>JAQPPZ010002423.1:0-495000 GCA_028583015.1 Wollemia nobilis
TCTAGGGGAAATGGCATATAGCAATTAAGAAGACTAAAGCCAAGCCTTGTAGAAGGAAGGTTTAATTTTTTAGTTGATAAGACTATAGCAAAACCTTATAGTAAGGCTCACATACTTTTTTGATGTCCAAGATAGAGGGCACTCAAAGTTTAGGTGATATTATTCAGCTAGTAAAAGTGATATTTTTTTAAAGCCATTTTACAAAGGTCTATTGAAGTACCACATTGCATGGAAGGTAACTTTGCTTGAGACTGGAGAAAGATTTTTTTGTGAGCCTAGCAGAGACTAAGACTGAAAGTAGAGTGTAGATGTCATTGAAGGGAGAAACATTTAGTGGTTCACATCTAAGAAGAATGCACAAGAGAAAATATTGTTTCGACATCCAAGAAAAAGTGTTGGTTTGGAGTGATATTACTAGTCTACACCCAAGAGAAAAGTGTTGAAAGCATTACCATTTGGAAGTTGGTCCAAAAAATAATATTCTAGAGTGTAGAAGAGCATATTTCAAATGTTTGTCATTTGAGAAGGTAGAAAATCTAACATTTAAGGAAAGCCTAAGTAACACCTAAAATGTAGGTCTATTATGTACGCATGTACAAGCCATGAGTAACAAAAATAGCATCAAAATTACAATTTGCATGAAATTTCTAAGGTATTATTGGCTTTTTCAACTTAAATTAATTTGACTACACCAGGGTTATGCATAGTGGCGAATATTCACAAATTGGGTAAATATGAGGATCCTCGACGTCAGCCCATTCACCTGAAATTTTTGGAATTAATTTTTTCTTAGGGTCAATTCACCACAATATATATCTAAACTTAGGCATATTTGTACTCTTTGGGAAGCTCTTTTTGAGCCTAGTCTAATGGTGGTGATTTTATTAAGTTATAAGGTGATTTAATAGGTTAATATTTACCCCAAATATGATCTTA
The DNA here is from genome assembly GCA_028583015.1 of Wollemia nobilis. Classification (NCBI taxonomy): domain Eukaryota; kingdom Viridiplantae; phylum Streptophyta; class Pinopsida; order Araucariales; family Araucariaceae; genus Wollemia; species Wollemia nobilis. The sequence continues at coordinate 937 of JAQPPZ010002423.1, forward strand.
CTTTTTAGGGCTTCAAATACCCCAAATTTTGGTGTGAAGATGATTGATTTGATTTGCTTAGGATTCGCCTTGATTTCAATTAGGATTCACCATTTTTTTACAAGTATATTTCGAGTCCAACCCCTTATGCATAACCCTATACTACACTCATTTTTAAATTGGAATTAGAAGGGTTAGAAAAAAGGAGGGTGTGAATTTCAAGAAAATATAATCTGAATTGGGAGAATTAGAAATTGAATTGAAATGTGAATGAAAGATATTAAAGAAAAAATTGTTAATTGAAGAAAGAATTTAAGGAAATTCATAATTGGAGTTATAAGAAGGAATTGATTATTGAAATAAATTAATTGAAGAAGGAAATTAAAATAGGGAGAATTTAAGAAATATAAAAAATTGATTGAAGGGAGATATACAAAAATAAAAATTATAATAAATTAATTGAAGGGAATTATAAGAAGAAGAAGAAGATTATTGAATGAAAAAGAAAGAAGAAAGAAAAAAGAATATTGAAATTGAATAAATGAGGAATTAGAAAATTGAATTGAAGAAATTTGAATAAAAGTTTGAAATTAAATAAATTGAAGAAATATAAATTAAAGAAGAAAATTAAATTGAAGGAGTTATAAGAAGTGAATGAAATTTGAAATTAATTGAAAAAAAATGAAATTTCAAATTGAAGAAATTGAAGATTGAAAAATAGAATTATTTCTATTATGAAAAATACAAATATTTTCTTTCTAAATCAACCAAATTTTACTCCATGGAAAAACAAAATGAGATCAATACTCATTGTTGATAAACTTTGGGATGTGGTAAATGGAAAAAGACATTCTAGAAGATAAAATTGGAATACAAAAAATTAAAAATGATGATGCAAAGGCTCTTATGTTAATCACATTTGTTCTATTAGATGAAATTCAGGTAGATATAAGTGAGGCAAAAACTTTAAATAGTGCATGGGAAAAATTGTGTATGGTATTTGAGGGAAGGAGGCAAAAAATTTAGATAGTGCATGGAAAACATTGTGTACGATATTTGAGGGAAGGAATGAAGCAACCATTTAAACTTGTAATCACTATTTGAGGGAAGGAATGAAGCAACCATTTATACTTGCAATCACTATTTGAGAGAAGGAATGAAACAACCATTTACACTTGCAATCATAGTTGTATTCTCTAAAGGTTCATGATAGAGAGAGTATAGAACATTTTCTTAGAAGAGTAGCATAATTAAAATCTAAACTACAAACCATGGGAGCAAAAGTGGAAGAAATGGTTTGTGTGCAAGTTACATTAAGAGCACTTCTTGAATCATTTAAAAATTAGTTCCTTTTCTTCAAGTGTTAAATAGAACCATATCCTTTGATGAATTTATCAACATACTTGTTTTTGCATAGCACAACTCACCCTAATTGGGGACCCCACTTGAAAATTTTGATTTTTTTGTATAAATTGTGTTGCCTTATTATTTATTGTATTAATTTCTTTGGTGGATTCAACTTGCAAAACTACATGGTCCATTGAATTACATTCAAAAATGAGTTTTCTAACAATGAATAAATGAAAATAATATTTCTTTTTTTCTTTTGGGCATAAAACCTTAGGAATGAGCAAAATATTTTGTAGTTTATTGACCAATGAGAGCTTAGTTTTTTGGGCATATTAATTTGATGAACTACAATGTTTCATTTTAGAGACCATATGTGATTTTTTTAAAATGCTTTAATGAATTATTTTATGCCAACAACCATGACTAAGGTTAATGAATGAATTATTTATTTCTCTAATAAGTTATTTTGTAGGATAGTGGAGTTCTAATGGAATTAGTTGCCACACATTGCCATAAAATTGATCTTGTACGTTATAAGAAAAATATTTGTGGGAGCATGATCCTAAATGTGCTACCATGATTGAAAAAGTGGATTTATGGATAATTATATGCATTAAAAGAGAAACTTGGTGGAGGCAATTTAATGCTTTATAATTGTATAAATTACTTCACCATACCTAATTTAAATGGATTTATTGTGAAGCATAATGTGAGAGTAATTAATTATAACTGCAAATGAAATGGAAAGATATGGCCATAGTTGTATAAATAAGAGCTCTTGGGATTGATCTAGGGAGTCATAAATCCAACACTTAACATGTTTTAGGATTATTTTTATTTTTATTTTTTTTCTAGGCTCTTTGTAGTTTGTTGATTTCTGAACCAAGCATTGAACTGAGTTGAGTTCTATGTTTGTAATATACATGAATGATGAATTTGTAAAAGTGCTTCAAGATTATCTTATGAAATTCAAGTCTTTAGAGTTTTTTTGTGTCCAATCTGCACATGTTGATGGTGGTTGTATTCAATTGCTTCATAGTCTTAGCTCCCTAGAAGATTGCACCGTCTATATCTCAAGTTGTGTGAATACTAATCAAATATAGATTGGTTTTTTTACATAGATTTGCTACTCTAAAGGGTCATGATCATAATTTTAGGGCAATTCATACTTTATTTGAATTTTTATTTTATTTTTCTCTAACCCTAAACTTTTGCTTTTTTTTTTAAATATCGAGTAGCTTAGGAATAGTTTAATTTATTTTCCAAGCATTGGAGTTTAAACTGTAGTTTTCTATGCTTACTTCCATGTCACTTCAATGTCGGTTGCTATGGTTGGAATGAATCTAAAAATATTTCATTTTGAAAATCAATTTTAATCCAACTTTATTTAGAGTTAATTGCAGTTTATTTTATTTTCCAAGCATTGGAGTTTAAACTGTAGTTTTCTATGCTTACTTCCATGTCACTTCAATACCGGTTGCTATGGTTGGAATGAATCTAAAAATATTTCATTTTGAAAATCAATTTTAATCCAACTTTGTTTAGATTTAATTGCAGTTTATTTTATTTTCCAAGCATTGGAGTTTAAATTGTAGTTTTCTATGCTTACTTCCATGTCACTTCAATTTCGGTTGTTGTTGGAAAATATAGATATTACATCGTTTGGTTCCTTATTAATGTACCTTCATGGGTACATATTTATATTAGGATTATATTAGGAGATAAATAGTTTATTAGAGTTATTTAATATATGTACAAGTGTCATAATATGCGATGATGTAAATGTGCATATAGTCCACATGTACATGAGTCTTAGGATTGAGTGAGAGGTAAGGAATCTATATTTCTATATAAATGCCTCATTGTGAGTGATTGTGATAAGTCTTGAGTAGTGCAAAGGTAAGAGTAGTAGTAGTCACAATGTAGCTCCATTTTGCTATCATGGAGGAGTTGAAAACTCCATGAAAGGAGCATTGTAATTTTTGTGAGCTTTATTATATGAGCATTGTTAGAGTATTGTATCAAGTTTTCTATCATATTTTCATGCATGTTAAGTTGTAATTATCATAGTTATAATATTACATGCTTATTTCAATACTTGTGAATGCATTTTCTTTATGTTTATGGCTCTAAAATCCAACGGTTGTATCAGAGCCACGATGGATCAAAAGAAAACCACAAGTGATCACCATTGTTATTGTTCAGTATTTACAAACTGAATCAACCATAGTGTGTCGTTGCATGCAAATACCATCACAATATATTTTTGATAGAAGTAGCTATAGATAAAAGAATATAAAATAGAGAAAGCCACATGATTTGGCTAGATTTTTTACACAAGAGTTGTAATACTTGTGAATACTAGAACTCAGCGTTGTATCCACTAGATTGGCAATCCAACTAGTGAAGATTATTTTTCATTGAGTCATAGGAATTTTTATTCCATTGTAAGAGATAAAAAGAAGTTTTTAGGAGAACTATTAGGTTAATATCATCTAAGTTTTTCTTGTTGTATAAAATTAACTCTTAGAAGGTGGGAAGCTTCCTACAATAGATAGAGAAGAAATTCATCTTCATTTCTTGAAAGTCAAAGTTACTTTCCTCGTGCAAGAATTGATTATTTTTTGTAGAAAAATGAGGATTGATAATTTGGAGGCCTAAGGAGAAATATCCCATTGAAATATTTGTAGATTGAAGACTCCTAGTTGAAAGATCAAGGAGAGAGCTAGTGGCCAAGGAAGCCACATTGAAGATTACAAATGTAGGAAGGAGGTCCTAGAAAGAAGACTCCACTAAAGATAAAAGAGACTCAAGGAGAAGAGTCCTAGCAAAGATTGGATATTGATGATATCCATTACAGACTAAAAACTTCATATTGAAGAAGAGGTCCATTGAAGGCCCTATTGAAGAAGAGGTCCATTGAAGGTCATATTGAAGAAGAGTTCCATTGAAGGCCCTATTGAATAACTTCCATAGTGGAAGATTAAGCATTGAGAAGAACTAACAAAAGTTCTATTGCAGATTTTAGTAGCAACAGATTCAGGAGATCCTAGAAGAATATATCATTTCCATAGTTGAATATTGAAGAGGAAAAGGAAGGACTCATTGAATATATTGAAGCTAAAAGTTTGAGTACCTTGGAAAGGTCTCAAGGAAAAATAAGAAGGCTTGGTGAGCCTCATTGAAGGATTCCCTAGAAGGATTCATTGGAGAAATTACTACCAAAGAATAAGATAAGAAATTGGGACAATTTTCACGATCCTACAACAAGCCCAAAGGAGAAAGGTTTGCAAGAAGATTGTCAAACCAAAAAGGTAGTATTGAATAGATCTCAAGATTGATATATTGCTTGAGGAGGAGATCTACTTTGAATTCAGAATTAGACAAAATAAAAGAGATAGAAGAACCACAAAATCTATGATATTTGGGGGCCATCATTGAAGGGTTCTTGAGCAAACATCTCAGCTGCAATTTGGAGAGAATCCTACAAATTTTTTAGGATTCAAGGATAGCATTTCAATGATGGTATTTACTGCCTTACAATCTAAAATTTTTTAGATTTGAAGACAAGGAAAAGGCAGCACATTGACAACACTTACAGCTACAAAATACAAAGTTCATGGACAATGCAAAGGGCAACAAATCAAAGGAATTATAAGCAACAGTTAAGATTTATTAGTGTAAAATCATCCACAAAAGGAAGCCATTGAGGTGACTTGAATCACCACTATCATCATCATCTACAAGAGAAAGGTATGCAAAAATAAGGTGTAAAATTTTATTAGTTGAGCTTTCATATTTGGTTTCTTATTAAGGTTTATCAAGCACCGATTTCAAGGTTCAAAGAGTTGCATAAAATAGATTCATTTCAAGCTTAAATATAGTGTAGAAGTTATACTTTACAAGGTACAAACCTGCACATAGAAGAAAATAGAAGTTAGGTATATTTCAAGAGAAAGAAACGTATCAACATTCTATTGCTCATTCTAAATAAAAGAAGACTATACTTGCATAAGATAGAGTGCAAATTATTACATTGATTAGCTTGGATTTATAAGTGGAAAAATAACCAAGTAAGAAAGAAATTGCCAATGACCAAAGGCAATAATAATACCAGATTTATTTCAGCCTAATAAGTGAATAAAGGTATATTTATCAAAAGCTCTTTTGAAGAAGCTAAAGGTAAAATTTTGTGGCAAGGAATAACCACAAAAAAGGGTAACAATACCTCCAAAATATGGAGAAGAAAAGCCAGCATATAGTAAGAAAAAGAGTTTGAAAGGAAGAAGGAATTCCAATTTTAAGGTACTATCAAAGGCCATGTCTCCAAATGAATTTTATGGACAGTTTTGGAGAGGATTAAAAAGAGTTTTTAGAAGAAAATTTGGGCCATACAAATAAAGACCCAAATAAGAAAATTGAAGTACGTATTCCAAGTAAAGTAAAGGATAGGTTTCGAAGAACAAGGCGGCAGTCATAACCTATGTTTGAGAGTCATTCAAAGGACTCCATAAGAGATGAAAAAAGATAGATTTTTATAAGAAGAAAGATAGCCTTTAGAAAGTAAAATAAAGGGCCATTCAAAGAGGCCTAAATTTTAGTTATTTGAGGTGTCAAAATACACCCAATGGAGCACCATAACCACTAAAGTTACCACTTACATAGAGGAAAAAATTGGACCTGCAAAAGAGAGAATACAAATGTAAAAGTTGAGATCACAGTGGAAGTCATGTGTCATCATAAAGGAGGCACCATCACCATTGAAGCTAGCTGGAAATTACCAAATCGGTATGTCCAACAGTGCCATATAAGATAGTCCAAGCATTCTACCAAGGAAAATATGTAGACAACAAGATTTGAGCAATGGAAATGTGCTAAAAAGATTCAAGGAAGTTGAAAAAGAGTTATAAACCTATTATCACTTGGAAGGAGTTGTTCTATGCATCCAAAGTGAAGAGTGCCACATTGAAGAGGAAGGTGAAGCGCCCAACATCATAGTGTAATATCTCATACTCAAAACTCTAGCAAATATACAAAGGAGCACCCAACATCATAGTGTAACATCCCACATTCAAAAATCTAGCGAAGATACAAAGGAGTACCCAACATCATATTGTAATGTATCATATTGCAAGAAGAGTACCCAAAATAGGTGGAAAAGACAAAACAATGTTGAGAACCCTCCATATTTGAGCACCTAGCATGGAGGAATAACGTAAAAGTAATTATAACAATCATCAACCACCAATATGTAAGAAGTCAAGTGACACATGTCATGGGGGCTACATGGAGGTAAGAAGGAATATTTTGAAGAAGGTTGAAAAAGACAAGTTCCACTTGGCACTATCATATCATATTGCATCAAGATAAGAAGGCACCCATCGTACGTAAACACAAAGGAGAAGAGTTGAAAAAATAATAAGGAAAAATAAAAAGATGTTCTCTTGAAGAGTATGTAGAAACTAGCAATAGGGAGACATCTACAAAGAGAGTTCAATATACATACAGTGCACATAAAAATGAGGATAAAGAGTGCATATTAAAGCACATATTCAGCCAGTATTCAGTTGAAGAAAGGAAGACAAATCAATCCATCTACACGAAGGAGAAAGTGGACAAGCAAGGTGAAGAGAAACAAGTGAAATCAGCCCTTGAAAACAACATACAAACAACTTGCAAATCAAAATTAAGAAGATGAAAAATATTCATCATTATATTGCAAGTTTGATATCAAAGTTCATTACATATTCTAGAGATATTAGTAGGAGTAATAAGGTTTTGAAAGAATCTCTAGAAAAGAATATTGGTTATATAGAAGGTATTGATTAAAAGTAGAAGCATTTATACCATTTACATTGCTTCAAAAGAATATTTGCAAACCTTAAACATAGGGAGATATAAGTAGTAAACAAAATCTAGTTTACAAACATTTAATATTTCTAAAACTTCTAATTAGGGAGATATAAGAAATACTACTTCAATTGAACTTCTAGAAGTTTAGAACCATACAAAGCTTCAAATGGAGACATCTTGAGGTAAAATGGTAAGAAGTGTTATACCACCATTCTACTAATGAAAGTAATTGAATCCAATGATACTGCTTATCTTGAGCAAAGTAATGAAGATAAGCACCCAAACATTTGTTAACTATTTTTGTTTGACCATCAGACTGGGGGTGATACGTGAAAGACATATTTAACTTGGTACCGCTAAGACAAAATAATTATTTCCAAAAGTTTCTAGTGAAGATGGGATCATGGTCGTTCACAATAGTTTTGGGCATACCATGTAACTTGAAAATGGAGTCGAGAAATACCTTGGCAACTTTACTTGCAAAATAGGGATGTTGTAAGTCACAAAAGTGAGCGTATTTGGAAAGATGACCCACAACCACAAAAATCATTGTTTTACCCTCTGACTTGGAAAGACCCTCAATGAAATCCATAGATATATATTCCCATTGGTAGTCTGAAATTGGTAAGGGTTGCAATAGTTCTAGATATTTAACTTTTTTAACTTTATTACGTTGGCATATCTCACATTCGACCACGAATATCCATCATATTTTTAGCCTTTCCATGAAAAAAATTGTTTCACTCGCTAGTATGTTTTCAAGAATCCAGAGGGTCTTGCTGAAGGGGATGCATGCAATTCTTAGAGAACCATAGATTTAATAGTGGAACCCTACGAAATGTAAATGTGATATTTCTTGTGAAGCACATAATATAAATATGAGAAGTAAGGATGCCTTGATGATCTTGTATTCATATCTTGAATAATTTGAGCAATTTCAATATTAATCAACCATTATTCTTGAAGTTGAGACAACCATTGGGTATAAGGACCCAAAATTGTATTGATGGAGACCTCATCCTCATATTTGTGATACAATACATCAGTTACTACATTTTCTTTGCCTTTCTTATACTCAACGATGAAATCATACCCCAAAATTTTGGTCATTCTCTTATTTTGTTCAGGGTGTGAGAGACGTTGTTCTAGAAAATGCTTAAGGCTACTATGGTTAGTCTTAATGATGAAACGACTGCTCAATAAATAATACCTCTATTTCTCAATGGTGTGTAAAATAGCTAGCATTTCCTTCTCATAAGTGGATCACCCCAAATTTTTTCTTGAAAGTTGTTTGCTCTCAAAAGACAAGGGGTGGCCTTATTGCATTAAAATAGCACCAATACCTGTACCCAAAGAGTCACACTCAATGATGAAAGGCTTGTTAAAATCATGATAAGCCAGTTCATTCCAAATAAAAATGTCCTTTTTGGTAAGTGTTGTAAGAGGTGCTGCAATTTTACCATAGTTGCGGATAAATTTCCGGTAATAGCCTATAAGACCTAGAAATACCCTAAGTTTTTTGAGGAATTTTGGTAAGGGCCAATCTTGAATAGATTTGATTTTTTTGGAATCTACTTTGACTCCTTCATGAGAAACGATATGACCTAAGTGTTCGACTTCTTGGATCCTAAAGGTGTATTTGGATCTTTTAACAAACAGTTTTTCCTTTTGTAATAAATGAAGGACTTTTTCAACATGGATTAGGTGATTTGTCTAAGATTTATTGTAAATTATGATATCATCAAAGAAAAATAGGATAAAATTACAAAGATATGTCCTAAAAACATGGTTCATAAGGCTTTGAAAGGTTGATGGAGCATTAGTAAGACCAAAAAGCATGACTAGGAATTCATAATGACCTTCATGAGTTCGAAAAGTGGTTTTAAGTATGTCCTCTTCCCTAACCCAATTTGGTTGAAAAAAAAATGAAGATCCAATTTAGTGAAGTAACTTGCACCATGTAATTTGTCTAATAAGTCATCAATGATAGGGATAGGGAACTTATCCTTGATGGTAATTTTATTGAGAGGTCAAAAATTGGGACACATGCACCAAGAGGTATCCTTACGATATACCATTAATATTAGAGATGAATAAGGACTGGTGCTAGGATGGATGATGCTATGTTCTAATATTTTTTGAACTAGCTTCTCTATTTTTGTCTTTTGAGGTTGAGGATAGCGATAAGTATGAACATTAGGAGGAAGACTTCCAGGAATGAGATGTATGGCATAGTCATGTGATATTTTAGGAGGTAGATCCTTTGGTTTGTTGAAGACTTTTTCATAATTATCCATAATATATTGAAGGTCCTTTGAGAGAATTGCAATAGTATCCAAGGATTGAGCTTCCAAGGAATTTATTTGAGCTATAAAACCATAAGCACCTTTTTTTAGTAACTTCTCTATGCAATGTGAACACACAATCTTGGACAGTGGATATTGAATTCCTTTAAGACAAATAGTCCTCCCATTCTCTATCCACTTGATGTATAATTTTTTAAGATTAAGAGTAACATCACTGAGTTGAGACAACCATTTTGTGCCCAAAATAATATCTGAGCTCTCTAAGTTCATAACGAATAGAGTTTCTAGTAAAGTATAACTTCCCATTTGTATCAAAACTGGAGATGTTTGGCCCACACATTGAGCATTACCTCCATTTTCAATTAATACTTGAAACTTATCTTGATTCAAAGTATTCATATATAAGGATTTGGCAGTTTTGAAATCGATAAAGTTATGTGTAATACCTAAGTCAATCAACACATTAATACGTTTGTGCCTAATAAATCTATGTACCTTAATTGTATGACGATATTTTAAACCCATAAGTGCATGTACTAAGAGAGCAATATTATCTTCTTCAGGTGTTCCTTCCTTAGTATCTGTTGGTTTTTATTTTGTGTCAATGAGTGACTCTGGTTGACTTATATCTTCTTCTTCATTAGTGTCATATTCCACTTGAAAGGTTTGACGCACTGTATAGGAATGATCTCTTGGATGATAGGAATGACATTTAAAGTAGAAAAATCTTGAGGACTATTCATTATTGCAAGAAGGACAATAAAAATTAGAATCATGTTTATAGGGTGCCACATCTTGAAGTTTATTTTCAGTTGCTTGAGCTATATAGGTGACATCATCAAGAGTGCATGGATCATGCATGTCGACTTCCTTTCTTATTTTATCCTTGAGACCATGATGAAAAGAAGATACCACTATTGTTGGACTCAACTCATATGTATAAGTAAGAAGACTTGTGAACTCAGCAACATAGTCTTCTACTAAATTGGTTTTCTTGAGTTCCATAAGGTGAACCACATATTATGAAGAAGAGCCTTTATCAAATATTCTAAGGAAAATTTCCTTAAATTCAGGCCAAAAAAGGGAGTGATTATGTTTATGGAGTTGCCATAACAACCAATGATAGGCCTAGGTACCTAGTTTACAAGATGCAAATGTGACACGACCAGTCTTTGGAATATGGTATAGATGAAAAATACCACTCATTTTGGCTAACCAACCTCTGGGATCATATCCCTAAAAGGTGGGCATGTCAGTATGAGGAACTTGAACATCATGAGGCCATTCTAAGAGTCAGGAGGTATCACCTGACGAAGGATCAAAATCGAAAGAAGTTTTTAGAGGTATTTATGCTTGACAAGTATTTAAAGGTTGAGGGTTGAAAATATCTTGAGAGGCTTGATTATCTAGAGGGAGAAGTTTAGACACTAAATCTCGTATATCTTGTAGTATTGAATACATAGTAGCAATATATTTTTGTTTTTTCCCTAGACAATGACGTATGTTAGCATCCACGCTAAGGGGAATTTTAGCGACAAGGTCTTCTCGGTTAGAGACAAGGTCTTATTGGTTATACAAAGTGCTATTGTGGTTTGGTGTAGGAGGAGTGGAATTGTTATGATTTGGAGAAGCCATGGACCAATGGTGAGGATTAAATCTATTAATTCTAAAAGGAGAGTTATTCCTTGTACCTTGATTTTGTGATTATAATTTGGGTGTATTCAAATATCCCTCATTTGGTCTATCCGTGCATTGTAATATTTCGTTTGCTCCTCTATTCCATTTTTTTGGAGTGATTGATCACTCATGCACTTTTAATTGCAGTAAAATTGGGATTGACAAAATATCTTATCTTTTGTTGTCAATTTTTACAAAAAATGTTTTAATTTCCTCAAATGATCACCTTCCAACAACTATAATAGCCAATGGTCATATTGTGTCAATAGTCACAATACTATGTTGTAATCAATGATCACACTTATCAATAGTCATAATACTGCGTTGTAATAAACGATCACAATACTACACTTTATGTCAATGGTCATAATGGGATGGATGTTATGGGGAACAACGGATGAACACGTGACACGTGGGTGACTAATAGCGGGTCAACAAAGTCACATGAGAGGGATGAAGAAAGCTGAGGAGACTAGGATAGATAACATAAAAACTAAGTAACTGTGCAGATAACATGAACGATGAGGAGGAAGACTGATGCAGATACATCTAGGTTAGAACTCGATACATGGAACAAAATGGAAGGGCACAGGGCATGGGTTTTGGTGAGAACTCAACATGTGGGTGGGTTGGTGGGGACCTCAAGGCATTAGACAGTGAGCGAACAAAGTGTGGGATATTGTTGAGTGGAATGCCACGTGTTGGGGTTGCATGAAGGTGTATGAAGTGTGGAATGAAAATGCATAGGGGATTACGAACCACATATAGTGGTCACAATAGAAAATTAGAATTACCACTAATAAACCAAACCAAAACTTATACATGAAGAATGTGGGATTTTAATCCCTAATAGATATAAAGAGCAAAACTATTATACGCGTAGATTTTGGCAAAAATAATAAAAAATATATTTGATATAACCTTCATAATCACACAAATCATTTTCACGTGGCATTGTTGTAGTGGTGTAAATTTTAGGATTCAGCGTGAGTTTGTAATTTCCATAGATGGGCAAATTAGAGATTTGTGATGATGTTGGATTGAGTACTACGACCTGACATGCTACTTTCTATGGTTTTTGTCACCTTATTCACTCACCTACGATCTACCTTGATGAAATCATGGATTCCGTTCCAAACACAACATCAATTAAATTTCTTGGAGATCATACGATGATGTTGGATTGAGTACTACATCATGGATCATGTAATCAGTGCTAGCTTCTGTTGTGAGTAGTGTTTGTCTAGTTATACAGGTTGAATATATGCTATGAATAGCGTTGGATCTCCCTCAAATTAGGAACTTTATTTATGTATTCAAATTTTAGAAGTTTTCTACTGTGAATAGCATATTTCCACTCGAGTCTAGCTGGAATTTTTTGCTATGCATAATTGTATAGTCGAAGAAGTTTATCAGTTTCAACTAGATCAGATTGGAAATAATTATTAATTTGAAAACGTGAATACCATAATCGTGCTTTGATACCACTTGAAGCAATTCACTTCTATAAATCAAACAAATTAAATAAATTAGCCACTTAAGGAGGATAGAGTCCTGTAGCCACTTAGAGAGGGTGGAGTCTCTTGTAGAATACACAAATAAATAAAAAGGATTGATGATAATAAATCAAATATACTGTACTCCTATTTATACATGAATCAATGAATAATAATTAAATTGGCAATATAGCTGACTAGGCTATATTAGAGTTGTAATAGATTGATTGATTGCAAGTGATAAAAGTGAATCATATTTATAGCATATATCAATACTAGGGAGATATAAGGTAGCATACTAGGACCATCATGACATCAAATAAGTTCATCCTTTCATAATCTCAACTACTTAAAGGTCCAAACTATTTATCATGGAAAAATAAAGTAAAGGTCATCTTGACATTTGAGAAACTTTGGGAAATTACTATGGGGACGAAAACCAAACCAGATTTAGATGATATAGAAATTCAAAAATACAAAGAAAGTGATGCTAAGGTATTAATGATAATAACCTTTGCTATCACAGATGAAATACAACTATATATCAGTTCAACAAAAACATCTATAGAGGCCTGGAAATCCTTAGAGAAAATATTTGAAGGAAAGAACAAAGCTACCATTTTAAACCTTCAAACTCAATTACATTCCTTAAAAATAAACAATGGTGAAAGTATAGAGCTATTTTTAAGGAAGGTAGTAGATATCAAAGAAAAATTATTAACATTAGGAGAAGAAGTCAAGGATAAATTTCTTGTTCAAATGACCATGAGAGGACTTCCAGATAATTACAAGAATCTAGTTACCCCCTTTCAAATTTTAAGTAAATATATTTCCTTTGATGAGTTAGTCAATATTCTCCAAGAGTATGAGGTAGAAAATATAGTTAAACATGAGAATACTACCAATGCTTTGGTGACAAAAGACAATCCACAGGGAAATATAACATCATCCTCAAAAGGATGAAGACCTTGGAATAACATATATTGTCAGATATGCAGAAAGAAAGGGCACAGTACAAACTATTGTAGATTCAATCCAAATAATCAAGGTCAAGGAAATCAAACATCCTATGGAAATCAACAAAATAGGACATTTTAGCCAAAGCAGTATCAACCTCAAAAGCAACATTTCCAAAGAATATATCCTTCTCAAAAATAGTACCCTCAAATTGAATATCATGGAGGAAATCATAAAGGATACATTTCTCAAAATATTCAAGAAGTTGAAGAAATGGAAGAACCTACAAATGAACATGGAATTAAAGCTCTATCAGCAAGGATAGACTCTTATGAAGACACTAACTATTTACTTGAACAAGAAGAATAATATAAACTTCAGTACTAGATTGCAGATCCATATTGAAGACTAAAGTCTTCAAAACCAAATAATGTAATACAAGGGGTGTTGGAAAATATGGATATTACATCATTTGGTTCCTTATTAATGCACCTTCATGGGTACATATTTAGATTATGATTATATTAGGAGATAAATAGTTTATTATATTTATTTAATAAATGCACAAGTGTTAGAATGTGCAATGATGTAAATGTGCATGTAGTCCACATGTACATGAGTCTTAGGGTTGAGTGAGAGGTAAGAAATCTATCTTTCTATATAAAGGCCTCATTGTGAGTGATTGTGAGAAGTATTTAGTAGTGCAAAGGTGAGAGTAGTAGTAGTCACAATGTAGCTCCATTTTTCTATCATGGAGGAGTTGTAAACTCCATGAGAGGAGCATTGTAATTTTCATGAGCTTTCTTATATGAGAATTTCTAGAGCATTGTATCAAGTTTTCTATCATATTCTCATGCATGTTAAGTTTCCATTGTCATAGATATAATATTGCATGCTTATTTCAATACTTGTGAATGCATTTCCTTTATGTTTATGGCTCCAAAAGCTAACAATTGCTATGGTTGGAATGAATGTAAAAAGCTTTCATTTTAAAATTTATTTTGATCCAAATTTGTTTATATTTAATTACAGTTATCACTTTATAACTGAGTAATCCCCTAGGAAATCAATCTTGATATGCAGTTATTGATAGGAAACCTAGAGAATCAAAGATATTGATCCCTTGGTGGAATAACTTACAACAACCTCCGAGTTGATCCTAGTCAGCCAAGACCTGGCTTACCCAAACCTTGGGGGAATCAAACTTCCATTTCAAGAGGGAATAAAACTATTATGTTCCACATGTTGAGTAGCCTTTTGTGACTATGTCATTTTCTCGCTCAATATAATTGGCACTAGAAGGAGGGCCTAAACAGTCTAAGTCTAGTTAATTTCTTGTCTAGTAAATTTAACTTGATTTTCTACACTGGAGCAAAGAGTTATTATCACAAGACCTAAGTCAATTGGTTGTAGTAGCATTGATTTCCTTAGTATTTCTCTAATAATAAGATCTAAAACTCCTAAGGAAACACCAAATACACCTCCAACTTCCCCAAGTTCGCTTCAACTCATTATAGCTTTGATCAATTCTCCTCAAAGTCCATCAATTGTAATTCATGCTCCATGGCTAGTAGGAAGTAGTCCTCTAATACCTAGGCTTGCACATGATATGACTAAGGATGTTGAAATATATCTTCCTTAATATAGATATGATGGAATGAAGGGCATATTCAAGCATATAAAGACACCCTAATACATTTATAAATTATGCATGATGATGTTACCCATAGAATATTTCTATACACATTGGATGAGTTTGCATATGATTGATATATCAACTTACATTTAGGCTCTATGAATTCTTGGGCTCAACTAGAAACAACATTTATCAACCATTTTAGATTATTTATTGACCCAGCTACGATATACCATTAGTTTACCTCTACTCATAAATAACCTAATGACTCTGTGATATTATTCAATACTAGGTTCCATAAATTATACACTAGGTTGGTGACACCATACACCTTGATAGAGGAAGCAACCATCTAGATGTACTTTAGAGCTTTGGATCCATTAACTTCCATGTTTTTTAGAAGAGTTCTTTAAATCACATCCTTACCACTGGCATATAGTGAGGCTATCATAATTGAACAATAATTAAACAATAATTAATGCCTTAAGGAATTAGTTTGCTTCAATTACCTTCACACAAACAACTTGGAGCCTACAATCAAATACTGTAAATAAATCAAGCTCTTACATAACATCTTCCCATGCTAAACACATTACTAGGAATTATGTATCACAACCAGTACCAACCTTTTAATTTGGTACCCTTGAATCTTGAGATGCCTAATATGAGTAATCAATAGACCATCCCAATACATTTGGACAATCAAGGAACCATGAGCAACATTTTTAATCATACCCTTCCAACACAGTCAACCAAATGATTTGAATCCTAGAATAGAAACATAAAGAGGATGGTTAAAAAACTAAGCAATGATATGATTCAATTACAAAGGCAAGTTCCTCAAAACCCACCTACAAATAACATTCAAAATAGGAACTTCAACTTCCAAAGGGTTACTCACCCAAATAATGGAGTCACAAATCTTATTAACAACCAAAATCAGAGCAATGATAGCCTAAGAACTTCCATAAATTTGGTTGATCTTGATCTACCCAAGCAATGCAAGGTCCATTCCACTACTCAAAATGGTGAAACTGACTACCTAGAGTTTAAAACTACTTTGAATATTATCCAAAAAGAGATGGAAAATTCAAAGTTAGTACCCACCAATGAGTATTATAGGAATTAAGCTAATCAAAAGCAATGGATAACCTTAGTTTTAGAAACATATTATCTCTCAAGAATGGATGAAGAGGAATCTGAAGAGGATCCAAAATAAGAGGTGCAAACTCACCAATAATTTAAAAAAGATAACAATTATATTATTCAAAGTAAAGGGAAGGAATCACTGACTTCTTCCACACCTCCCAACAAAACTTCTATCCCACCTCATAAGATCTACAAAATTCATATCCCATATAAGGATCCCATAATTCATATGCAACCAAAAATCAATATACTATTACCATAGACAAAGAGGATCTTAGAACAAAATAAGTCTAGATATGAAACTATTGAAGCCATCAAGAAAACTGAGGCAAACATATTTTATTTGAGGTTGCTAAAGTGAATGATCAAAAAGATTTTTTGATTGAAAAAGAAGAGACTAAAAATATTATTGATGCTTATATGGTTGTATACAAAGAAAAAATAGAATCTCCATATTTTTTGTTGACTACTAGAATTGCAAGTAAAATTTTACATAAATACCTTGTGGATTTAGTTTTTTTTGGCAATGTGAAGTCATATGTTGTTAACAAGAAATTAATATTGATCCCTGGTCACTCAAATGAGAAGGTTGTTCAACTAGATAAAATAAAGATAAATATGGTTGGGGTGTTAAATAAAACTCATATATAGTTGGTTGATCAACCCAAGATACAACAGTGCATTGATATTAAAGTTGTGGATATTCTAAATGTATTTTAGGATGTTGCTCAACCATGATAGGTCTAGAATATTGAATGGCTATATGGCAATTGAATTTTTAAACAGAGAGCCAAGGCTGAAGGAACTTATCACTGAGCACAAGAATTATAATAATATTCTATACGATATACCAAAAGTGAGAGTGTACATCGTGGTAATGGAAAATTTAACTAAATATAATTACTCAATAATAGATATCCTATAAAATAAACAAAGAGCAATTGAAGACTAATTGTGGACCCTTAAGATGGGTGGATCAAAGTCTAGTATGGCAGTGGTGATGGGATTAAATTAAGCTGGTGGGGTGAGACAGGTAAGATAAAGACCTTTAAGATTATAAATTTGGTGTTACTATGGGATGAGGCCCATAAAAATCTATATGCCTATCAGTATAAATATTCGCTAAATTACTGTATCCGTGTTTGGGACCCTAGGAAGCTTGATCCTATTTGGAAATATATCTTCTAGTCCTACCATGTAAATTATTATTTTGGTGTGATTTTCTTGATTTGATTATGATTAGCTAGTTTTGTTTTAATTTCCTTAATGCATTCATACTACCTCAATTTAAATTATTGGGCTTTCAATTGGAATTTAATTACTACCTTCATCCCCTTAGTTTTGAGTATATTTCTAGTTTATACTATTCTATTGAAGTATCCAAACCAAAATCACAACAAAAAAAACTTTAGCAAAAAAAGTTGCAAGAAAAAAATCACAGCAAAAAAAATTGCTTAGAAAAAAAATTGCAACAAAAAAAGTTGCAGCAAAAAAATCGTAGCAAAAAAAAATTGCTTAGCAAAAAAGTTTGTAGCAAAAATAAATTGCAGCAAAAGAATTTTTTTTTTAGCAACATAGGATAATCAATATTTGGGCGACCAAACTGCTCACAACTCAATCAAATTTTATAGGCAGATTGCACACAATATAAATTTTCCAACAGTGTATGACACATGCAAAACAGAGCTATAAACCAAAAGTTATAAGCTTTGCAAGTTGACTGCAAGTTTTAAAAAAAATCAGGGGCAGCAAACAGGTATTTCACAAGTGAATGGAAAAGACTATTATTTTATGCAATTTATTACCTTGTAGTGTTACTTGAGTTTGATAATTTTTGGAATGCTTTTATGATTGTTTGTGTCTTTTGCCCTCACTTGGGATGGTTTGTTCATATGCAATTGAATTTTGGTTATTCTAAGCTAGAAGTGTTCTAATGCAAATTGGGAATGAAAGAGTTTGCTTTGAAGCTTAGTGGAATTAATGATTGGTACAATCAAACTATTGGTGTCTATCCATTGTCTTAGAGCCAAAGCAGATTAAACTTGAGGTATTGCAAAGTAATGTTGAAGCTCCATATTTTAAACACCTTAAGAAAGTTCTCGAGTCATAAAAATGTAACCTTTTGAGCTTGATGATTAGGCCAAAATGAATTTATACACTCTATTATTAGCCTTATCAATCCCCAACCCAAGGTACACTTATGCATTTGCAATATGTGTTCAAAAAGAAAAAAGAAAAAAGGAGAAGCATAAAATCAAGTGCTTTGGGTGATTCATATAATCTCTACCAAGGCTATAGACGTATGGCTAGTAGTAGAGAAAGGTCTTAAGAGGGATTAAGGACATCTCCATTGGGGATATAGATGCTTGGCTAGTAATGGAGCAATATTAAGGTAAATTTAAATAAAGAGTGATCCAAAATAACCTAATTTTAAGCTTAATTGGTGAAGTTTTGATTGATTCAAGAATATGAATGAATGCACTTACACACACTTGGAGCTAAGGCAAAATGGAGCATTATTTTGAGCAATATTTGTCTAACTCTAGCTATGGATGTATACCAGTTTATTGATTTTTTCTAATCAAAGGTTTCACTGGTTTTAGGGAGGGTTCTTCATCCCAAAATTATTAGAGCATTTTCTAGTAAAGTCACCAATTGTTGTTGCATAACACAACTCATCCCAATTGGGGATCCCACTTGAAAATTTTGGATTTTTTTTGTATAAATTGTGTTTGCCTTATTATTGATTGCATTAATTTATTTGGTAGATTCAACATGTAAAACTACCTAGTCCATTGAATTACATTTAAAAATGAATTTTCTAACAATGAACCAATGGCGGTGATATTTCTTTTTTTCTTCTTGGCATAAAACCTTAGGAATGAGCAAACAATTTTGTAATTTATTGACCAATGAAAGCTCAATTTTTTGGGCATATTAATTTGATGAACTATAATGTTTCATTTTAGAGACCATGTGTGATTTTTTAAATGCTTTAATGAATTATTTTATGCCAACAACCATGACTAAGGTTAATGAATGAATTATTTATTGTTCTAATAAGTTATTTTGCAGGATAGTGGAGTTATTTAAATAAATTTATTGTCAAACATAATGTGAGAGTACTTAATTGTACCTACAAATGTAATGGCAAGATATGGCCATAGTGGTAGATATATTAGGGTTTTTGGGGTTGTTTTTTTGAGGTTGTGTAGGTTGAGGTTGGCCATAGTGGTAGAAGATGGTAGTGTGTTCTAGTAGCGGTAGCAGGTCTCGTCCTCATAGGAAGCAAGTTAGCTTCTAGTTTTGAAAGGGGTCTAATGCAAAACCAGATGGGAGGGTTCCACCCCTCCCCTCTATAGATGGAGTGACTAGTTCCAATCCTAAAAATTCAATCCCAGGTAAGGATCCAACAATTTTAAGTTTATCTAGTTTTATTAAAAAGAGAAGCATTGTTTCGGTGCTTAAACTCCACTCCTCGAAGGCTAAACTTGAAGTTCAAAGGCTTAAAATTTTTCTCTTATCTATAAATTCTCTAACATTTGGCCTGTGCCATGAAACATCCAAGTGTGGGTAAGTAAGAATTGGAATCAGTATATCAAAGGCCAAATCGAGCTTTCTATAGTAGGTAGATGTTACTTCTTAGCTATCTTCAGTATGCTAGAGGAGAGAGAGGTAATATTCGACAAGAATCCATGGTTTTCAGGATTAGTTGGTTTGTACATGAACCACTAGTTCAAAGAATTCAATCCTCTTGAAGATATTCTAGACAAAATTCCTATGTGGGTTAGAATCCCTTTCCTTCTGTGGTTCTGGTGGAATAAAAATATTCTGGTACGCATTGGCAACTAGATAGGTGATTTTGTTAAGATCTCATAGAGGACTAGATCTAGGTCAATGGTGGATTATGCAAGAATATGTATAAAGGTGAATTTGAGCCAAGGTTTACTAGAGGTAATAAGATTACAAATTAATGACTCTAAATAATATTCATTAAAACTGTAATATGAAAGTATTCTCTTCAATTACACAAAATGCCATGAATATGGCCATTTTACAAGACTTTACCCTCTAAATCCTCCACATAAAAAATCAAGATAAACAAAATAATTATGATTTTGCACAACCTAGAGGTAGAATAAATAATCTAATAAGAAGAGATCAATACCAAGACCAAACAACTCTCCATAACTCTTTTGAGATTCTAAATCAAGAAAATATAATGGAAAGTTTGGTTAAGGAGAATACTTCATGACCTCTCCAATAAAGGCTCTGAACATTAGAAAGAGAGAACAACAATACACAAACATAGTAATTGAAGAAGGGAGACAAAATGTGATCTCAGATAAAAACCAAATAACTAAGCAAGAAGTCCATTCTATAGATGATATATCAAAGTATAAAGGGGTAACAAAAGTATTTCAGGCTTTTGATCATCAAAATAATTCACTAGACACATCGATCTCCAAGGAGAATAGCATTCCAAAGTTGAATAATATAGATTTTGTCACATCAAAAGGAGAACTAAAAGATAATGTAGGTGCATCGAAGATGAAAGGTAGGGTCATTCTATGGGGCTCCTCCATTCAAATAGATCCACTTTAGTACCCTATCAGAATTGAAGATTCTTCATCCAAAAAGGAGAACAAAAATCTCAAAACAACATATTCAACCTTGAAAACAATAGAAAAAATATTTTTATTAAATCAGTGGCTGAAAGTAAAGGTACACCACTAGATTCAAACTCAGATAATTTAAAACATGGAGACTCAGGGACAAAAGAGTGTTTAGCTTGTGATTTAGATGTGGGGACAGGCAAGAAGAAGGTAGGTAGAAAAAAAAGTAGAGTCCAAAAATGTAAAGGGTAAAGAGGATATCGAGAATGGAAGTCAAAAGTGCATAGACAGGATGCCTCTGGCCAAGGCTAAGTCTTCCTCCAAATGAGTATTTTTACATGGAACGTGGGGCGACTAGGAACCCCTCAAAAATAAAAATAAAAATCTTAAAAACAAGATCTTAGAGGTAAAACCGTGGATAGTATGCATTCAAGAGACCAAGTTAAGAGCATATAGAGCTGACAGAATTGCAAGACTAGTGTGGAAATATTGTAAATTATTGAAGATTGATGCTTGTGGAAAGTCGGGGGGAATTTTCCTCTTATGGTAGAAAGAACATGTACAGGTAAAAGAGAGTAAAACAGACCTAAATTGGATAAAAATCAGGTTTGAGCTAGCAAACGATCCTAAATTTTATGTGCTTAGTAATGTGTATCGCCCTAATTCAGTGGTAGCCAAGTTACTATGTTGGAACTCCATGTGGAGTGAAATTAGACAGGATAACAATCAAAATGTTATCATTGGAGGAGACTTAAATACTGTATTGGATCTTGAAGATAAGAAAGGGGGAGTAGTATCACAAGATCACATTAGAAATTTAATAAAATATGGTATGGATGAGTTCAATTTGGTTGATTTGGACCCCAAAAAAGGTTGGTTTACTTGGACAAATAGAAGAATTAGGAGAGAGGCAATATCAGAGAGGTTGGATCGATTTTTAATCTCAGAGGAGTTATTTTCTTACAATAAGGTGATCAAAACAAGAACCTTAAGGGGAACTCACTTGGATCACTAGCTAGTGCTTCTTCAGGAAGATCAAGTCATAATTGTAAAGAATGTTTCCTTCAAGTTCAAACCCACTTGGATTGAAATCCCAGAATTTAAAAAAAAATCAAGAGTTGGTGGCAAGAAGGTGAACCGAAACATGGAACAACCATGTATAGATTTCACAAAAAATTGCTCTAGATAAAGTTGAAGCTAAAATAATGGGAAAAAGAGACACACAAAAGAAAGAAAAAGGAGAAATAAAATTTGAACAGAGAACTTGAGGAAATTCGTAAAACAATATTGGAAGAAGGGAACAAGGAAGAGTTGTCTTGCAGAGAACAAAAGTTATTAATAAAGTTGGAAAATTTTCAGGATTAGGAAGAAGAGCTATACCAACTTAAATCAAGGATGATCTGGTTATAGAAGGGAGATAAGAACACTAGTTTTTTCCACAAGTCCATACTCCAAAGAAGAAATCATAACTACATAAAAAGTATTTAGAGGGAGGATGGAAATATAGTGATAGAATTGGAAGACATCAAATCAAAGACTGTTAATTTTTTTAAAATATTTTATAGTAAGAACCAGTTGATAGGACTCTAGCTTAGGAGGAAGCCCTAAAATACCTAGATAAAGTGGTTAACAAAGATAAAACAGAGTTAACAAAGGAGATATCAATGGAATATTTGTGGACCACATTAAAAGGTATGAAAAAGGACAAGGCCCTTGGTCTAGATGGGTTCCAAGTTAATTTTTACACAAGTTGTTGGGAAATTTTAAAAAGAGATTTATTAGAAGTGGTAGAAGAAGCAAGAAAATCAAGCAAGATCATCAAGGCCATTAACTTCACTTTTTTGACATTTATTCCAAAATATAAAGATGCAACTTGCTTCTCTAGATACAGATCGATGTCTCTTTGTAATACAAGCTATAAAATTATAGCAAAGATAATGGAAAATAGATTGAAATGCATTCTACCAAATTTGATTTTATAGGAGCAGGGAGCCTTTGTTGTAGGTAAACAAATTTTTGATAGTATAATTTTATCTCAGGAAGCATTGCATTCAATTAAACATGGAAACAAAAAAGTCAATGGTATTAAAACTGGATATGGCCAATGCTTATGACCAAGTTAACTGGATATTTATTCTCAAAATTTTGAAAAAATATGGGTTCAGTGAGAATTGGATCAAGTGGATCCGTTCATGTATAATTAGTCCCCAATTTTCTATCCTTATAAACGAAGTCCTACAAGTTTTTTTAGATCTACTAGAGGTTTTAGACAAGTATGCCCACTATCTCCATACTTATTTGCATTGGTGGCTAACTATCTTAGAAAATTTATTAAATCCAAAGAAGAGGAAGGGTTTTTTAAAGGGGTAAAAATATCCTCAAAGGTCAGATCTATCAATCATACTCTCTATGTTGATGATACTCTTATGATGGGAAAGGCTTTCATTTCTAATTCCAAATATTGTAAGGAGATCCTTAATGTGTTTCTAATGGACTCAAGAGGCAAGATGAACTATTAAAAATATCTTATCTTTATTTATAACAACAACATCAGGATCCAAAATAAAATTTGAAGAGTACTAGATTTCCAATTGGGAAACACCAAAGGAAGTTTCAAGTACCTAAGAGTCCCAATATTCTCCAATGTCACAAAATATGTAGACTAGGATTTCTTTCTAAAGAAGATAAGTAACAAAACAGATTCTTGGACTTCTTTAATCCTAAACCTGGTTGGGAGAAACACATTGCTCAAAGTAGTTCTATCCTCTTTACCTATATTTTGGTCTTCTTTGATGGCTACCCCAAAATCGGTGATGCAAGAAGAAGAAAAAAAATGAAAAATTTTCTCTAGAAAGAAAGATGGATCAAATAAATTACCTTTGGTAAAGTGGTCCATAGTATGTTATCCTAAAAATGAATGTGGAATAGGTATTGAAAATTCATACCTTATGGCCAAAGCCCTAGCAATAAAATTGGTGGGGCAGATGCTTCACAATGCAAATAACCTCTAGGTTCAAGTCCTATTGAGCAAGTATGGTGTCAGGTGTCCTCCAAAAAACTAGTTGTTCAAAGTGAATTCCTATGGAAAAGGAATAAAAAATTGGGGATACATTCTAGAAGGTTTGGAACTATTTAAAGAAAATTGTTCTTGGGTGATCAGGGAGGGAGAGATATATGCTTTATCTAATTCTTTTTTGAAAAATTCCCAATAGTGTAGCATAGAGATCTGGCTAAAATTATTAAAGGATTAAGTAATAGAGGATACAACAAATTTAAATACCTCAAAAGGGTTGCACTGCTTGACACAGATCCTTAGAGTTGGAAAACAACTGAACAACTAAGTATTCCCACCTGCCTCCATCATCTTTACATGGAATTATTAATGTTATTAAAATATAGATCGATGTTTTTAAGGAAAGGCAAATATCTTAAATGGGTTGAAAATGATAGGTTGGTGGTATATACTTTTAAGAGAGGGTACTCTGCCTTGTTAGCTCACTAGATGAGATTATAGTTAGTAGGCTTTAAAAAGTCTTCAAGGTTGGTTTGGAGTTCTATTGCCACTCCAAAATCTAAGTTCTTTGCTTGGTTGTTGATCAGACAGGTGATTCTAGTTGGAAAAAATTAAAAAAAAAAAAAGGATACATTGGGCCAACAATCTGCTACTTTTGTAGAAAAAAAAATAAAACATGTAGTCGTGTGTTTATTCACTATCCATTCATAAAATGTTTGTGGTCTAACTGTGCAAACATGTGCGACAAAGACATCAATGTTTCTTTGATCAAACAGTCAATAGAAGGTTTCGTTGTTGCATCGAATAGTGTGGTGAGCAATGATAAATCTAATGTGGTCATCCAAAGTGTATGGCTATTACTTTTGATAAATACATTTTGGAACATTTGGCTCTATAGGAACAGGGTCTGCTTTAGTAATGAAATAGTCACAACTAAAGGAACTAGGAAGAAAATTGTGAGAGTTGTGGGTGAACAATTCAGATCCCAAAAAAGAAGTATGGTAGCTTTCAAGGATTCTTGAACCAATCCAATCTCAGAATTCTAACTATGTTAGATCTAGACAAGGATAAGTTGACTATAAAAATCACAAAACCAATTGAATTTGACAAAGCTTCCAAAGAAAATCTAGGATAGGTGGGTTCAAGAAGCATAATTATTTGGTTATACCCAACAAAAAATCGTATTCAAAGAAGGAATAGGTTGCAATGTAAATAATATTGTAGAATTCAGAGGCTTAGTACAGGGACTGAGAATTGCTATTCAATTTGAGTTTAAGGATGTGGTTATAGGGGGTGATATCTTGTTGGTTGTCAACATCATGAAACAGTTATGATCTCCATGGGATGAGTTAATAAATGAATCTTATGAAGAGGTGAAAGAGCTATTGGAAACTTTCTAGAGATGGAAAATTATCCATATTCCAAGAAGTCTGACCTCTGAAGTAGAAAAATAGGCTAATGAAGGAGTGATAGTAAACAATGAGCAATTCATAATGACCTAGGTTTCAGAATGAATGCTTTGTAGCAGTTGTTTTTCATGTAGGAAGTGAGGCTTAGTTTTCTCCCTTGATTGCTTTGTACTTATATTCTTTCATCAATAGAAATCTTGATTTTTTGTTTTAATAGCAATCATGAATATTAGAAGCACTTAGATTATTAACCAGAATTGCATTCATCTTAATTGAAAGATTACAAAGCTTAAATAGGATAATTACTAACAATAACCTAGAAATCTTAGGAAGAATAATAGGGAAGAAGGAAAATAGGGAGGAAAGAAGAAATGAAGTTAGGAGTCAAACTCCCTACCGTCCAATCCTGCTAACTCACTTGTCGTCCAAGGAGGTAAAAGGGTAAGATCCAAAGCTTATAGTGGTAAAACAAAAAATTTACCTTTTTTACCCTTTTAACTTCCAACATTCTCCCCCTTAAAGTTGAGAGGCCTGACTATATAGTCTCTCAGCTTTATATATTGAGCTTTAGCTATGCCTTTGGTGAAGATATTTGCAATGTTATCCAAAGTGCTACAATATTTAAGCTCAACTATCTATTGCTCCACCATATCTCAAATTAAGTGATACTTCATATCGAAATGCTTTGATCTGCTATGGTGGATTGGATTGTATGCCAACTGAATGGCACTTATGTTATCACAATAAAATCGAGTTGGGCCACTTTAACTTTCACCAATCTCTTCAAGGATTTTTCTCAACCATAAGGCTTGAGTACTAGCATGTGTGATGGCTATATACTCAGCCTCAGTAGATGACAATGCTACAATAGTTTGTTTCTTAGAACTCCAAGTTATTAGTCCTGACCCTAGACTAAAACAGTTCCCTGATGTAGATTTCCTATGATCTACATTTTTGCCCCAATCACTATCACTGAAGTCAACTAATTTCATAGAATTACACTTGTGGTAATGGATTCCAAAATCCAATGTACCTTTTACATATCTTAAGATTATTTTAGTTGCTTGTAGATGCAGCTCAAATGGACTTGCCATAAACCTTGAAACTAGAGAAACATCATATTGAATATCGGGCCTTGTGTTGGTAAGAAACATCAGAATCCCAACCATGCTCCTGTAAGTGGTCATGTCAACCTTTGGTGTTCCATCGTCCTTGCTCAATTGAATTCCATGTCTAGTTGGAGTTGCAACTGATTTGCACTGCTCCATGAAAAATTTCTTGATAATGTCTCGAGCATACTTATGTTGACATAAGAATATCCCCTTATTTGATTGATGCACTTCCATGCCTATGAAGTATCACATTAAACCGAGATCTTTCATCTCAAAATATTTCATCATGGAGTTTTTGAACTCCATATTCATTTTATTGTTACTACCCATAAATATTAGATCATCCACATACAAACAAACTATGAGAATGTCTACTCCATGCTTTAGGTAGTACAAAGTTGGTTCACTTTTGCTTCTCGTGAATCCATACTTGCTGAAATAGTCATCAATGCGTGAGTACCAAGCTCTTGGTGCTTGCTTGAGGCCATAGAGTGTTTTTTTCAATTTATAAATAAGGTTCTCCTTTCCTTGTTCTTGAAAGCCTTGAGGTTGTTTAACATAAACCTCCTCAGTCAGGTATCCATTCAGAAAAGCACTTTTCACATCCATGTGTTGAATGTTCCATCCTTTATGGGCAGCTAAGGAAAGAACTGATCTGATTGTCTCTTGTCGTGCAATAGGGGCAAAGGTTTCCTCATAGTCAATGCCAAATTTTTGAGTAAAACCTTTTGCTACTAGTCTCACCTTGTGCCTCTCAATGCTTCCATCAACATTGTATTTGGTCTTGTAGACCCATTTACATCCAACACATTTTTTTCCTTTTGGAAGCTTTACTAGCTCCCATGTATCATTATTTTTTATAGAGGTTATTACCTCTTTCATGGCTTCTTGCCATACATTTTGAGTACAAGCCTTCTCGTAGCTAGATGGTTCTAGCTGTGCACTAGTTAATAAAGCATAATTAACTACATCTCCCTTAGGATCTTGGAGTCATCATCCCCATACATATGCAGATTTTCAAGTTTTTGCAAAACTAAATTCATTTCACTAACTTGGCTTCTAGTGTATCTTTTTTGGTAATTTTGATCCAACATTTAAAAATATGGATGATGTTGTAATGTTCTTTTACCTCTTGATGGAGAGTCAATGTCCATCGGTGAAGAACTTACAGATCTCTGTGGAGAAGGACTTGGAGTGACGTCAGATGTACTTGAAGTACTCTTGCTTGGACTTGGAGGGGGTGTGCCTTTGTTTTTATTGGGAGACACCTACTGTACCTACTGTACCTGTGAAGAATTTACATCTTGGGATCCATCATCAACAAAAATTCTTTGATGACCCTATTCTCCTCCTTCATAAAAAATTACATCCCTTGAGATAATAATCTTATGAGATTTGGATATAACAATCACGAATATTAGAAGCACTTAGATTATTAACCAGAATTGCATTCATTAGATGTGAAGGCTTTATCATCGCCTCCATAGTTGATTGAAGGAGATTCTTTTAACCTCTCTTCATGAGACATTAATGACCCTATTAATGAATCAAATGTTAAAGTGGAAAGATATTTTTACTCTTCTATGATTATGGCTATGTGATTCCATATTTGAATAAGTGTTCGTAACACTTTATTTACAATTGTTTCAGGCTTAATTTCTTCGCCAAGAGTAACCATTTTATCAACTATTGCCTTGACTCTGACACAGTAGTCACCAACTTTTTTGTCTTCTTTCATTTTGATATTTTCAAAATCTCGTTTCAGTGTTTGAAGCCTTACTTGCTTCACTTGATCACTTCCCTAGAATCCGTCTTTCAAAGCTTTCCACGCATCTTGTGCAGTTATACAAGTGGCTATTCTAGGGAATATACTTTTCTCCAATGCTACTTGGAGATGATAAAGAGCAAAAGAGTTGTTCTTTTGTGCTTCTTTCTTTGTTTTCTTATCTGTGTAACTTACTATTGTCTAGTCTGCGGGTTCGGTGTAACCCTCTTCAATTATGTTCCACAATCCTTTTCCTATCAGCAATGTCTTCATTTTGATAGACCAATACTCGTAGTCATACCCGTTGAACTCTAGAATTGGTAGATTGTTATGTGAGGCCATAATTACTAAAACACTCTTTTTATTTCTTGATTACAATAAAGCACTCTACTTTTTCAAAGAAATAAAAAGGAAGAAGGAAGAAAGAAGAAGAAAGAAGAGATTACAAATTTAAGTCAAATCTGTCTTGATTCACTCTATCACTGATGGCTTGTTCCTCTTGTCGTGCTGTTGCTATTTCTTGAGTCATGAAAGTGTCTGCTACTTCTTCTTCGTCCTCACTGATCAATATTATCTCTGGTGATTTTGGTTCTAGGATTTCCACTAAATTACTATAATGATTATATTCATATTCTTGAGGTGCAATTTCTATGGATTCAGATTGCTCAAATCTACTCCCAAACGAATTGTCTTTAGAGTCTACCTCGTACCCTGAATTTGGATGTCTTTGATGTGAGATTACTGCATTTTGCAACTGACTAAACACAATATGAAGCCCATAAGTTCTCACTTTTTCATCAAAGTTTTCAGCATTCTCTCTTACTAAAAGTGCACAAAGTGCATGATAACATCCTGTGGAGCGAATCATAAATTTTCCCCTTAAATATGTCTCCTTTACAAAATTCTAGTCCTCAAATTTTTGCCTCTCTCAAAATTTTAGAAAGAAATATCTAAAGCCCTTTAGGTCTTTTACACAATCTTCTATCACCTTTTAAGCCTCTTAGTCACAATTTTGCAATTTTGATTATGCTTACATAAATTGCCTCTTAGGCAATGTCCTTTTTTTTTAATATATTATAAAAAAATATCGATATTTGTATTTAATAAAAAAATATAATTGCTTTAAAAAATAAAATTAAAAAAAACAATTATTATTTAATTTTTTATTAAATATAAAGATATATATATTTGTTAATATAATATAATAATAAAATTTATAAAAAAAAAGGAACAAATTAATAAAAAAAATTTAGACTCCATAGGAGTTCAACCCGCGACTCCTATCTGCCAAGCGAAGCCTCCTAGCCAACTCGGCTACAGCTGCAGATGGAACCTAAGCAGCATACACTGCTATTTCAAGATAATCGGGTAGATTTCATACAAAAATAAAAAAAAAATTAACTTGCAAAACTGTCGAGTTTTGAACCCATGACCTCCTAGAGGGCGTGTGGCTTAAGGTTGGTTCCTCGAGCCAGTTGAGTTGCGTGGCCCGACGGGGAGGCAAGGGAGGCTTGCCTTATTTATCTCGTCGTGGTCGCGCACAATGAAAAAAAAATATTCGGGGACTTTAGTCCCACATGCACTGTGCAAAATAGCGCGAGGCTTTTAAAAGCCTCAACACACCCCTACTCAGTTGATTGCCTTCGGGAAATCAGTGACCGCCCTTTTTCCTCCTCGAGCCTATCACTGCGCACCACGTCATCATTGCCCTTTGTCTGCCACGTCACCTACCACGTAGCCTATCTGCCACCTCACCTGTTTGCTTTGGTCCACATGTCCACCTTTGTCCACTTGCCACATGTCACCTTCTGGTTAGCTCCTTGATTCACGTGCTCTCTGTAGGCCTTTCTTGACCTCATCTCGGTTTGTGTGCCTTCTATGGGCCCTCTTCGACCTCACCTCGATTCGCATGCTACGGGCCTCTCGACTTGGATCTATGGACTCCTCGACCTCCTCGAGATCCATGCCTCGCCTGGAGGCTTCCTAGACCACCTCGAGATCCGTGTTCATCTGTCGATCTCCTCGGGCTCTACGCATCGCCATCCTCTCAACCTCAGCTCTAGCTATGATACCAGATATAGCAATCACAAATATTAGAAGCACTTAGATTATTAACCAGAATTGTATTCATCTTAATTGAAATATTACAAAGCTTAAATAGGAGAATTACTAACAATAACCTAGAAAGCTTAGGAAGAATAATAGGGAAGAAGGAAAATAGGGAGGAAAGGAAAAATGAATGTTAGGATTCAAACTACCTACCGTTCATGCCGTCGAATCCTGCTGACTCCCTTGTCGTCCAAGGAGGTAAAAGGGTAAGGTCCAAAGCTTACAGTGGTAAAACAAAAATTTTACCTTTTTTACCCTTTTAACTTCCAACAGTTTTAAAAAAAAAAAGATATGGCCATAGTTGTATAAATAAGAGCTCTTGGGATTGCTCTAGAGGGTCAAAAATCTAACACTTAGCATGTTTTAGGATTTTTTTCTAGGCTCTTTGTAGTTCATTGGTTTTTGAACCAAGCATTGTACTGAGTTGAGTTCTATGTTTATAATCTACCTGAATGGTAAATTTGTGAAAGTGCTTCAATATTATCTTATGCAATTCAAGGCTTTAGATTTTGTCGTGTCTAATTTGTACATGTTGATAGTATTTGTATTCAGTTGCTTCATAGTATTATCTCCCTAGAAGATTGCACCATCTATATTTTAATTAATGATAATCCAACATTATTTAGAGTTAATTGTAGTTTATTTTATTTTCCAAGCAATGGAGTTTAAAGTGTAGTTTTCTATGCTTACTTCCATATCCCTTAAAAGTTAGTTGCTATGGTTGGAATCAATTTAAAAATATTTTATTTTGAAAATCAATTTTAATCCAACTTTGTTTAGATCTAATTGCAGTTTATTTTGTTTTCCAAGCATTGCAATTTAAATTGTAGTTTTCTATGCTTATTTACATGTAACTTTAATGTTGATTTCTATGGTTAGAATAAATCTAAAAAGCTTTCATTTTAAATATTAGTTTTGATCCAACTTTGTTTAGATTTAATTACAATTATTGCTTTATAACAAAGTAATACCCTAGGCAGTCAATTAATGTTGAGCTACAGTTATTGATAGGAAAGCTAGAGAATTAACTAGAGAATAAAAAATATTGATCCCTTGGTGGAATAGCATACAACAACCTTTGAGTTCATCCCAATCATCCAAGACCTAGCTTACCCGAACCTTAGGGGAATCAAACTTTTCTTTCAAGAGGGAACGAAACTATTATGTTCCACATGTTGAGTAGTGTTTGGTGACTATGTCATTTGCTTTGTAATGACCCTCCTCACACAGATAATTGTAGATGAGAAAATTGGTAATAACTTTACCTTTTCTTATGAATTATGGTATTGTTTATTGCTACTGTGTATGCAGGACGAGGTTCAAAATCAACGAGAAAAGAGAAGTTAGTCGACAAAAAATGTAATATGGTAAGTGATGATTCAGCTCGCGAGTACATGGATGCTTGCATGCTTGCATATCATGTAGATTTTATGTTTGTTTGAGTGTTGCATTTGGTTGAGTGGTGATGATGATGGGAGCCACTGATTATTTTATTTATTTGCAAATAGCATTAACTAAAAGAAAAAATATTAAAAAGGATATGT
Source organism: Wollemia nobilis (assembly GCA_028583015.1). Taxonomy (NCBI): domain Eukaryota; kingdom Viridiplantae; phylum Streptophyta; class Pinopsida; order Araucariales; family Araucariaceae; genus Wollemia; species Wollemia nobilis. The sequence goes on from JAQPPZ010002423.1 coordinate 32,908, forward strand.
AAACAAATGTATGAACGTATGGTTTAAGAGGTCCGAGAGCAAAAGTATTCTGGTGGACATAAATTGTTTAAAAGGAATAGGTAAATATTATATTTGAAATGTTGCAACATAAGTAAATTGAGCTATGAAGAATGATAGCAAATATTTAAATTAAAAGGTTTGTTTTTCTCATTATGGGATGGTGATCGTGGAGGATTAGCGGCCCACCCAACTATAAGGGCGTGAAGTGTTGGTTGTAGTAATTATGATGTGAAACTCTTTCTCTCAACCACGAATTGAGAATGGGGGAAAGGGAGTTAAAAATTAAAGAAAATTAATTAGTTTGGTAGTGGAGGAGGAGACGACGAATGGTGATGATGTGGAAGAGCAGAATAATGGAAAAATGCACTTGGAAAATATGGGAAGCACTAGGAAATCTTCTAAGAAAAAAATAGAAGGAGATTCATGAAGGACTCCAGGTAGTTTTGTTCCAAAAGAAATTCTCTTGTTTCATTGTGTTCATTAAAAATAAGTTATGGAATTTTGTTGAACATGGATATTTTGTATTTTTGCATGATTGTACAAGGCAAAAGCTTGACTGGTAGTGCGCCTATAAATTTTTTGTTTCTCTTGTGTGAAAAGAAACTAAAAACAATAATATAGAGTGGTTCCTTATGATTGCTCCATGTTGCTCATAATTGGATACAAGTTTGTTTGAATTATGAGTGTTGCCATTATTCGGTAGGGAGATGGTATTTAAGAGAAATTGCATACATTATAATTGTAGTATAGAGTGTGACTTCAAGTGAACATCTATGCATTGTGTACTGCATGAAAATTAGAAATGCATTCATATGGGATCCGAAATCTGATCCCATTAAAATTAAGCCTCAAAAGATATAATCCAAGAGTGAAGCTTCAACGGTAGCGTGGAACTTCTAGCCAGGATGGTGGTAGCCAAAGGTAGGTTTCAATAGTCACTGAAATGCTTGGATAAAATTTTGCATTTGGTTGAGTGGCGATGATGATGGGAGCCACTAGTTATTTTATTTATTTTCAAATAACTTTAACTAAAAGAAAATATATATATACTAATAAGGATATGCAAACAAATGTATGAACGCATGGTTTAAGAGGCCCGAGAGCAAAAGCATTATTGTGGACATAAATTGTTTAAAATGAATAGGTAAATGTTATATTTGAAATATTACAATATAAGTAAATTAAGCTATGAAGAATGATAGCAAATATTTAAATTAAAAAGGTTTGTTTTTCTCATCATGGGATGGTGATCATGGAGGATTAGTAGCCCACCCAAATGTAAGGGCATGAAGTTCTTGTTCCATTAATTATGATGTGAAACTCTCTCTCTCAACCGTGAACCAAGAATGGGGAAAGGGAGTTAAAAATTAAAAAAATTATTAGTTTGGTGGTGGAGGAGGAGACGACGGAGGGAGATGATGTGGAAGAGCATAACAGTGGAAAAACGAACTTGGAAAATATGGCAAGCGCCAGGAAAGCTTCTCGAAAAAAAATAGAATGAGCTTCACGAAAGACTCCATGTAGTTTTGTTCCAAAATAAATTCTCTTGTTTGATCATGTTCATTCAAAATAAGTTATGGAATTTTGTTGAACATGGATGTTTTGTATTTTTGTGTGATTGAACAAGGCAAAAGATTGACTAATAGTGCACCTATAAATTTATTATTTCTCTTGTGTGAAAAGAAATGGAAAACAATAATATAGAGTGTTTCCTTGTGATTGCTCCATGTTGCTTATAATTGGATACGAGTTTGTTTGAATTATGGGTGTTGCCATTATCCAGTAGAGAGATGGTATTTAAGAGAAATTGTATGCATTAGAACTATAGTATGTAGTGTGACTTCAGATGAACATCTATGCATTATGTGTTGCATGAAAATTAGAAATGCATTCATGTGGTAGAGCTAGAATCTAATCCCATTAAACTTAAGCCTCAAAATATCTCAACCAAGAGTGAAGCTTCAACGGTAGCATGGAAAAACCAACCAGGGTGCTAGCAGTCGAAGGGAGATTTCAGTAGTCACTGAAATGCTTGGATAAAATGTGATAGTATAAAGCTATCTACAGAGTTCATCAGCGAAATATTTTGTGAATTTCATAAACATCTTGGGCATGCTTGTTGAGTGGATTTGTGTTAGAATAACTCCCAGTTTGAAGTTGAGATATTTACCTTGTAAATTATGAAATCTTGAGAGCTAAAATTTCACCTGTGTATGATGTTCATCTATCTGTAGCAGATGGTCTCTAATAGGTTATCAATTCAAAAAATTTGTATTGTGTTTCACCTTACTTGTGATATGTGATAACAATGGTTGATTTCTATAGTATGTTCTGTATTTTAAATGTAAAGTTTATTATGTGAATTTTGTGGTGTCTATTCAAGGAAATTATTATTGGTGTTAATTCAATGGTTCATCTCCCAAGCATATTGATGTAAGCAAAATTATTCCTTTTGTTTGTGTATTTGACTAAGCATTCATTACTAAGAAAATAGCGTAAACCATACTTTGAATGATTATGTTATTTATTTTGTAAAAACATCCATAATTTGGAAAATCATACTCTCCTTGTTATATTAAGAGATTGAACACCGTGTTAGAGGCGCGAGTGAAGCAACGTATACAATGCCATATCTTATAGACTTCTAAGTATACTATAAACCAAGGGATTTAATTAGAAGTGGTGTTAGCATTATTCCAACATGTATGCATGTGTATTAAGATATTGCAAAATTACCCTCAAAAGAATGACAATATTTCATGTGTGAAGACAAATTAATGTGGGTTTACTATTTGGTTAAAGTGCTTAGTTTATCTTCTATTGCGTCTTTAGCCATGTTGGGCTAGCGCACTTCTTCCTGTGGAATGTTATGAAACCTAAGTGTATTTTATATTCGGTTAGAGTATGACGTATGATATGATAATAATATACCTTAACATTGATAAATCAAGTATTTGCAAAATTTTATTTAAATATTTGAATGGATAATTTATCGATTTCCAAGTTAGGGATGAAAGAGAAAGTATTATGTTTTATTTCAAAAAATCGTAACAAAGTCCTTGCTTTTGATCATTGAAAATAATGCCTGATCTACATACCTAAAGTTGGAAATAGATGAGTTAGGATTATAAATTGAAAATGAGTTTTATTATATGTTTATGCTTATGTTTATTCTTTTAAAAGCAAGATTGCTAATTTTCTCTAAGCCTTAGAGATATTTGTAGGTTACCTTGTGAAAACAATGTCTCAATGATAACCTAAACTTGTAAGGTTGAATAGGAAGCCTTAGTGAAGGTTTAAAGGATCATGAGTGAAAAATAATTAATTTCGGGTGTGAGGCCCTAAACAAAACCTAAAATGGAGCATTGAGATAAATACTTGAAAATCACCCAAAGACTGTTGGGGTGTGGGTAGACACACAACAGTACCTAGAGCAACTTCAAACTGATAAGTATGGTCGATTTGAAATGACTAGATCAGAATTGATAACGAGGGATGGTATGGGATGCCTTCTCTAGGTTACATCTAGGATAGTGTTGTGATAGATCTCGTGTATATTTTTCCAAGCCAAGTAGACCTCGTTGTATGGTATGGGACATACTGACAAGGGTCATAAAGAGCATGAGGGATTAAGTCCAAGGCCAGTGTATTGGCATGGCTCTAACTGACCCTGTGTAGAGGACAATCAATTAAACACTGGGTATAAGTATGCTATTCTCATTTCATTTAGTATAGGAATGGGTACGATGATAAGTCGAAGGTTCATAATGATAAGGAATAGGGAAGTAAGCATCCCCCCTCTAGGTGTATGGGCCTTAGAGGATAACCCCTACCATGGATTTACCTTCATGCTAGAAAACAAGGACATTAAATGAGACAAGTCAATTCCACCGATGGCACCCTTACAGGATACGGTCGATCTCGTCCACTTGGATGACTGTCTGTTGCAGTCTTGAATCCAAAAGTGGTGTAGTATGCTTGTGCTAAAATGAATTTATGACAAATTATTGTTGGGTAAAATTATGTTTGCTATGAAAATGAAAGCAAAATTATATGTTATATGATGATTAAAAATTAAAAAAAAATAATGATATTTTTGATGTTAGAGTGGCACAACCAGGTGAGTAGACTTGGGTTGTTACAAGCTCGCTCAACAATACTCTAAGAATATGAAATAGAAAATCTAACCAGAGTTGAAATGATAAAGAATGATCTTGTTTTAAAGAAAAAAGTGTCAAATACTACTGCTACATCATCTCAATATCAATCTCAATGGGGAAAAAAGTATTGTCACATTTGTAACAAGGATGGTCATAACACAAGTTATTGTAAATGCAATTCTTTAAATTAATGAAATCAAATGAATAGACCTTTCCAAATATATTAATAAGGACAATATTAGTCTTGATATCCATTAGCACAACAATGATATCAAAAATGGAAAAATAAAAGGAAAAAATGGTCCAAGAAGTACAAGAAACATAAAATATTATTGAAGGAAAAATTAAAATGATTCGTAGATCCCTCATGGGAAGAATCATAGACTTATTCATTCCCATAGAAAATGAAGATGCGAATCAAATGGAAAAACAATGTGATAAAGATAAGAATACAAAACATTTAGAAATTTTCATTAGTAATGGCACTGATAGTAATGATAACAAAACAAGAGTTGTTAAAGAAACAAGGAAAAATAATAAAAAACATGAATCAAAATAGAAACGATGAATGCCCCAAAAGTGAAAAAATTGTGAAAAGAACAAACCAAAGCCTTGTCAAAAAATGAAAATTGGTGTACATTATGGATGGATAAATAAATCAAATTGTAACCAAATTATGAAAATGTTAAAAAAAATAATAAGAAGAAAGTAAGTCTGACAAGCATAGATCCAAGATATGCAATAGAAGAAAATGCAGGTGACAAGTTAATGGGACAGATATAGTACCAAATCCAGAAAACCAAAACAAAAATTAGAGACTAACATAAGATTGAATATACATGAAGGTAAAAGGCCTTCACACCAAATAATGTACTAAGGGGGTGTTGGAGGTATTACGTTATTTAGTACCTTGTAAATATTTAGAATAGGGTGTGTTTAAAATTTCATTCTAGAGTGTGTGTCATGTAAACAAGTGTGGAGTTATGTGTATGAGGTGTCATGTTAGTAAGTGTGAATTATGTTTAGAAGTGAGGATTTATGAACAATCATGAGATATTTTATCTCTATGTAATTATGTATAATTTATTATGTAAGAGGAAAATATAAAGAGTTGATTCTCCCATGAGTTTGAGGAGAGCAAAGGACAAGAATAATATAAATATGAAGAATATCATGTATGTAAATATCGAAGACAAATCCATGCAATAGATTATTGAAGAATCAATGCATTTAGTAGTATTTTTCAATAAAACATTTAGTGATTTTATGTTCAATATTGTGGATTGATGCATATTTCTATTATATAATATTTGTTCTTGGAGATTTTCTTAAATATGTGAAAATAAGAATAATTTGCTAACAAAAGTGCTCCAAGATACGGTCTATACTCCCATTGTCCTTTCTACATAGAACACATTATGAGGTGCCCTAAAAACCCATTTTCATTAGGTTATCCTAGGATAAAATTTGCCTATGACCTACTAACCATATAAACGTTTTAACTTTTGGAATGCTTGGGAAATCCTAAATATCTTTGCATATGCTTGTGGTATTCCTGCTTTTATTGGTTTTGATTGCTTCAAGTCAGGCAATAATTTTCCTAAGCATTTCAACTATGTTTGGAGTTCAGGGTCCTCATGGTTGTCCTCTTTCCCACTGTGTCATCATTCCTTGGACATGTCTCAATCTTCATAGATCTTCTTGTTGTGCCATCATTCCTTTGATACATATCAATCTTCATAGATTTTCTTCCTCTTGTTGTGCCATCACACATATCAATCTTCATATATCTTCTTGCTCTGATACCAAAAATATATAGTAAAAATTTATTGCTCACCTTTCTAATCGTATGCTTGTACAATTTCAACTATATTTGGAGTTCAGGATCTTCATGGTTATCCTCTTTCCCACTGTATAATCATTCCTTCGACATGTATCAATATTCATAGATCTTCTTATTGTGTCATCATTCCTTCAACACATATCAATCTTCATAGATTTTCTTGCTCTTGTTGTGCCATCATTCCTTTGATGCATATCAATCTTCATAGATCTTATTGTTATGCCATCATTCCTTCGACATATACCAATATTCATAGATTTTCTTGATCTTGTTGTGCTATCATTCCTTCAACACATCAATCTTCATATATCTTCTTACTCTGATACAAAAAAAATGTAGTAAAAGTTTATTGCTCACCTTTCTAATCGTATGCTTGTACAATTTCCCTTTCAATCATACAACTATATGATTATAAAACACCACACTTCCTTTCCAACCGTACAATTATTTCCAACCATACAATTACTGTCAATCGTACAATCACTTCAACGTAGAGTCTATACAACCAATCACAACTACATAATTATTTTTTTCAATCTTGCATACAATTATTTATTTTAATCTTGCAACCATACAATTGTACGATTTAATATTGCAATGCTCAACCCTTCGTGCAACTTCCATTAATTTTAATATTTTCTCTTGTAGAATAATTATACGATTGTACAATCACTTCCATATAGTTGTTTGATTTAATATTACAATGCTCAACCATTTGTACAACTTCCATGACTTGTAAGATTTTCTCTTGTAGAACGATTGTATAATTGTACAATCACTTCCATATAGTTGTACGATTTAATATTGCAATGCTCAACCCTTTGTACAACTTCCACCAATTGTAATATTTTCTCTTGTAGAATGATTGTACGATTGTACAATTACTTCCTTCTATTACACAATTATATTTTATTGGACAACCTTTAATTGTATTTTAATAACTAATTTGATGGTTATTAAAATTATTATTTTTTTCAATGGTTTTTTCTTTGTAAAATCTCCAACCCTTGAATTGTACGATCTCTCCATCGTATGACCACTTACACTCCACGATAATCCAACCTTCAACCAACAACAACCAAATCCTCATACAAGTAGTTTATTTTATTATTATTATTTTATGATCTTTCATCCATTCTCCTCATAGCCGAAATTCTACAAAACATGTTCTAAGCCTTCAATCTTCTTTACCACTTACACTGCACGACAATCTAACCTTTAACCAACAACAACCAAATCCTCATACAAGTAGTTTTATTTTTTATTATTATTTTATAATCTTTCATCCATTCTCCTCATAGCAAGAATTCTACAAAACATATTCTAAACCTTCAATCTTCTTTACTTCCCTAGAGTTGGTGTTGTCCCAACAACGCCTTCAACCTTTCTCAACTACAAAGGTTTGTTTTTCTATCCAAACTCTAATGCTTCGGAAGATTTCCCGAGCACGCACACAAAAAATGCAACAATATGCACAATCTACCAAATATATATTCCACATAAATCAAAGCTCAAAAATATATTAATAATTTTTTTTTTTTATTATATATTCAAGGGTACAAAGCTGAGTTTCTTAAGACATCTTTTCTTTCTAAACAAATAAAATATTTAAAACCATATGTACAAAACAACAAACTAAATGCACATAACCAATGATTTAAAAACCATGGTTTCAAACACCCTTACTTAAATGCTCCAAGCGGTCGAAATAAAATAACAAACCACATGCACAAATCATAAACCACGTGCATGAAACATAAACCACATACACGAAACCAATGGTTTGAAAAGCATGTTCTTCAAACCATGGTTTCAAACACTCTTACTTAGATGCTCCTGCATCAGAAGAAGCAGTCCAAATAAGCATGGTGTAGTTTGTTAAAGAGTTTTATACTTCGGTTGTCTTCTAGACATTCTCCTGCCGATAAATTTCAGAACTTCATCTATCAGTATCACTGGAAACGAAGCTACTATAACTAAACACCACTCACTCAAAGTCAACGGTACAAGGCCAAAGGTGTTGGCAAGAAATGGGACATATAGTATCAGACAGTGGAGCCCAAAAGAAACTGACATTGCCAACAAGAGCCAAGGATTTATCCATGGTGGCATAGTGAGCAGACTATTATCTTCGGACAGAGCGTTCAGTGAGTTGAACATCTCAATAGCCACCAGCACAGTGAGAGAAAGAGTTGTTGCTTTTACTTTTCCACTTGAAAAATAATCACAAGGATTCAAATCAAATGACAATACTCTGTCACCAGCTAAAAATGGTGAAACTTTAAATCCTTCCCAGGATGGACATTCCCCCCACGATCTTAGCTGCGAAAAAGTTACCAATGAGTGGCCATCTGCAGATAAGTCTATCCCTAAGAATGAATCATGTGTGAACCACAGAGCAAATATGCCAACCGTTGCAAGCCCAACATATAAACCGATGACCTGCATTGAGTGATGAGTTGAAGGAGGATTAGAGATTATATGACCCTTATCATAAATATGCATTTGACAGATAAAGTGAACATTTCCAGCTAGAAATATATCTTCAAAACAATTGTAAGGATTAACTGAAATACCGTGTAGCGGAAAAACACCCATGCATTAATGAGTGCATCATCACTTTTACGAGGTGGTTTCCGCATAATATCTATGTCAGAAGGATTGAAACCAAGAGCTGTTGCAGGAGGACCATCTGTAACCAAATTTACCCATAGAAGCTGCACTGGTATCAAGCTCTCAGGCATTCCTAATGCAGCAGTTATAAATATACAGGCCACCTCACCCATGTTTGATGATATCATGTACCTGCAGAAAATATATAAAATAACCATGTATATACATCTCCTGTTTTTCCTACTGGACCAAAAACTCTCCCATGAACTACCGAACCTAGTATAGTTCCTTTTTCAAATTGGGATCATATTTTAACTGTCACATCTGAAGAAAAGATGCATACCTTATGAAAGCTTTCATGTTGTTGTAAATTGACCGGCCTTCAGAAACAGCAGAAACAATAGTGCTGAAATTATCATCAGCCAAAACCATATCTGATGCCTCCTTAGCAACCTGAAATACGGTTGAAAATTTAAAACACAGTTAAGAATGACCAGTACCTTGAAGTGCAATCACTTTTTTAGTCAGTGCCCAAATGGCTTGTAATTTAAGAGGGAATAAGAATATCATAGAAAAAAAGAAGTTGACAGAGCCAAAAACTCAACCATTTGTAGTCCAAATCATACTAATGTTTGACCAAATACCCTGTGACTATCTGTTTGTGTTTCAAGGCACAAAGTCTTATTTGTGTATAACAGTGCAAGATCACCAAACATGGTCACCAAAGTGCCTTAGATTGACACTGTTTATTAGTGCTAAAAGATACAGCCTTTAGAATATTTCATAGACCTCTTGAGATCTGCAAATATTAAAAATAAAAATTATACAGTAGCATAGAGACTATCAGGTATCCAAAAATTTGCTCATCTATCTTGGGCATACGTCCTAAAAGTTAAAAGACCATGGCTGAACAATTTTGCCCAAAATAATGCTCAGGTACTCGGAAAAAGGACCTTTCTACTACCATACCATATATAGATACCTATCATGCATTATTACTCTAGAAAAGAGGTAGACTAATGATTTTTAGACGAAGGTCCAGTACGGTATACTGTTGCACAAATACTTTTCGATAGGGATCCCTTTAACTTTGATGTGACCACCTATATGCAATGGTTGATTTCAGCAAAAATACTCACAACATGTGTCCTCATATAGTTTTTAAGTATTAAAGATTTTGAACTAATTTTATCCTTCTCTACCCAAATGACAAATAACAACGTCCCGGAAACAAAAAGAACAAATGGAACTTAAGTCCTTTAAAAGATGGTAGTCTTACCTATAGAAATAGAAACAGCTATAAAATTCCTACAACAATTATGGAAACCTATGGCCATTTTCATCTCAAAGAGCTGACAAACAGCCATACGAATCCACAAAAAAGAGGGGGAAAGTTCTAAGATCGTAGCCTAGCGTGCATAGAGCAACCTGCAGCCTCCTAGCTTGCCCATGAGGGTATTCAGTACCCTGCATGTGTGTTCTGCAAAGTAACCAAAGATATAAAATGTCCACTTTGGAACTTAGCATCCCCAGGTCGCATGAGAGTTTCTGCAGTAAAACCTGCTGTGTCACTTCCACCAGTCACTTTTTCAGAGACAGCTATTCTAGGCAGTGGTTCCCAATGCCCATTGCAACATTTCGCTTCTGTGCTTTGCTGATCATTATTGTGTCTCCATCAAAGTTCCTTGCCTTGTATAATTTTCCTATGCACTTTTTGAAAATTTATTGCAGCAAAACCTGGCCATTGCCATTGAAGACAATGATGATTGAAAATTATGAGTTAGTGTTATAAGAAAGACTTGCAACAACTGAAGCAATGAGATAAGATCAAAGAGGATAAAGAGGTCTACAACAAAACCACCCTGAAGTAAACTGGCAAATGATCAGGAAATTGGTTACGAACTTTGGAAGAATTAAAACAACGAGATAAATCAAAGAGGATAAAGAGACCTACATCAAAATCACCCTGATGTAAATTACCACATGGTTAGGAACTTAGGAGATTGGTTATGAACCTTGGTGATCAAGATGGGGACAGAGTTAGGGATAATAGTAATAGTTAGACACCTTCAGCTGATATTCATGCTCTCGTTGACAGTGACTCTGACTCTTCTAGCATCTTTCTAAATGGGGCCCAGCGCACTATATATAGTATATTCAAATCCTGTTTACCAAAAGGAAACCATACATGTGTGTACTTGGGGGTCTGTATAAATTTTGAACATGTGATTATTGACATGCCTCTATAAAGGGAGCACGTTTATATTATATTTTCTATGTTTTAAGGTAATATAATATATGTACTATTGCCAATTAGAAAAAAGGTCTCAACAAAATGCCTGAATATGTGACGGGAGTTCTAAGAACAGCTTATGCCAATAACAAGACTTCTCAAGATTTCAAATGTATGGAATAAAAAATGGACTTTAAATCAAAAGAATTTAGAATGGATCCATCTGAATGATACATTAATAGAGACTCCTGAGGAAATATAGGGGGGTCCAAAGAAAACAAATCTCAAAATATTAAATAATGAAGACAAACATACCTCTGTTCCAGCAATTCCCATAGCAATTCCAATGTCTGCAAGCTTTAACGCAGGGGCATCATTAACACCATCACCAGTCATTGCTACAACGTGGCCGGCATGTTTGAGCATGCGAACTATATCCTGCTTATGCCTCGGTTCTGCTCGTGAAAAAACACGACCACCAGGCTTTGCCAAAACTTCAAAACGCTTAATCAATGGAAGTGCCATGAATTCTTTTCCAGTAAAACTTTTTCCACGAAGATCCTCTCCTTCATAAAACACACCAATTTCCCGACAAACAGCTTCTGCTGTGAACTTGTTATCACCAGTAATCACCATTATTTGTATCCCAGCTTCCCTACAATCTTTTATTGCTTCATGAACTTCTTCACGAGGAGCATCCTATCAGTTTGAAATAATCAAATTACAGCTTTAAATTGATAAGAATAACTTTGAAAAGAAAAGCAAAAGATTCCTAAAAACCCAAGAAAGAAATACATGGAAAAAGAAAAACATAAAATGTCTGTAAAGAAAAGTGCTCAAATAGCACAGAACTTCAAATAAGTTTTAAAAAAGGGTACATGAAAATATAGACTTGCAGAGCCTTATAAAGGTGGAACTTACTCTCAATCCAACAAGACCGACAAAGATTAGATTGCTTTCTATATTAGAATAATTGGCTGGGTCCAACAATTTTATGTGAGCAGGATGATTCTCTCCATCATAATCACTAAACTCTCCCAAGTCTTCTTTGTATGCAAGGCCTAAACAACGCAGGGCCTTTGAACTCATTTGGTGAAGCTTCTTCAAGAGTAATTCTCTGGATGCTTCATCCATTTCAACAACAGATCCATCTGCCAGTTGTTGAAAAGTGCTCCTTTCCAAAACATTTTCCACAGCACCCTGCACAAGAACTTCACATTAATATCATGAAAACAAATGCAATCAAATCTCTTATGATGCCAGTAAAAACTCGTGAAAATGAAGGCAAATCGGGCACCATATTGAAATCCATGGTCTTGATGGCCTTCATAAGCTAGAGTGTGAGATACATATGCCTCAGTATTGCCTCTCATGTCCACGAGGGATCACTTATAACTTCATTCCCATAAGAATGGTGTCCAAACAGTTTACGAAGAATTACAGCTCCCCTATCAATATGAATTTATCTTGATACATGTACAAACTTAAGAAATTATTGCAACAAGAGATCTAGCAGAACTACTATGCAACTCTCCAAAGTCACAGCACAGTAACTTAAAGGAGTCAAGGAGTTATCCAATGCCTCGTGATAATAATAGGCCCTGATGAAGGGCAAATAAGTGAAGAAACAATGGAAGAAATGAAGTGCTATAATAACTGAGACAACCGATGTTGTATATCAGTTAAGTGATATCTAAAGCATGTCACAAACTGGATAAGAGGTGTCTAATATATAATTTACAGCCTAAAAACAAAGTAAATGCATTTTAAGCAAACAACAACCTTCACTAAGAGGCGATTCTGTCCAGAAGGTTCCCTAACAATAACACCCATGGACTTCCGTACACGATCAAACTCCAACAAAGCCAACCTCTTTGATCTTTGTATCCACTGATCACAATAAGCTACAGAAAAGCAAAGACAAATACTCAGAAAAGGAGGTAAAACACTTACAATATAGATTGTGTCATATGCAGCTTAAAATACGACTATCAATAAATAAACCGCTGGACTAAAACAGGTTTGGGCATCAATACTCACCTAATTTTACTGTGCCATTCTCAATATTATAGTTGGCAGTAACATGTTCACCATTGCTATTGTTCTTGGCAATTGGAGCAGAGATTGCCATTTTTTCAACTAAAACCTGCATAAAACCCATGGGGTATAAACATGTAAATAATGTCAAAGAAACCAGAAATGCAGCTTAACGTCAGGCAATCATTTTGTCTCAAGAATCATGGCAAGCGAATATATTAACTTCAAAAGTTTGATCTGTTTACTGTTCATCTGTCTAATATTCTATCTCAATTGATTCACGATATATTTAAAATATATTTCAACTTTTGTTGTCTTGCCCGTCATTTGTACACAATTCAACCATGAAACATACAGACTAGTAAACAACACAAACATTTTGTCAAGGGCTAACCTTCAAAGCTGCCTCAGTGGGCATTCCAATAGCACGGAACTGGTGATTTTGATAAGAAATCCCTGAATCATTGCAAATAGCAGCTATTTCTGCTAGAGTTTCCAAATTTGCACCCATATTATGTGCAGTCCAATCTAAGATGCTCCCATCCATGGGATTATATGTTGTTCCTTCAACATGAAATTCTCGTAATGAACCAACATTAGGACCTGAGGCTATAAACTGAGAAACTGACATCTGGTTGGTGGTAAGTGTCCCTGTCTTATCAGAGCAAATGACTGTTGTGCAACCCAATGTCTCCACACTAGGAAGTTTACGCACGATTGCATTCTTTTGTGCCATCCTCCGTGTCCCAAGGGCCATACAAGTAGTAATGACTGCAGGCAATCCTTCTGGTATAGCAGCAACTGCCAAAGCCACAGCAATCTTGAAATAGTAAGTGCACTTCGTAAATGAGAATGTAATATTTTTTGGCCAGCCATCAACAACATCCCATGAGAGAAAATATTTGTAGTTGATAATCCACACTAGAACACAAATAAACCCAATAGCTATTGTTAGACGTTCCCCAAATTCATCTAGTTTTTTTTTCAAAGGCGTATCACCATCTTCTAAGGAAGCCTCCTGGATTTGCGCTTGAATTTGCCCAATTTCTGTAGACATGCCAATGTTCACTACAATACAGGTACAACAACCATTGACAACAGTGGTTCCTGCAAAAACCATACATTCTTTTAACTGCAATTCACAGTCATCCATAAGAATTGCATTTGTGCTTTTAATAACAGGCATGCTCTCTCCAGTAAGGGAGCTCTGCTCCATCCTAAAAGTCGATGTCTTTAGGGATGCAATACGCATGTCTGCAGGAACCTTGTCTCCCACCCTTAGTTCAACTATATCCCCTGGAACAAGTTCTCGGGCAGGTAGATTTGGCATATAACATCCATCTCTCAAGACTTTTGCTTGTTCAGATAACATTTCTTTGAGAGCATCTAAAGCCTTCTCAGCATTACTCTCTTGCCATACTCCTACAATGGCATTGAGTATAAGAATCAAGAGAATCACAAGAGGCTCTACATATGCCATTATGCCCTCCTCACCGGTCTCATTTTCATGCAAGTAGGCAAGAATAAATGAAATGCAAGCTGCTGCAAGCAGTATTTTAACCAACGTATCATCAAACTGTTCTAGAATCAACTTCCACAAAGGTGTACCATTTTCCTTCTTAAGCTCATTCCATCCATATTTTTGTTGTCGTTTCTCCACTTCATGAGAGCTTAATCCTTTTTCTAAACTCACATCATACTCTTTCAAGCATTCTTCCACTGTTCTAGACCAAGCACAGAAGGGCCTTTCCTCCATGGATTGCAAATGAGCCATCGATAAATTAAATAGTCTGAAATTAGACCATTTTTTCCCACATTAGAAAAGATTCCGAAATCAGACATAGAAATTTAAGAATCCCCATCAATGAATAAATAAATATTAGAAAGTCTAGCATAAGTTCATAAACCTATCGACTACCACCAAAAATATTTTTAAGGAAAAAAAAGGCATTAAAGTTGCAAGCAGAAGAATTCCCTCGAATCAATAAATTACACTCTTCACAGTTGTATAGACATGAAATGACATAAGATTAATCACTTACATAACTAAAAATTAGATTCCAAGTTCTAATTTTACCACGCGACTATAATAACACCACCACTATGATGTAATACAAGAGGGGTTCTACGCAACATATTATCTTCGGTGCATGTGTTACGCCTTTAACCCTGAGTGTGTGGTCAGCACACAATCATAGTTAAAAACTCAAATAGTCAATATCAAGTTACTATCTTTGATGGTTGAGTGTGGTGGTTATGCCTTTCACATATCATTCAATCCATAAACACTCCACATGTCATACAATCCATAAACACTCGCAAAATCTCAAAAAAAAAAATGACAAAATGGTTCGAAATTATGATCGTAACACATTTAGTGGCTACACGAAAAAAGAAAGAATGTTGAATCTTCATATTTCCATATTGAAGGATAACACTTCCTAACGATTTGTTTTTCTTCAGTGCATAACCGATCATCTTAGTGCAATGGAACAAAACTTCAACTTCCAATAAAGCCAAACACTTATTTTCACAACCAAAATTAAATCCCATACTCTATCACAAAAATAACGCCAAATCAAAACTGACAAAACTCCCCCAAAATCAACCCGCGTAGACATTCAACAAGTCAGAACACATAGGTTTCTTCGCATCAAAATATCACGACAATAAGAGAACAAAATCAGAGAAAACGATGGTAAAAGAAGGGTGGCGGGTCACAGTACCTTCGGCCGCTAGCGCCCCAGCCCGCTACTGTTATGCATTATGCGTTCAATTCTTATAAATAGTATCTAGGACGATGCTGACATTTTTTTACGAACCTGCGTGGAAGTTTCCTCGCTTCAATTCTTTAATGTTAAAAAGTGGCGTTACGCATTCAACGTTTATTTCTTATTAATAGTAAATTCGAAATACCTAAACCGATGCTGACATTCTTTTGACATTCTTTTACGAAGCTGCGTCCAGGTTTCCTCCGCTTACTAGTTTGAATTCTTTAATCTTAAAAAGTGGCATGCCTTAACAAAAAGACCAAACAAGAAGAAATGGAAAAGGACAGTTATGAGGGAAAAAAACCCATCACGCCATAGCGAGCGTTACGTCAGGCAATTTCAAATATGGAAGTCAACGTCCGCAAGGGTTGGAGGGGGTCTGCTTTGCCAGGTAATTTCTAATAATGAAGTTAACGTCCCCATGGTTTGGAGGGGATCTGCCATAAACCTAAGGGCCTTAATGTGTGGTCAGCGTGTAATAATTTCCCGCTTGTTGTGGTCAGGTTACTAATAATTTAATTGTGGGATGTTGTGGAGGGGTTGGCATTTTGTGGAGAGGAAAGCGCGTGGAAAGGGGTTTGAGCGGGGTTTTGGTGACATGGGCAAAGGAAGCGGTTTCTCCCGACTTTTTATTTAAAATTTTAAAATTTAATTGATTTTTTTATTATTATTAAAATTATTAAATATAAATATAATTTTTTTTAAATTATGTTTTAATGTAAAATTTTTATTAATAAAAATTTAAAAAATGTATTATTTAAGAAGTTTTAAATATTCTTATTGAGGTCATACAATTTTAAAACACAGCTTTCATATATAACTTTAGTTATATACAATGATTTTAAGTTCATTTTAAGTCATGAACTTATATATTTGAGAAAACTTTATTTTATTCTTAACTTATCTCAAACTTTACCCCTTATCATATCAAGTTATCCAACCAAATAAAAATAAAATGATATTTTATGTGCACTACTAACGAATGTATTAAACATGGAGTCATCTTAGGCCTCTCCTAATACCATATGCAAGACCATCACCTTTAAAGCGTTTTTTTAATGATAATTTATAATTTAAATATTAATTTATTTTATTTAAAGTTTAAAAAATTTTAATATGAATTTGATTTTTAAATATATATATTTTTAAATTAAAATTAAGGTTGATGTGAAATTTTTTTATGATAGATATTTAAAGTTAGTTATCTTCAACTCAACTACATCTGATAAAGATGAGAGATGAGTTTATCAATAGGGACTAAACACATAGTAATACACACACTCACCTCTCACATACTAGTCCACACCATGGTTTAAACCTTGGACCTCTTAAGAAGAGCCAAAGCCAACCACCTTTGATAAGGGTGAGAGCTGAACTTACCAATAGAAACCAAACACACAACAATACACACCCCACACACACCATGGTTGACCTTTCAAAGAAGAGCCTAAGCCTAAGCGCACTGTCCCTACACTACACACAAATTTATTCTGGTAGTATGATAAACCCTTACGACCAAGACATAGGGCTAATCAATCTTTTTCTAATTATGACCCCCTTTAACATTGAAAACTATACTTATTAATAGAAAATTAAAGCATAATCCAGCTATTATTTGAATCTTAGATTTTTTATACAATAACTTTATACCCACCAACACTCAAATAAATAAATTTAATAATCTTTAAAAAAAAATTAAGATTCTATCCTTTTTAATCCACTTTGCTTTTCAACCACCTATCTTTAGAAAAATGAATGCTAAGAAACGTACAATTTTTTTCAGCTATCCAATTGAATTCGATTGCGTCTTTATTCTAGACTACACTTACGCGAATTAGCGAGGTATCATCCTTAAATTTACCTATGAATTGATACGCGGGAGGACAACTTTCTTTACCTTATTTAAATTAAAGCTTGACTAAGGGTCTTCTCAATGTAATCAACCACCAATTTTAAAGGTTGTGTTGAGTTTTTTTAAATGAAAATACGGAAAAATTTTATTAATGAATAATTAGGTTTTTTACATAAAAAATGAGTGGAAAAGATCACATTTCAGTATGGTTCCAAAGTAACTACCATGGTTAAGATACACAAAAAATACCAAAATATTATAAAGTCCAGATACAACGAGCCCGAGATTAACAAAATATCATAACTATGCTTTAACTAAATATGACCGCAGAGAGTTAGACTTTGGGAGAAGTGTGGGGTGGCGCATCTGCCTCATCCATTTCCATGTAATGCCAACCTGCATTGGAAGGTACGAAAATGATCCAACCATCATCATTGGGCCCCTTATCATTACCACCAACAGAAGGCCCATTGTCACGTCCATTTATGCAAGCACTAACCACAGTGCCTATAGTATATCTGCTGGAACCGAAGCATTCATTATTGTATCTCCTGGCGTCGATGCATTCATTCTACAGTGTCTCAAGGATCTATTCGTGGCATTGCTTTACCTGCTTCTTCTTCTCAAATGGTTAATGGTAATTTTGTTGATGACTCTTTTTTAACCATTTCTGAAGATGAACAATCTTTGTCCACTGCCCTTAAATACCTTGATACTTTTTGTCTTGCTTTTGGGTCAAGTATTCAATGGAAAAAAACTTCTTGCTTTAGGCAATCTGAAAAACCCTTACCTACTTGGCTTTCTCAATACACGTGGCATTGGATTCAACCTAGTGAAATGTTCAAGTTCTTAGGCATACCTTTTGCCTTTCAAAGCACACCTGCTCAATTACGGAATTATGTCATTCAAAAAATGGAGAAGAAATTGACATATTGGATCACTAAAAAGCTTTCTCTGGCAGAGAACTTTCAGATCTGCTCTAAGATTCTAACTACCACTCATGTTTATTATTCTTCCTGTTGGCTTTCTTCAAAAGCTTGCTATTTGAAATTGGAAATATTGTTGAGGGATTTTTTATGGACAAATGCATCTCAAAAAAAGGGGTTTCACAGAGTTGCTTGGGATTTTTGTTGTCTTCCCAAAATTTTTGGTGGCATGGGCCTTTTAGATTGTAACCGTCAGGGAATTGCCTTGTGTGCAAAATGGGTTGTGAGAGCTCTTGACGACAATGAAGCCTGGAAAATTCTTCTTCGACATTGCATTTTGACTAGTCTCCCCTTGGGGAAAAGGGTTTGGCGAGGATTGAATTTTTCTACTCTTATCACAGCCCCTGTTCCTATTAAAATCAAAGGTTCCTTTGTTGTTAAAAGTATATGGAAGGTCTAGGAATCTTTTAAACCCTAGCTCAATTGGAAAGGAGAAGGGAAAAAGAATGGTGCTTCTATTTCCTTCATTAGTGTTTGGTGGTCTCCTATTATTAAAATTCAGTCCTTGCCTTTGGCCCAAGTACAGTGGATTCATGCTCAACGATTTTACAGAATAAGAATTAACTTTATCACTTATTTTTTCTCCTTTTAGACCAAATACTAGATTCCTTGGGATGATTTTAAAACAATTTATCAGCTAAATCAGGAAGATGCAATCACTTATGATGTTGTGGTATTTAATACTCCTTTTTCTCTATGGCTCAGAATTTTCAAGCACTTTCAGAAGCCCTGGTGGGTTGATTGGGGTTGGCCTAAGAATAAATCCATGACTCAATATAAAGCCCATCTGGGTTATTCTTGGTTATCTCCCCATATTCCTATGGCTACTATTTTAAATGCTCATTGGGATCTGATTTCTCTTCCTTCTAAATGGAAAATGTAGGTTCAAAATGGTTTGGGCGAAATATATTGAACCTAAGCAATCCTTTTTTGCATGTAGTTTACTGATGCAAGGCCTACTAATGGGCCAAAGACTTAAATATATTGGCATCGATAACCCTACATGTTATTTCTATGGAGAGTTGGAGGATTGTATGCATGTATTCTGGTCTTGCTCCAAGGCTCGTTCAACTTGACCTGGATTGAGTTCTTCTTTCATCCCTTCATAAAATATCCCTTTTCATGGCAGCAAATCCTTCTTGGAGACCCTCCTAAATTTTTAGAACCTTTGTTGGAAGTCTGGAACATATTTAGAATTAGCATTCTTTATATATAAATCGATATTTTGTGATGTTCCACGATTTGGCTTGTCTATCTCAAAAGAGGTAAAAATGGAGTAGGTGGGAAGTATAGTGAAAAGCCCTAGGCTTCAAACCTCCAATATATTTTGTGAGAATTTTAATATTTTCATGCCTATGCAAAATATTTTGAATTTAAATTTATCATCTTTAATATAATTTTGTATTTTTTATAAAATAATAATTTATAATTTTTAAGAGAAAGTTTATATTAATAATAAAACATGATTTTAGGCTTTGCAAATTAAATTGTTGTTAATTTATAAAAAATAAAATAAAAACATAAAGTATTTAAGTTTATACATAAAATAGATTATTATAGGGTACAACCTAGTTAGATCCATCAAGGTAATGGTTCTTCATACATTATAATTACTAATACATAAACATATATAATACTAGGAATGACTACCACACTAAACAATAGCCAATATATTACTAGCAACTTTTCATACAATTCTCTCATAAAAATTATGGTGGATTCAAATTTCAGGTTACTACCTCAATGGATGAAACATCATGAGGTCACTCCTCCAGAGTAGGTATATTGCAACCAGGAATGGTGTTATGGCACAACTCCAAAATCCAAGCCTATTATGGATCTTCTTGATGAGGTATCCAAGAACCTAGTTCTGATTGTGAATCCTATTCACCTACAATATGTTATCATGCATTAGGGAGGTGTACCTAGACCAAGGGGGCAAAGCCCCCATATAAGCAAAAATCTACACCTTAGTTTCTAAACAAAATGGATAGAAACTCTCAAAATGTCCTTAGCTCATATGATAAGTATCATGATTAGTTAAGAGACCAAGGAGGTAGATTTTATAGTTAACACAAGTGAAAAATAGTGAGAGAAGATCAAAAAATACTTCCTAATCTCCTTTGATAGAAGGAAAAAACCAAAATAAGTGTTTGATAGACTCAACTTGTTCACAAATATCACAAAAGGACTGGGCTAGGTTGAGCTTTGCTAAATGCTGAAGAGAAGGGATTTTGCACTTAAGGACTCTTTAGACAAACAACAAATCCTAGGCAACAAGTGGCACTTTCCTAGTCTATCGATGATAAAAAGTCATTGTTGTTTGGAAACATGAAGGTCCCACTTCTCGTTAAGTTGAGGAAAGAAGTCAAAGTAAGGGATTAGGTGAGAATACAACTATTTAGAATGGATGGCTTGTAAGGGGAATTTATTCCACCATCTACAATCAAACTAGGACATAATAGAGGAGTTCATTTTGATAATAACCAGACTAAGAATAAAATTGATAACCTCCTCAAATGCCACTTGACAGTAGAGAAGCAAGAGATACTAAAACCTTACTTGTTGCTAAGAGAACCACTTCCTTGAAGACTCATGCAGTTTGATGCCTCTTCATAAGAATTGGATAGCTTGGCAAGCCTACAACTCCTTGATTTAGTGAAAGGTTGAATACTTGTGAGCTAGGATTTCCATAGCCACTCACAACTTTTCTAATTAATGAAAAATTTAGGTTATAACAAATTTTTTCAATCTCATTTTGTTGATGATATTTTGAAGATTATCTCTTAATAAAAGGATATGGAGTTTAAATTAAGATAATCATGTTATGAAAGGGATATTGTTAATACTATAAAATTTAGGATCTTTTTTATGAACATTGCCTTAGATTTACAAATGATTATTGTGGAGATTTCATAGATTCAAGTTGAAATTTTTCCACTAACATATTTAGGTATTCCTTTGTTTGATAAAGAAAAGGAGTTATGAGACTTAGTTTTGGATAAAATTAAATTTTATTTGACACAATAGTAAGGTAAGTGCATAAGTCATAAAGAGTACATTGCAATTTATCTCTATATATATGTCGTTTGTTTCAAAATTGCTAGCAAGTATAACATCTATATTTGATAAAATTCAAAGATACTTTCTTTGGAAACGTTGTGAGAAACAAATTAGGTTAGGTTACTCTTCGCAAGTGGGATAGCTTTTGTAGATAAAATAATATTGGAGCAAGCATGTAAAATTATATCTACTTATGAGTTTAACATTAGAGGCAAAATTTCATCCAAACCCCGTAAGGGGGGCGGAGGTCCAAGGTTCAAATATCGGGCCTCATCGGACTGAACGCTTGTCCCTTTCCTGGTGCTTTCAGTGGCGTAAAAGGTTTAAAATGATTGTGGCATGGCGGTTATAGGGGCGGACTGCACGAAGATCTGTGTGGCGGCTTCCAGGGCGGACAACGCAGAATACTGTGGCGGCCATAAAAGCTGGACAACCTGCTCGAATTCGTGGTGACTACCGATTCCACCATGTAAAAAAAAACATTAGAGGCAAAAGTTACTTAGAGACTATTCAAAGATCAAGGGAAGAGTTGGTCAAAAATGATACTTCAAAGATTTATAGGTTTTATTGATGCAATAAAATTATTTAGGTAAAGAGCCTTATCCAAGGATTCAACAATATAGAAGTTTATATCAAAATCTTAAAATTGATCAAGAAACATTAGGTGGTCAACCAATGAGAGGGATTTTATAAAATTTTGGTCTTGTGCTTGCTTGAAGCCTTATCCTTGTATCTTCAATCCAAAATTGCAATTGTTGGCTAAGGCATGTCTAGCTTGTAGTGGTTTGGAGGTAAAAAACTATGTAAATATAAGTAATAATTACAAAATATGGATCTACTAGTAACCTAGTTAAAGGGGAGGGTCTTAAAGAAATAGTGGATAAAATTTAAATTATCCTTCAAGAATTCTATTTACCCAATTTTATGTGAAAGGATAAGTTGGTTTAGAAGCTATCAAAAAATGATGGATAATTGGTTAAGTTGGGATTTAAGGCTTTAGAGCAGAATCCCTACTTCTAAATATTTACTTGAAGAATTCTCGCTCACTTGATGTCCTTCCTAACACCTCAACATTCCTTTGGTTAATAGTCTAAAGCAAAATTCTTGCATTAAAAGTCTACGAAGAAGAGGATAACATGGACCTTTAACATGTGGCTTTTGTAAGAAGGATTTAGAAACATGGAATCATTTACTTCTCCATTGTTTCCTTACACCATTTAAGGTCACTTAGAGAGAGAGAGAGTATTGGGTTGCTCTAGAAATATTGGATTAATTATTTAAAAGCTAAAGTATTATGCATTCTATGGAGGATTGATGCTTCCATTATTGTTGGAATTTATGCATTGAAATGAATAATAGGATTTTAAAAATAAATCTTATAATCATGTTGAACTTTGAAATCTTATCCTGGGAATTCTTAAATGTAGAAAAAGAGGTTCTAACCTTTTGGTTATAACATTTGAATATGCATACATGGTGATATATAACAATAGCTTTAATACAAAGGATATATTTTATAGCAAATTAAACATGTCTAAAAGTTAGGTTCATTAAATTTAATTTTGATGATGCTTAGAAAGAAAATATGTGAAAAGCTATTGAAGGTGGCTTTTCTTATAATGAAGGGAAACCTCTCCTCATATAATTTAAATCATATAAAACTTCAACTAATAAATATATAGAGGCTAGGGCACATCTTACAAGGATCAAGATTGTCATTAAAAAAAGATGGAAATATATTTCAAATTAAGGAGAATTAACAAATATTACTAATACTAGCAAAGAAAATGGATGAGAGGATTGGATAAAAAATAACAATATTATTGATGTCCACCAACTATTATTGTAGGCAATATTTTGTAAATGTCAACATATCTATAGATAAGATAATTTATTATAGATAATTTAGTTAATTGTGATGCTGATCTCCCTATTGATAAAAATCAAATTTTTAAAGATGATTTATCAAGGGATATTTTATCTCTTAATGCAAAGGATATTAAAGAGTTGACTTAATAAAAATGATATTAAGGAGTTGACTTAATGAAAATGATATTAAGGAGTTGAGTAGAGAAGAATATCCTTAACAAAAAGTAATCTTATTATTTTGATGGAAGTAACTCCAAATAGAAAGCATAGATAACTTATGTATTATAAATTAAAAGTTTGATTAATAAAAATGACTGATTCATAAACATTATTAGGATTAAATTTTCAAGTATGTTATGATAATACAATATGTTTTTTTTAGTTATTCATAGGAAAATGAATAACTCCGTGAATGGGTTGCCTCTATAAACCCTAGGCCCCGCTGGTTAAAGCACAACCAATGGGACCTCGACCCTCCAAGGCATGAAGTGGGATAAGCAATCTGTTTTTTTTATAATACATGGAAATAATCCCCTGCCCCACCTCTTTAAACATGTTTAATCTTACAGGTCTCTTACTTATAGTAAACATTTAAAAAGGCGGGTCAAAAAGTTATTCTCATGTATATAATAAAAAAATAATCACTATCGGCTATTATTTTATTATGCAATTCAATTATACAATTCAACTTATTTAACTTAATAATAATAAGATTATAATGCAATATAAATAAAATCCTTTAAAATACATAAAACCACATTAAAAAAAATTATTAATCAATTTTTTTACACCCGAGCGTTGACCGAACAAAGAGATTTTACACCCGCTTTAATCGTTGTACGGGCACGAAACCCACTTGCACCTTCATGCGCAACAACATAACCAAATTCTGTTCCTACTTGCTACTCCCTTGAGAGACCTAGCAACGGAGGACTACGAAAATTACGTATTGTAGCCGTAGGTTTGATTGTAGGCTTAAGAAGATTTACCGTTTAATTTTTTATTTTTACTTTTAATACAGATGTTATATGGGGCTGGAGACCTGGCCATAGGGTTTTCAGTTGCTTAGTAAATGAGGTAAAATTTTATTTTTTCCTTTTAAAAAATTTATTTTTATTATTTTTATTTTTAATATTTTATATACTTAAAATTATTAAAAACAATATTAAATTTAACCTTCTTATAATAAATAAATATATTTTTTATTAGACTGAATCATTTACCTTCGCTCAATAAACGTCTATATTTACACTTTATACCAAGACCGTCGTGCTCCTCCTCACTGTTTTCAAACTTAAATAAATAAGAATTATAATTATATTGCAAACCCCCCCCCCCCCCCCCCCCCCCCCCCCCCCCCCCCCCCCCCCCCCCCCCTTTTTGAGGGACGGTTTAGTTTTAGTTTTTGGGTTCTAACTATTAGGCGAGAGTGTGCTTTATTGAGATTTATATTAAAGTTAAAATTTATAATAATTTTTTATAAAAAGTAAAAGGGTAAGGTAGTTTTTATCATAAGTAAGGTTATAAATTATATGAGATTGATGTTATTTATTAATATATGTTTATGTTCAACTATTTAAGGTCATATGAAACAAATGTTGTTTACTTGATATATGGTTATCTCCAACCATCCTTTGGTCGCCAAAGCATAGTGTAAAATCTTACCTCCTTAGGATTTGAACTTTGTACCTTTAATTAGAGTTCTAAAGTCTCTACTTTTATTCAGAGTTCTAATGTCTCTACCATTAGGCTATTTAGATTATATTGTAAAATATAAAGTAAATTTTAATGTCTACGAGGTCATAGGTCATATGAGACTGTAGACACCTAAAATGCGTCATGTCGAGGCGACTACTCATATGGGACATGCTAGAAGACCATATGGAAGATCTTGGACAAATACCAAGGTATAGCAGTGGTTCTAACCACTCATTTAGGCATTTTGGCCTAACCAATGTTGGTCACGGCTGAGACCCATGGTTAACAGAGCTGATCGTGCCTCAGAGCCGTGGCTAGCCGTCAAAATCAGTTGGACCTTGGCCGACCCAAAATCGGTTATAACGGCCAATTGGTTGCAGATCAGAGTGGTTTGGGGGCAGAAAGATCCAGAAGCTTCCCTCCAACTGCTCCAACTGCCCTTTCTTGATCTTGGCTTCCCCATGAAGCTAAGACATAGCCTTCCTAGATGCTATAAGAACCCCCTCCTAATTGGGAAATAGAGAGATGAATCCCGAATTGAAAAGCGGTGAAGCCCTATCGAATTGCATACTCACTTGCATGCATTGATAGGAATACCTTTTGCTGCCCAATTGGAGATCACATGGCACTTGGAATCAAGGAGGCTATGGAGGGCTAGGAAGAATCAAGAAACACAATCGAGCCCATTCCATCACCAATCTGAACAATTCAACTACCAAATCTGTCAGAGGACATCAAGGTGACCCTTGATCATCAATTCATCAAAGTGAATTGAGGAATCAAGCCTTGATTTGGAGAGCAAGGACATTCATGCCTCAACCGCGGCTATCAATGCCAACTGCTTGACAAACTCGCGGTCAAGGTTTAATCCTCAATTTAGCCGGTTTAGTAATAGGTTTTCATTTCCATTTGCTTAGTTAAATAAATTTATGGTAGATTAACTTTTCTTATGTTAATTAGATTGATTAGAATCATTGATTTAGGTTAGTTTCCCTTCATTTTCTAGCATTAATCAATTCTAGATTAGGTGTTATTCTTTCCATGCACATATGTTCTTAATGCTTAATTAGGAGGTTTGCTGACTAGATCTATATTTTTCTCACATTCTTAATGGAAAATTTATTATGTTTTAGCATAGATTCTTATCTTTATATGCTTTCTTGATTTCATGTTTCTTATAGTATTTTCATGCAAGATTTGCCTCTAAAAGCCTCATCAAGAGAGGCCTCCTTTGTCTCTAATTGTTTCTTGTTGTTTCTTGAATGCAGGATTAATAGGGTCTTGCCATTCAACGCAACAAATGCCTCTAATCATGGAGAAGAAGGCTACATTTGCCTTGGAGCAGTTCGTGTCAACCTAGGAAGCCTTTGGATTACACCTACCCTTGCGTGGGGATTTTCTCTATAATTGTAATAATTGTATCACATTGGGTATCCCTAAGAGGGATGGATTTGTAATCGAGTTTCAATGGAAATTTAATAAAGGAAACCCTTATTTATGTTATTTGCAAATTTGTTCATCTTTCATGCTTTATGTGATTTAGTCATTACTAGCTTAGGTGTATGCTTCCTTGGTTGCCACAGAAGGTGATCATGATGGAACTCTACAATTTATGCAGTATGGAATCTAACTTACTCTATTTTTTGATGAAAGGTCTTAACCATAGTTGAGAACCATGGTTAACAGTTGTAACTACGGATGACACCCATGGGCAACAATTGCAGTTGCATCTGATAGACGTAGTCAATAGAGAACATAACACACAACAAACATCCAGAACTCCATCAGACTTGGATCTGAGGTAGGCTTCATTTTCCTATATTTTTGTTTTCTATCTATGTTTTTATTTTCTAGAATACAAAAAATGTTAGACTAATTAGAAAACATAGCGAAAAGTAAAAGGGAAATCCTAGATGCTTTCCTAGTTTTCTACTAGTCGTTGTTAGGAATAGTGGATCTCTGATTGCAGTTCGCCCTAGTCTCCAATGGTCTAGGCCATTCTATGTTTTCAAGTTTGCATGTATGAGGCCCAATTAGTGGCCATTCCTTCATAGATAGAATTGCATTCTCTAAAAATCATTTAGCATAGTCATGCATTATTTGAAAGTGAAACATTCTTTTGAAAGCATGTAGAATCATTTGAGTGTTGTTTTATGCATTTCCATTTCATGCAAAGTAAAAAGAACCACACACACCATGACACATTGTAAACGCTAGTGAGTTGGAAGTCACATCCAACCACTAGTAGGGTTCAACGATGGTGGCAGTGATTTCCATCCGTTGGCCCAACTCCCTCGATCCTTTTGTTACTAGACCAATACCGGATCCAAGAACCATCATAACCCATGGAAAATTTGCATGTATTTCTCTTTAGAGAGGTATATCATTGACTACGGGTGAACTGGGTGAGGACCGGGAGGACCTATGCTCCCTGACCATGTGTGGGCTTCATTACCACACATTATAGGTGGGATAACGTGACCTGGAGTTCATAGCCAGGTTGTCGAGCTACGAGTATACAAGTGAAAACCCTTAAACAATTGAGTATATCATCAACATTTTGAAAACACGATGAGAGTTACTTTATGATACAACAAACTTGAAAAACACATCAAACAGTTTAGGGTTCACAAGAAAAATTTAAAAGAAGATAATCATCATTGTTTACTTTGCTTGCCTTAAAATTTACATAAAATATAATATAATGGTGTGAACACGGAGAGGCCGATCCGGGCATAGACCCGAGATCGAAGCCGAAGCTCCACCCATTGCACAACACAACGTAGAAGGCCCTCAACCATAGAATCCTCCCGAACATCATTCGATGAGTATTAGAGGGGATAATTCTATGCATGGGGATCCTATTGAGAATACCCCAATTAGAGGAAGTGCTAGACACTCCTCGAGACATAGACTAGAGCATGGGGCTTCCCAGCATGGGGGTCCCAAACATGGTAGCATTTATCAAGATCGCACTTCACATGCATCCATGGGATCAGCTGAAGAGTATGTCATAGAGGGATCCAGATTGGTACCCCTTCGACCTATACCTAAGGGAGGCTCAAGACCTCCACCATATAAGTATAGACAAGCTCGAGATCCACCCATTCAGGGGCAAGTAGATAGGGCCACTTTTGAGCATAGGCCCATGCAGACTCCCTACAGAGGTGAACCTTGTAAGTTCACCATAGACATGTCTAAAGTGGGAGCTAAAGGCATGCCACCTCATGAGCCATGGCATAGTAGTCGATTATATGGTCTAGATAGAGTCCTAGGATAGCTAGGTTATAAGCCTTCACCTGCGCCCTCTCGATCTACGAGTGAGTGTAGTAGAAGCACCATTAGGACCATCAGAGAACCTAGAGAGTGCTCCAAGCATTCTCATGATATGCATGCTCCTGCATCCCATGCAGGCATAAAGTATAGGAGACAACCTGACATGAATGCCATCTTCATAGACAAGGGCAAGAGCATGGAAAATCAGTCTATTGGGGGACACACCCACAAAGTTGCTCGAATAGAGTGCACACACCAGAGGCCTCATACGGATGATCACATAGATAGATCTCATAGGCTGGTGTTAGAGTAGAGATATCAGATCCTCCAAGACCAATTGGAGGATGTTTACATAGAGTGGGAATGCCTCAAAAATGAGGACACTCAGAGGCAAAGGTTCATAAGACAATGCTTATATGAACAACGCATGCGTGAGCAATGCATCCTTGATCAGAAGGAGCATGTTGAGAGGGAGGACCGATTGGCCAGTGATGGTTTACCTCCCCATAGTGAGCCCAAGGAGTGCATTGATAGATGAGTGGCTTCACAGCCTGAGTTGTACCCTGAGTATATAGACACACATACTCACCGTACGACCCAACACAGAGATCAACATCCAACATCTGAACATCATGGGCATAGGTAGTATGAAGAAGAGGTGGGAGATGAACCAGATCAAGAATATCCTAAAATATCCCAATTTGAGGAGGATGATGAGCCTAGTCCTCCACCTCGATCGAAGAAGAATCTACCTTCGAAGGTGCCTCCAAGGCAATCTAGAGAAGAGGAGATCCTATCTTCGTAGGCCTATAAGGCCTTGGAAGAAAAGGTTAAAGCTATAGAGAAGCAAGGAATGACTTATCAAAAGCCTACCTTGAATAAGATTCATAATGAACCTTTATGCCCATCAGTGCCTATTTTGGCCTATCCTGAGCATTTTGAGATGCCTAGGCTAGAAAAGTTTCAAGGAGAGGAGGATGCTCAGGAGCATGTGATGAGTTTTCTAGACATGTGCTTTCAGATCGAAAGCAATGATGCCTTGCTCCTATGCAGACCTTCATTACAACCCTCTCAGGCCCAGCTTGAGAGTGGTTTAATCAACTCAAAAGGCACAACATCACTAGTTTTGAGCAATTGGATGATGCATTTCTTGAACGCTTCTCCTTCGACATCAAGAAAAAGGTGAACCTATCCGACCTGGCTGCTTTAATGCAACATGATGATGAGCCAGTTATGGATTACGAAAAATGATGGAGGAAGATGATGGTAAAGCTACCATTCTCCATCCCATCCTTTGAATTAACTTGAATGTTTATAAAAAGTTATACCAAGCACATTTTGCTATTGTTGCAGTTGTAGCAATATCAGACATTCGAAGAGGCTTTGGTGCAAGCCAAGGTAATAGAGGATATCAAGTTATAGGAGGGTAACTTGAAGCTCAGAAATAAGAAGGAATGGAACAAGAAGAGCACTGAGAAACAATAGGCCAAGTCGGCCCACGTTAATCAGGTGGTTTTGAACCTTCAAAAAGGGGATAAGGGGCAACAACAATGAAATTATCAAGCCCAACCTCCTCCTACACAATATGAGTAACGCAACAACAATCAGAGGGGTAAGGACAAAGAAAGATGCCCTCCTCGCATATTCACTCAATTATCGAAATCGTTGACATCGATTTTCCATCAATTATGCGAGGCAAAGGCCATAAACTTACCCGAGGTCAAATTATTGGACCCTAATCAACCCAAGCCTAAGGGATATAAGGATGATCAATATTGCATATTTCATCGAATGAAAGGCCATGACATAGAGGTATGTTGGTCTTTCAAACATTTAGTGCAAAATATGATCGAAAGAGGTACGCTTCTTGTAGACAATCCACAAGTGCTAGACAATCAGAATATGGGGATTTACAAAAATCCTCTACCCAACCATGAGGTACCAAGGAATAATGTTGGCCAAGTCAATCAAGTACGCATCGAACCACCAACCCACGAGTTCATCGAAATGGTCAACGTCATCACAAGACATGCGAGGTATGAAAGACCAAATCAACCTCTAGCTCCTATTAGAGTCCAAGTTGCGCCTCCTCCAAGGCCAGCCCAAAATGCACTAGGCCCACCAACTAGACCGGTGGTGACAATCAGGAGTAGGTTAGTTCAAAACCTATAGATGACTCCAGCGAAGTTGTCAATTTATGAGCTGATTCAGTAGTCTCCCAAGCATAGGGAGATGCTTATGGACATTTTAAGGTCCATAGAAGTGCAGTCCTAGGATCCCAAAGCGTTCACACACTTTGTGGGACACGTGCAATAGTGTCAAGAACCGATCATACAATTTTATGATCATGAAATCAAGATGGTTTCCATTGTCACAGTGGACCCGCTGCTCCACATCATTGCATGTGTAAATCACATACCTTTCAAGTGGGTTTTGATTGATACGGGATCATCAATCAATATTATCATGACCAAGGCACTAACATACCTGAAGTTGCCAAAGACGCATATCATACCTTCTGCCTTCACGTTGAGAGCTTTTAACGATGCATTATGCTCAACTATCGGCACTATAGTCTTACCTATTCAGGTGGGATTGAAGACCATCCCGATGATGTGTCATGTGATTGAAGGTGCTATGTAATACAATATACTTCTAGGGAGACCTTGGATAAGAGAAATGCATTGTGTCCCTTCCATTCTCCATCAATGTATCAAATACGTTCATGAGGGACAGGTTCACATGGTGCCTTCAGATGAAGAACCATTCAAATACGTGAATCTAGAAGATTTGTCGGGGGACTTCATGCTCCCCTCAATGCACCTGGACATATGACCAGCATCACCGATCAAAGAGCCAGGAGGAAAAATGAAAGAAGTGTGTGCCAAACTTACAATATCCGCATCTCAATGATCGGAGCACATGACAACTGCTTCTACCAAACTATCTGCATCCATAATGCATCGGGATGATAGGAAGCTAAAAGCAAATATGGGAAAAAAGAGATAAAGCAAGCACCCAAGCCAGTTGTTATTGAGGTCTCTACTCCCATGGAAGTAGAGGAAGCTCAAGGAGAAGTCGAAGAGGCACCTCAGCCTACTTCACCTGCATCTTCAGTAGGGTCATCTGCACCATAGGTGACCATTCATTTGGTTAATCCTAGATTAGGGGAATACATCATGCAGAATGTGATGTTCACACCGATCATCGAGACTGCATAGGATATGGGCCAACCATGAGTCCATCACCTTCCCATAGGGATGGTGGTACCACTAGGGGTGTCACCTAACCAAACCAATTTCATCTATGGAGGGCTCGACCAACTTGCATCTCACACTCCCATGGATGAGGATGATGATGAACCATTCACTATGAATGTTCATTATCTCTCTAACCTAGAATATGCCATACGATATTTTGAGCATTACCATTGGCATGGTTACGGTCTCAGATTATTCGAGCAAGGGCGTAGGAGGCCATACGAACCATAGTATCAGTTGTCGACTGATAGGTTCAAGTTAGGGTACTATATTAGAGGATAGGATGAACTCCTCATAGCATCTTTAGACCACCTATACCTCAATATGGGGGTGAAGTTGAATTCAATCCTTATCACCCTAATCCCTCTGCCTTTCGAAGGGATAACCGCTAGTGTCTTATGTCACTATAGAACCACCCGAGAGATATTACGAGAACATCTTGGTGGAGACCAGTCCAGAGCACATTCCAAGAGCTGACTTGGACAATCAAAGTCATGAAGCTACCAATGATATAGGTATGCAGATCTAAAATCTAGATATAGCAAGAGATACTGAATCAAAAGTTGCTTCTGAGGACGTGCATGCAGTATCCATTATCGAAAGTGATGGACCAGACTACGATTCTAGAATAGATGACACTGAGCTATCCTCAAACAATGAACAATATGAGGATGAAACTGAGTTGGCCTACTTAGGCCCTCTAAACTTACGTCATCTATTACCCATGGAACAAATGGGCGAGATCGAAGAGCACTTCATAGTTGAGAGTGACTATGAGGATGAAATAGAGTGGGCCTACCTTGGGCCTCATCTTGCTGATCACCCAATTCTAGTGGGTAGGGGTGAGAGATTCATATATGATAGTGATTACGAGGATGAAATAGAGAGGGCCTATCTTGGACCTCATGAGTTGCATCATTTATAGGTACCAATAAATATCGATGATATGCTTCATGAAAGGTATCATGATCCTCATTTTAGGAGGGGACCACTTAGTTTGGATATGATTTATCATATAGTCTTCCCTGATCCACCAACGTACATGGAGCTCCTCGAGCCCAATGATCCCATCCGATAGTCTATTCATGGACCGGATCCGGAGATCCCCATACCCCTAGAACCACATCTCGGGGATGGAAGTTCTATCAATGTAGAGTCATATGCATATGGTCCTAGAGATATGATCCATTCCATCAATATGATCTCCATTGATTTGACCACTCCACTTTGTAATCCAATTGATCCTTCCAAACCATTGTGTCTTAATGTAGATGCTATTGATTGGGACCATGTTGATTCACCCCTAGAGCCTAAATATTTCTTCCCTAACGAAGAAATGTTGCAACCTTTCCATTTTATGCTAGGATGTGCACATGATGTTTATCATGCTGAGGATGCTTCCAATGAGGAACCCATAAACCCAGCAGATGACATCCACTTGATCCCTACGCCTCATCAACTTGAGGAGGGATCCCATATGTCAATAGAGGAAACCTTTGAAGTGGATATCAATAATGATCCCACCAATCCTAAGAAGGTTAAATTTAGAGAGAGTTTAACTCTTGATGAGCGTGCCAACCTCATCCCTCTACTGAAAGAGAGACCTGATCTCTTTGCTTGGACTTATAAGGACATGCCAGGTCTAGATCCAAAATTGGTTACTCATAACCTTTCACTAGATCTCTCAAAAAATCTAGTCAAGCAGAAACTCAGGAAGATGCATCCAATAGTAGCCTTAATGGTTAAAGATGAATTGCAAAAGTTATTGGATGTAGAGTTTATCATTTCCATCGACTATCCAGAATGGGTATCAAACATGGTGCTTGTAGGAAAACCTGATGGAAGGATCCGTATCTGTACAGATTTTAGAGACCTCAATAGGGCAACACCAAAGGATTCATTTCTATTGCCAAACATAGATGCTCTCGTAGATGCAACTACAGGTCATGAGATGCTCTCCCTAATGGATGATTTTTTTGGTTACAACCAAATTTAGATTAAGCCCGAAGACCAACATAAGACCACATTCATAATGCCATGGGGGACATTTTATTATAAGGTTATGCCATTCAGACTTAAGAATGTTGGTGCTACATATCAAGTGACATATATCTTTCATGACTATATGCATAAGATCTTAGAATATTATATCGATGACTTATTGGAAAAGTCATTAATGCGTTCTAAGCATGTAGAGGTCTTGAGAAAGGTCTTCGATCACTTGATAGAGCATAATGTCAGGTTGAATCCTAAGAAGTGTGTATTTGGTGTAACTTCAAGAAAGCTCTTAGGATTCATCATTTCAAAATGAGGCATCGAAGTTGACCCAACAAAGGTCAAGGCTATTTTAGAAATGCATCCTCCCATGAATATCAAGGAATTAAGAAGCCTACAGGGCAAAGTAGCATCCATAAAGTGATTTATCACATAATTATCGGATAAATGTCGACCCATGAATCGATTGCTACACAAGGGGGTCCCATTCAATTGGGATGAGGACTATCAAGCAGCCTTTGCTGAGATTAAGCAATACCTGGTGACGCCACCAGTGCTAGCTCCACCAAGACCAGATGTACCATTTTTGCTATATATATTGGCAACTGACTTTGCATTAGGGACCATGTTAGCCCAAAAGAATGTGCAAGACAAAGAGCAAGCCATATATTACATTAGCCGAACCTTGGTGAGTTACGAGCTAGGATATGCCTACGTGGAAAAGTTGTGTTTAGCAGTAGTGTTCGCTACAAAGAAATTGTGGCACTATATGTTAAGTCATACGATGTATGTCATATCAAAACAAAATCCTTTGCAGTATATGATGAGCAAGACATATCATAATACACGTACTGCAAAGTGGATCATGCTACTGATAGAATTTGATTTGGAATTCATTAGCCAAAATTCCATCAAGGGACAAGTCATAGTTGATCAATTGGCTGAGGTGCCTCTCGAGAATAGTAGGCCCCTCACCATAGAGCTTCTTGATGATGCAATCTTCACCTTATCAGAAGCACCCAAACTCGAAGAACTAGATAACAAAGCTGATATGACCTTGTTCTTCGATGGTTCGAAGTGTGAGCAAGGGGGTGGTGCAAGAATAGTGTTGTTCATGCCACAAGGTGCTCCAATGCCCTTGTCATTCAAGTTAGACTTTCCTTGCACCAACAATAATGTTGAATACGAAGCCCTAATCTTGGGCCTCCAAATAACTATCACCATGAAGATCAAAAGGCTAAATATCTTTGGTGATTCCCTTCTCATTGTCAACCAAGTGAAGGGACTTTTTCAATGTAGGTGTCCCATCCTGAAAGCTTACAAGGATCTTGTTGACACTTATCTAGCTCAGTTGGAGTGGTATGACATCGAGGCAATCCCTCATTCATCTAACATATTTATAGACACTATGGCATCTTTGGGATCCTTAATCCCTCAGAATCCATCTACCGATTTTACTACCATCCACATAAAAATGTTGTCACATTCTGATGTGCAATGTGAAGCTTTGGATAACAAAGAGTCAATCAACA
This sequence comes from Wollemia nobilis, assembly GCA_028583015.1. Classification (NCBI taxonomy): domain Eukaryota; kingdom Viridiplantae; phylum Streptophyta; class Pinopsida; order Araucariales; family Araucariaceae; genus Wollemia; species Wollemia nobilis. The sequence goes on from JAQPPZ010002423.1 coordinate 68,117, forward strand.
TGATTCATATAGAACCAAACCATGAGTGGTTCTATAGAGCCAGAGACTTTCTCAAGAAGATATCCTAGGGGTCTTTGATCTCGTAGGGTCCTATAGGGAATGGTACTACCATTCACCATAAGGTTGTTTTCCAGTCTGCATTTGCAAATGTTGAACCATAGGGGAACGAGTCATCTTGTCAGTTGAGGCTGAAGCTTATCAGAATTGGATGTCACAAATACATGACTTCCTTAAACTTGGTGTAATCCCTCAAGGATTATCGCATGCTGCAAAACACACATTTAAATAGAAAGTGACAAAGTATGTCTTGTTAGGAGATATTTTGTACCGTAGAAGCTACGATGGAGTTCTCCTTCATTATCTTGAGCCCCAAGAATCAGCTTGGGCAATTTTGCAAGCTCACGATGGTACGTGCGGTGGCCATTTCAGTGGCATGGCTATCATCAAGTGCATCCTTTGCATGGGCTATTATTGGCCTACTATGGAGAAGGATTGCAATGTGTATGTCAAGAAATGCATTAAATGTTAGCATCATGCTAATCTTACGCACTTGCCATCATAGGCCTTACAACCCATTCAAGTGGCTTGGCCATTTTCTCAGTGGGGTTTGGATCTCATTAAAAAGATCTCTCCTCCATCATCAAGTCGACATACATTCATTATCATGGCTACTAAGTATTTTACTAAATGGGTGGAAGCAATCCCATTAACAATGACAATTAGAGTACGTATTGTGGAGTTTATACTCACCAATATCATAAGTCATTTTGGGATACCATCCAAAATAATCTTGGATAATGGAATATCATTCAAGAACAAAACTATGAGGGCTTTAACATCCAAGTATAGGATCAAACATAGTTTTGTGACTCCATATTATCCACAGGAAAATGAGTAAGCTGAGGCTTCAAATAAGATAGTGGTATCCATCTTGAAAAATATGGTACAAGAGCACCACAAATATTGGCACATCCAACTGCCCCTTGCATTATGGGCTTATAGGACTAGCATTCAGACACCCACTAGGGCAACTCCATTTTCACTAGTATATGGTGCTGAGGCCATTATGCCCTTAGAGTTGGAAATTCCAATATTGCGCATCACATTGAAAGAGTTCATTGATGATGACATCATATGACAAGCTCACCTAGATCAATTGATGCTACTCGATGAACATCACGTGAATGCCCTTGAGCATCTCCGCATTTATCAAGAGTGCTTAAAATGAGCTTACAATAACAAAGTCCATCTGAGAGACTTTGAAGTTGGTGATCTTGTGCTGAAAGAGAACCAACAGAACTCAAATATACCACCAAAACTATGAGATAAATTTATGGCTAATTGGTTAGGTCCTTATATAATATCTAAGAAGATTGGACCTAGGACATATCGCTTAACATCATTGGAAGGTATTGAAGAGCTTGAACCTCTCAACATCCTTCATCTTAAAGCGTTCTATGCCTAAAACCATCAAAAAGGCTCCAAAGGCATCTGTAAGCCCTTTGGTCAATTCACAAAAGGCTCCAAAGGCATCTGTAAGCCCTTTGGTCAATTCACAAAAGGCTCCAAAGGCATATGTAAGCCCTTTGGTCAAAGCATAAAAGGCTCCAATGGTATTTAAAATCCCTTGGTCAAAATTTAAAAATTTAAAAATCCAAAAAAAAAACAAAACATTGCATTTTATTTAAAAAAAAAACATTGCATTTCATTTGCATCATGCATTTCATTTTGCACATGCATTCATTTAATTGCATTGCATTAGGCATTTCCATCCACCGCACCTTGCATTAGGATAGGTTGTGTTTGCAATCTTACAAACGACACCACATTTGTGTTTCAATCATGCATCTATGCATTATCATCATTCATCACCCTTGTGAGTAATTATGTTTTTCAACACAACCCATCTTGTTGCTATGAAGAATATACTAGGGTTTTTCGGTCATTCAACCATACCTAGTGGTCTCCTCAAGAGTTTGGTAGAAAGCTTGCTTTGCTTTTGTAGATGAGGTCTAGTTTTGATAGCACTTAGCATATCAGAATCCTATCACTAATCAAACACATTTAACAATCCTACTTAGGGTAAGGAAATATGAACACTACGAAGTGGTCCTGGTCACCTTAGGTGAAAGGTTTTGTTACTTGATCATTTTGTGAGGTGCAATGGTCTAGGGTAGTGGTCATTGGAAAAAGGACAAGCATTCCCCCCTACCCAAATAAATCCCTTGCTTACAAATGAAGGAGCAAAAATCCCAAAAATTCAAATCAAACCCCAAAATTCAAAATCAAAATTCAAATCCCTTGCTCAAAGAAAAAAAAAGAAGAAAAAGAAAAAATAATAAAGAAAATAAATAGTGATTTTTATCACTATACATGAGCAAGTATCCCAATAAATTGAAGAAAATAAGGGGGGAGCTTGAATCCCTGGAATGATCATTACTTGAAAGCCATAGGGTGATCCCCAATACAACAATGGGCTGAATGAATCCCGCCTGGCATTGGGGTAGGTCTAAGCAATTTACGAATGAGCTAGCTTTAGGTGGCCTGGATCGCCTAGTGGTCTAGTCTGACTGAGTTCAAACCTAGGATCGGATAGACATTTGAGGATCCCCAATACAAAAATGGGCTGAATGAATCCCGCTTGGCACTAGGGTATGCTTATGCCTTATCTAATATATTCATTTGCACACACAGGGGTAATGAATAGCTTGGTCTTTCAGAATGAAAACTTTATTTTTCAGAAGTCTAGTATAGTCATTATACAACTGTTGATGAGTCAACTAGGGTGTTTGAGTCTCATGGAAAACCTCAAAAATTCCCAAATAGCAACAACCAATTTTCAATGCAATCATCAAAAATCAATTTCTTTTATGAGAGTTTGTTTATTAGAATTATTTGTAATATAGGTTAGATACCGGATGGATGTCAAAAATGATATTTAAATGGCCATTGACTATGTTATCCATATTATTTTAATTTACAAAAGCTTATGAATAGAAACAATACATCATTGCATCTCACATATGGGTGTCCAATTTATCAATTCTTATAATAAGATATAGCAATTACATTTCATGATTGTTATACATTCTGTGGTGTCATCCATTAGATTGTTAAACTCATATTGCATTCATACATTATGTTTTAAGTGATTAAAACATACATGTTCATTTACATAGCATCATCATAGAAAATTATGCAATACATACATGGCATAAATCATGTCATAACATCATAAATTAAATGCATACAAGTACAGCAAATTAAACATGCATTTAACATCAAATATTGCATTCATATACATTCATCATAAGTAGTCCATCTACACATGTATATCATTGCATCTAATCATACATCCATCATCTAGCTAGTGCATGTCATCCATACATCACATCATATAGCATAAAATCAACATAACATATAAGCATTGCATCCATATGCATCTCATAAAACATAAAAACAATAAAACAAATAAAATCCACACATATAATGAGTCTCAAATGTTAGATCATATATATATATATATATGTGTGTGTGTGTGTGTGTGTGTGTGTATCAAAAATATATAATAAACAGTACATCGACATGTGTCAAAAATACCCGTAGGCTACATCTATGTAGGTCCTCGACCTTACACTCAAAAATGGTACAATAGCATCTGGCATAGATCTATACTAAGCAGGGCCTGCACCCCTAGTCTGAGAGGCTCCACCGTCGCCTCCACCCTCCCTATGAGTCCACCTGGAGCTGGCACCTGAGGTCCTCTCTGACCTATGCGACCTATGACTAGAGTGAGCTGAAGACTACCTTGTCTCCCTAGTGTGAGTCCTCTGAGATCCTGGAGCCATGGACCTCTCAAGAACCTCACCCCTGAGTAGCTCAATCTCTCCCCTTAGAGTAGAGATGTAGGCAGCATCTGATGATCTCTCACTGATGTGCTATTGCACTAGAGCCCATAGTCTCCTGATCTCTACCATAGGGTCCATCCCTACTAATCCCTATACTACTAGAGTTGTTGGAGCAACTGGAGGTGCTAGAGCAACCTGTGAAGATGAGGGATCACCCCTCGTAGACTTAAGTGCATCACGCTCTACCATCATAGCATCTAGCTAGGACTGTAGAAGGATGCGCTACCCTGTGATCCTCTTGTATCTCTGTCCCTACTATGTCAATCTTAGCTTGGAGAGAAGTCTTCTCCTCCTCATAGTTATGCCACTGAGTCTACCCTACTATGAGATGTGACTGTAGATCCCCAACCCGTGCCTATAGGGTAGCAATGGTGGTATCTCGACTTAGGAGCTATGTATGGAGAGTGCCTACCTGAGTCTGTAGGCTAGCAACCTAGGCCCTGAGCTACCCAATATCACTGTCAGGTGCTGCCTCACCCTCCTCGAGAGCATCACCCTCCTCCTCAGCCAAAGGTGCCTCCTCTATAGCTCCTCCCTCACCCCATCCACCCTCAGTCCTCTGATAGACTCGATGCCCATGAGGATCGACCTCTACTCCCTCAACACCCTCTACTACTTGTGTCATCTAGGGTCCTACCCAAGGGGCCCTCCAAGCCCCACCATACCCTAGTCATCCACTAGGTATCATAGTCAGCTATAGTCCCTACATCTATCAACCCTGACTCCTAAAATTCATCATCCTCATCACCGAGTGGAGTCACCCTAGGCCATGTCAAGTCCCTCTCTAGAGTGAGGTGATGGTAGATGGTAGGTAGCTCTAGAATGTCCTACCTAATGCTAAACTATCTAGTGACATGAGAGAAGTAAAATAACTCCCATACCTCAGACTTGCATCCGAGGAGCCATCTATCTCTACATGCCCGATGTAGCTAATCATCAACCTCCATCCATGGAGGGCAGTCTAGGTATGGGGGCCAGTCAACCTGGCATCCTGTAGTCATGCAAACTATCCAATGTAGTAGTCCAGGTCCCCTGCATGAGACCTACTCCTAAAGCCCTCCTGCTTGCGAGGCCAACATGCTGCATAGCACTGGTGCACCGCCTCAATGGTGCCAATATTGAGGGGTAGGCCAGTAGGGTGCTCGATCTTGATATGCTACCACCCCTAGATCTGAAGTAGTAGGCTACAATCGATGCCCACTTTGCTCCATTAAGTAATCTGGTACAACTCATTATAGAGCTATGCTAGTAGGGCACTCCCCTAGGACAAGATTAGAGGATGATCATGGGGGCTCGCTAAGACCTCCATAGTCCTAGCCAAGAGGTTCCAAGGGAACCTCACTCTAGAAGTGTTAGGTAGGATAATCTACACAATCAAGTGCATGAAGACATGGCTGCTCACCGAGAGAAGACCTATTGGGTATACCAATGCTCAATGTGGACCCCTCCATGGTCCGAGTGATGTTGTGCTACCTAGCTGCAATCAAGGTTATGCATAAGCGTGAAATATCATAAATTGGCTCTATTTAGGATTTTTAAAATTTTGAAAAGGCTAATTTTGGATCCTTTCACTAGGGCCCATTCGCCCAAAATTTATGGGGTGGAAGTTTTTTTGGGGTAAATTCGCCCGTCATTGATAATCATGAACCTAATTTTATTTTAATTTGTTGACTTCAAATTACAAATGATTTTGATTTTCTCACCCAATTCGCCTTCAAATTATAAATGATTTTATATTTCCCACCCAAATCACCTTCAAATTATAAATGATTTTATTTTTCCCACCCAAATCACCTCATATACTACCCGTATATATACTGTACTGGGTACCGATAAACATACATAAAAAATACTCTAACTCAAAAATAGCTCTAAAACAATGAAAAACTTGACAAGGTTGCAGAGGAGTGTCTATCAAAATAAGTCGATCGGTTGTAGAGCCTTGTCTATCGGCATAAGATGATCGGTTGCGAGGTGTCGATCGACATTCATCAATCTATTAGTTCATCGATTGCAGAGGTGTCAATCGACATCAGCCTATCGATTGCAGGACTATCGATCGACATTGGTCTATCGATTGTAGAGGTGTCGATCATCATAAGTCAGTCGATTGTAGGACCATGTCGATCGATATTAGTCGATCGATTGTAGAGGTGTCGATCGACATTCATCTATCGATTGCATGGACTATCGATCGATATTTACCTATCAGTTGTAGGGACTATCGATCGACATTTGTCTATCGATTGTAGAGGTATGATCGACATTAGTCTATCGATTGTAGGACCGTGTCGATCGATATTAGTCGATCGATTGCAGAGGTGTACACCGGTATTCATCGATCGATTATAGAGTTGTCTATCGGTATAAGTCGATCAGGTGTAGGTACTATCGATCAATATTTATCTATCGATTGTAGAGGTGTCAATCGATATTAGTCTATCGATTGTAGGGACGTGTCGATCGATATTTATCTATCGATTGTAGGGACGTGTTGATCGACATTTATCTATCGATTGTAGAGGTGTCGATCGGCATAAGCCTATCGATTGTAGGGATTATCGACATAAGCCTATCGATTGTAGAGGAGTGTCTATCGGCACAAGGTTGTAGAGATGCATTAATCGGCCTAAGCCGATCGATTGTAGAGGATTCATGACTAAAAATTGATAGAGTATTCTTCTTCCATTATTATTTTATCCAAATCTCTTTTTCTTCAGTTTCATAGGCACTGTAGGTGAACTATACGCAACTATGGTAGACAACTATCAATGTCATCTGGTTGTGTGTCAGGAGCATTTCTCTTGTTAGAGACTGCTTCTTGTCTCTTAGAGTATGTTTCATAGCCAGTGTAGAAGCACTATCTACAACTATGGTCGATAAGTATCCATGTCATGTTGTGTGTTAGAAGCATTTTCTTGTCAAACTACTTCTTGTATTTTAGAAGTCATTCTATAGGGAAGCATAGGTTCGTCTTGAGGGATGTCTTCTATTTTCCTTCAATTTCATAAGCCTATCGATTGTAGGGATTGTCGGCATAAGCCTATCGGTTGTAGAGGAGTGTCTGTCGACACAAGGTTGTAGAGATGCATTAATCAGCCTAAGTCGATCGGTTGTAAGGATTCATGACTAAAAATCGGTAGAGTATTCTTCTTCCATTGTTCTTTTGTCCAAATCTCTTTTTCTTCAGTTTCATAGGCACTGTAGGTGAACTATACGTAACTGTGGTAGACAACTATCAATGTCATCTGGTTGTGTGTCAGGAGCATTTCTCTTGTTAGAGATTGCTTCTTGTCTCTTAGAGTATGTTTCATAGGCAGTGTAGAAGCACTATCTACAACTGTGGTCGATAAGTATCCATGTCATGTTGTGTGTTAGGAGCATTTTCTTGTTAGACTACTTCTTGTCTTTCAGAAGTCATTCTATAGGGTAGCATAGGTTCATCTTGAGGGATGTCTACTATTTTCCTTCAATTTCATATACATTTCCTAACATCTGAAGGTTTTTCTTTATAGATACAATGTCACCTACTGAATATGGAAAGAAGGGAGGCCAATATTCTTGTAAAAAGATAATTCTAAAATATTTTACACAAATATCAAAATGCAATGAGGCATCAATCTCTATAGATTCTACACAACTTGTAGGTACAAACACCTTTTACCATCAAATTTTTAATATTTTTGTTCTTCTTAAATATAAAACCTTTCTCTATTAATAGATAAATGGTTTTCTGCTTATCTACCTCTTTTTAAATGCTTTGTAAAACTGTATTCTGTTAATTCTTTAAAATAGTGCCTTTTTTACTTCAAAAAATGATAGAGAACACCAAACATTGAATGCAGTAAACATTGTCGACCCTGATGTGCGTTCACTCGAGGATATTCCAGCAGATGAGATGGGACCACATGATAATTTTCCTAATAACGACATTCAACAACCACTTCAGGAGATTTTAAATTCAGACACATCAACCGAAAAAGAAAATGATAGTACAATTAAAATTCAGACCTCTGGGGAATCTTGTAGTCAAAAATCTAAACGTCAAAAGATAAGTGAATGGACTATTGGAAGGGATTTTAAAAATGAATGGGCAAGGTTATACCCCTTTATTGAGCGAGATGAGAAACTGAATGTGTGTAAATGCATTATTTGTACATGGAAGCTGGGAAAGGATCATTTATTGCAAAATAAGAAAGACACAATAGAAAAACATTGTGGGAAAGTTTACATCAAAGAAATACGAAGTGATGGAACAATTAACAGATTTCATAGGTGGAAGGATGCAACAGAATGTGTGCATGTGAGATATGCACTTGAATATGAAAAAGCAATGAAACAAAAACAAACTCTCATTGAGAAGGGTGGAACAATCGAGGCACAATTTCAAAAAATTAATAAGATTGTATTAGCCTCAAAGAAATTGCAGTTTGCTATTGTATACAATATTCTAAAAAAAGGTCGACCCATGTCTGATTTTGCTGATTTTAAGGAAATACTTCAACTAGCCAATGTACAAAACCTTACCAGTTCACATTGGTCAGATCGAAGTGGTTGGGAAATGGTAAAATGTCTATCACCGGTTGAGAAGGAAGACCTAAGAGAGAATGTGAAACAAGCCAAATTTATTTCACTTTCCATTGATGAGGTAACAGCTGTTGACAACACATCTTGGATTTGCATACATGTTTACACATTCAAAAATCATTTGAGACAACCTCATTTACTAGCACTACATAAGATGATTGAAAATTGTAATGCGAAAAACATTTATAATGTTGTTGTAACCAGTTTAAAGGATATTGTCGGAATGGATGAAAAGGAAATTGCCACAAAGTTAATTTGTGTTGGAGCTGATGGTGCGACTACAATGCAAGGACAAAGGAATGGTCTTTGTGTTAGGCTTCAGACATCCATTGCCCCATATGTGATTCCTATTCATTGCATGGCTCATCGAATGAATCTTGCATACAAAATTGTGAGCAATTTTGATAATGTAGCCAGAGTGGAAGAACTCATCCATGAAATACACTCATACTTTTCATGCAGTCCAAAAAGGTTTGCAGAGTTTCAACAATTTTCTCTAGGTGTAACTGAAGGCAAAAAAATGTTAAAAGATGTGGAAACCAGGTGGATTTCACTGTTTCTTCCTACAAAAAGGGTATTTTCAGAATATCAATCCTTGGTTGGGTTTATGTATGCACATCGTAGGGATGTTGACAAGGCAAAATATTTGCTTTTTCGTATGACTGACTTGGAAACTCTTCTCACATTATGTGGTATTCTACCAATGTTACAAGAAATGAATTCTATGATTAAACTTGCACAAGAAAGGGCAATTTATATTGTCGATTTCATGAGGATGAGAAAATAAATATGTATGATTATTGACAGGATTTATTTATCCGAAAAACATTTTGAGGATCCCAAGTTTGATAGTTGGAATACGTTAATTAATGTCAATGAACCGAACAACTTTTTAAAGTTCAACATCAACGATAATCTTTGTATTGCTATCCATGGAAAGTTGATTCTTGTATATCATTTTGAAAAGTGATTAGATACACTGACAGATGATGTTGAACAAGTGCCCATTACACATTCTAGATTCGATGAGGTTTTGGATAGCACTAAGAATAAATTGAAAAGAATTGCAAATGCATTAACAAGTGAAATAAGAGATCGTTTTAAGAGAGATGAGACACTTGAGGCCATGGCTGTTGTTAATCCTAATTTTTGGAATCCTTGTGGTGACCATAGTAGTAGAAGTGAGTTGTTTGTAAAATATATGGGTAATCTTATGACACATTTCTCTAAAAGTGTGGAAATAAATGGCATTGAAATCAATGGTATTCTAAACAAAGATCTTTTGAGACATCAATCAACCAATTTTGGAATAACAATGGATAATCAAATTGCACAATTCAAAAATCCACATGAGACTGGTTCAATCACGCGTTTCTGAAAAAATTGTATCGAAGTAGTGTCTTACAAGATACTATGAGTGAATACTTTATTTTATATGAATTATGTCAGACAATGATTTTGGGATCTGTTGAAGATGAAAGGGTTTTCAATGCATTAACTTTTGTTAAATCAAAAGTTCGTAACAAGTTGGACAGAAATTTGGAAAATTGTTTGAGAATGTATGTGTCATCGTACGAGGTGGGTAAGTTTCCCTATGACAGAGCGTTGACATATTGGAAGTCCCTAGTAGAAAGAAGAGGTCTCTCTAATACTATTGATAATGATGAAAATGATTCAGCTAGGAGTGATGATGAGATTATGGAAACGCAGAATTCACAAATGATTCTCGGTTCTTTTGGAGAAGTCGATAAAGCTTTGTATCAGCTTCCAGAAATGTAAAAATTGCAATGATTATATGACAAATTCATATAATCTAAGATTTTTCGGATTTGAAATCATTTTGTAAAATTTTAGTGATTTGAATAAATTCATATTATCAATGATTTTCCATATTTGATATCATTTATAAATGTCAATGATTTGAAAAATTTCATATTATCAAAGATTTTTTGTATTTGATTTGTTGTAAAATTTTAGTGATTTGAAAAAATCATATAATCATTCAATTTTCAATTATTATGCATGTTTGCTTTTTAATGATATGGATTGTCTATGTTTTCAAAATTTATGATTTAAGCTATAGCTTTGAGTAAGTTGAAAATTTGAAAACCATGTATACGTAATGATGCTATGTTATTGAACTAATTGTATATGTTGACAAAACATAGTTATTTTTCCTTTGACTTTAAATGTATGTCTGTATGTATCATTAGTATCATAAGTTGTATGATGTGACAAAATATAGTGATTTTTTATGGTTTATGCTTTGTCATTGAGTAAACCTTGTATACATACATAACTAGTAAAAATTTCTCTACATATGTATGAAAAATGCATGTAGTATATTACTCTAGATATGGAAAATGAAAATTTAAACCCATTCATAGATATATCCATTGTAAACTCACTTTGAAATATAAAAACAATATAGCATAATACAAATTACCATATTCATTTTTATACAACTATAATGACTAACTATGAATGCACTAAAAATTGAAACCCATGCATAGATATATCCTTCGTAAACTCACTTTGAAATATAAAAACAATATAGCATAATACAAATGACCATATTCATTTTTATACAACAACTATAATGACTATGAATGCACTAAAAATTGAAACCCATGCATAGATATATCCTTCGTAAACTCACTTTGAAATAAAAAATAATATAGCATAATACAAATGACCATACACATTTTTATACAACAACTAGAATGACTATGAATGCACTAAAAATTGAAACCCATGCATAGATATATCCTTTGTAAACTCACTTGAAATATAAAAACAATATAGCATAATAGAAATGAAAATACTCACTTTTATACTACAACAAGAATGAATATGAATAAACTGAAATTTAAACACATGCATAGATATATCATTCGTAAACTCATTTGAAAATTGAAATATAAAAACAACATAGCATAATATATGGAAATTGAAATTTAACCCTTTCATTAATATCTCCATCGTAAACTAACATTGAATATGAAAACAATATAGCATAATAAAAAAGACAAAACACTTTTCTATACAACAACAAGAATGACTTTGAATAAACTAAAAATTTAAACCCATGCACAGATATATCCTTCGTAAACTCATTTGAAAATTGAAATATAAAAACAACATAGCAGAATCCACAAGACAATACTCATTTTTATATCACAACATGAATAACTTTGAATAACATGTAAATCTATACCTATGCATACATATATTCTACGTAAACTCAAGCATATTTGAAACACCATAATACTTAAGAGATGAAAATAACACACAATTATAAATGTAAATAGTGTAATAGTAAAATATTAAAACCAAGTATCATGTTTTCAAACGAAAACATATGAAATGTCTTAAAATTGTCTTTCGAAATATCAAGTTTTAAAATTCAATTTCTCACTTCAGAATCTTTTCCCCCTTCCACCACTCCTTTTGCCTTCTCAATGACTTCCACAGTCTCCATAGCAATGACTCCTCCCTCATCTTTCCCATGTTCAGCTCCTTTTTCCTCATCCACTACTTCCACGATTTCCACATTCTGCATTCCAACGACTCTTTTCTCGGGTTGGGTAACAGTACTATCAATTGCTCCAGAATTGACAAGGATCTTCTCAACATTTTGCAATCCATCGAGAAGGGTGTTTTCTTCTTTGCCAACATCTTCAGATGTCGGTCCTTGAACTTCTTTACCCTTCTCCTTTAGCAGAACATCAGGATCCAATCCGTTGCGGATAATGATTTTCTGCAAAATGTTGTTTTGTCGAACTGATTCCTGTGCTCTTTTTTTCATTGCCATGGAAGCGTTTAAGAACTCCTTTGCCATCCTGAGATAGTCATGCAGGTTTTGAACCTGCTTCTTGAGATTTTCATACTTTACCTACAAAAAGGAAAAATAGTTAATCAACATGAAAAGATAATTACATTTTAAAAAAGAGAACAACAAATTTTTGAACACAAAAGTGATTAAGTCAAACCTCAACAACATTCTTTGTAGCTACAACAACAACAACCTTTTTCTTATCACTTGCCCATTCATTGTAATAAGCTTGGGCCTCACCGTTTATGTTCTCCAATCTGTTCATCATAAACTTTAAAATTTCATCTATGTATGATGTATTCACCTTCACAATGCCATATTTTACTTGTTGTAGTAGAGCCTCCATATTTTCAGGTTCATTTTCAACAACAATTTTTTTCTCTTTTTGAAAAATTATTGTATCGGGCATTAATTTCCTTTATCAACACCTTGGCCCGATACTCCCATTTTTTCATTTTTGTTATATCTGGAAGTAGTAAATCCTTAATTGTAGATTCAACGTTATCAGAAACCAAATATTTTTCTGAAATATTTAATCTTTCATCCTCTTGTCGAGGAGGAGCCTGATGGGTGCTTGTTTCCCTTGGAGGAGATTTGCTTGAACATTCTGCACCTTCATTTCCTTTGTCTTGAAGCAATTCTGATAGTTGAAAAGTAGTGGGTGTGTTATCTTGCAAAAATAAATCTTTATCAAGTGGAACTTCATCCAACCCAGCACCAGAAGCTTTCGGTATATCCTTAAAAGTAAAATTAGCAATAGAAATACGACTGAATCCTGAAAAAGTCTTTGATGCTTCTTTCTCTGAAAATTGTTGTGTTGCTTCTCTCTGTGGCCTAGATGGAAGAATGTGTTTTCCAACTGGGAAGCATTGACCTCGCATTTGAGTTTGGCATGGTGGAGGAGGGGGCGACATTTGTTGATTTTGTTGACGAAATTGTTGTAAGGGACCTTAAAACATAAAAATAAAAATTAGTTATAAAATTTGTGAAGGTAGAAAATTTGTGAAGGTAGAAAATAAAAACTAGTTATAATATCTACCTTCACAAATTTTCTACCTTCACAAATTTTATATCTAATTTTTATTTTTATGTTTTAAGTTCCCTTACAACAATTTCGTCAACAAAATCAACAAATTTAACCCCTGCACCATGCCAAAATCAAATGCGAGGTCAATGCTTCCTAGTTGGAAAATACAATATTTTGCAGTCTTGGGAGGGGTGCAAGTGTGGAAAAGTCAATAGGCATTGTGCTGCTCCCTTCTCTGAAAATACCTTGTGCTTACAAGCTAGAGCGAAACTGCCTGGCCTAGGGAGATGCACTGGCACTGAAAGGTCAAAGTTTATTACGCTCTCACTTGGTGCAAAATGGCCTATAGATGCCATTATGAAGTGCCCAACTCCTGCAAACATCAGGGGCAATTTAGTATATGAAAAATTCTTACCAAATTTCTCCAAATTAGCATCACCATCGCATGTTGTCACTTAAAAGTTTAAAAGTTCTGCTTGAGGCAAACATTTGAATATTTGAAGCCAAAAATCAGTCGACCGTCCATTCTTGTATTGCTATGTTGCAATAATTTCCTTTTAATTCCTTTGGTGTTGAATTAATTATTTCTCCAAAACAATGTTCAATTTAATTTTTCAACTTCAAATTTTTTCCTTATCATGTGCTATTTTAAATAATTAATTTACCAGCAAAAGAAAAAACATCTTGCGTAGCTGCTGTTGCAAATGGAATATGGGCATGTTGTACATCTAAAAAAAATTAATTAAAAACAATAAAAAAATTATAAAAAAATTGTTTCGGAAGTAATTAAAACTTACTCCCTAAAGATGAAACCTCTTGTGCAACTACGTCCATTGGCAGTGGATGTGCAACTGCAGGTGGAGGTTGTCGATGATTAGGAGAACTAGATCTTCTATGTTTCCTTGTTGATCTTCTCCTTAGCGGTGGTGTTGTTTCCTCCGTAGGTGTTTCAGAGTCTCCTGATTCCTTTGGATTATAACCTCTGACAACAACATCCCACTTTGAAGAGGAAGAGGATGCCCTTTTCTGTATTTGGTATAAAATGTCAAAATCACAAAAAGACAAACAATGGAAAAATATTTTTTTTCACTTAAATATTAACAAAAAAATTACTTGAACTTGTTGTTCTATCATGGCTATACTAACTAGGATTGAGTGCCAAGATGTTGGTATTGGAGTGTCCTACAAATTATAAAAATATTCATAAAAAAAACAATAATATAATTGCATGTGCTAACTGTTGGACATTAAAGCAGTATAAAAAGGTAAAAAATTTGTTTACAACGGTAAGATTTTGACCTTACATTTTTACCTCCTTGGACGACAGCTAACTGGGTATATTGGATGGCATGGGTGGCAAGGCATTCGACATCAATTTTCCTTCCTCCTTTCCTCCCTATTTTTCTTCATTTCCTAACTTCTCCTATATTTCCTAAGGTTGTTAAATCAACCCTATTTAAGTGTTGTAATTTCTAAGTTTCGTAAGGTTAATGAATAATATTTCTTATTTCCATTTTGCTCCAAGACTCACGTGCCACATCTGGTATCAGATTTGAGGCCAGAGAGGGCCCGAAGATCGAGGTGGAGGAACCAGTAGCACGAGCATCGAGGTAGGCGAGGTCAAGTGGGGCTCGTAGCACACGATTTGAGGTGAGATCAAAGAAGGCCCACAAATCATGAATCGAGGTGAGGTTTGGAGAAGTCCTGCAAAGCGAGCACACAAAGAGGAGGAGCAACCTAGGAGAAACCAATCAGAGAGCACCACCTGACGAGAGGAGAGCAAGACCGACATAGATTGGACGACACAAAATCGACACAGATCCGATTATGTGGCAGAAGGAGAACCAAAAACATGGTGGACAAAGGGTTATGTGGTAGAAGGAGGCGACAAGCAATGTGGTGATAGTCAATAGGCTAAAGGAGGAAAAAGGTTGGTCAATATTTGCCTGAAGACAATCAAGTGACTATGCGAGCGTTGAGGGTTTTAAACACCTCAAATGCTCTCGCATGGTCGATGTGGGACTAAAAGTCCCAAAAAAAAAATTCTTTCGGTGTAGTCGCAAGAAGAACAAGGAAGGCAAGCTTCCCTTGCCTTCCCGTCGAGCCACGCAACTCGACTGGCTCGAGGAGCCAACCGTAAGGCACCTGCCTTCCTGCAGGTCGCGGGTTCGAAACCCAGCGACGAAAAAATATTTGAATTTTCTTTATTATTTAAAATCGGATCCGAAACAGCATAGAATTGTATTCATTACCTTTGGTTCTCATCGGCAGTGGTGGTCGTGTTGGTTAGTGCAATTTTTTAATGCCAAGAGGTCGTAGGTTCGATTCCTACAAACCATAATTTTTTTTTATATAAGTTCTTTTAATTTTTTTTATATTATTAAAACTACTTATATTATATTTAATACATTAAATATAATTACTTCTTAAATTTTTTTTTTTAGGGCAATTATTTTTTAATTTATTAAATAGTAATATAGTTTTTTAATATTATAAAAGAAAGGAAAATATTGTCTAAGAGACAATTATTGTAATCAAAGGGTACATATTTTTTTTACTTGATTCAAGGAATCACAAACTGTAGAACTCTTGTGTAATAAGCCTAAGAGGCTTAGTTTTTTTTTGTAAAATATACCAAGGATCAAATTGTAAAATTGTAAATAGACATTGATGATAAGACCAAATGGTTGTTATCATGCCTTA
The DNA here is from genome assembly GCA_028583015.1 of Wollemia nobilis. Classification (NCBI taxonomy): domain Eukaryota; kingdom Viridiplantae; phylum Streptophyta; class Pinopsida; order Araucariales; family Araucariaceae; genus Wollemia; species Wollemia nobilis. The sequence continues at coordinate 84,177 of JAQPPZ010002423.1, forward strand.
TGTGCAATTTTAGCAAGAGAAGGTGCAGAGAGGTTTGATATAAAAGTAAGAGGTTATGGGCTCAACATTGAGTTTAGCCAACTTCAACATATAGTGATAGCACATCAAAGGCATCCTGACTTAGGGTACGAGGAAAAATTTAAAGACAACTCATTCAAGAGTCAATTTGAACAATCGAAATCCATACAAGCTGCACCACAAGAATCAGAGCATACACACTACAGTATTTCAGTGGAAATCTTAGAACTAGAATCACCATAAATAATATTGATAAGTGACGACGAAGAAGAAGTAGTAGATAATTTTATGAATCAAGAGTAGCATCCCCAAAGCAAGAGGAACAATCAATCAATGATAGAGTAGAACAAGTTAGATTTGACTTAAATTTGTAATCTCTTCTTTCTTCCTTCTTCTTCTTTCCTTCTTTCAAAGAACAAAGTACTTTATTGTAACCGTGAAATAAAGAGATTTTTTGGTAACTATGGCCTCACAAAATAGCTTACCTATACCAAAATTTAATGGTTATGACTATGAGTATTGGTCTATAAATATGAAGACCTGGCTCATAGGAAGAGGTTTATGGGACATAATAGAAGAGGGCTACATAGAACCCTCAGACTGGAAAACACTAAGTGTCGTAGACAAGAAAACAAGAAAAGAAGAGAAAAAGAGCAACTCTTTTGCTCTTTCTCATCTCCAAGCTGCATTGCAGAAAAGTATATTCCCTAGAATCATTGCTTGTACAACTGCACAAGTTGCATGGAAAGCATTGAGTGATGGATTTCAAGGTAGTAATCAAGTGAAGCAGGTAAGGCTTCAAACACTGAAGAGAGATTTTGAAAATCTCCGAATGAAAGATGATGAAAAATTCGATGATTATTGTGTTAGAGTAAAAGCAATTGTGGATAAAATGGTTACACTAGGTGAAGAAATCAAGCCTGAGATAATTGTAACAAAAGTGTTGCAAACACTTACACAGAAATGGAACCATATTGCCATAATTATAGAATAATCCAAATATCTTTCCCTTTTAACATTCGATGCATTAATTAGATCGTTAATGTCACATGAAGAGAGGTTTCCTGAAACTCCTTCAACCATCTACGGAGGTGATGATAAGGCCTTCACTTCCAACGAAAACAATCGAGAGGTAAGCAAAGAGGTAGAGGCAGAGACAACTATAGAGGCAATCAAAATAGAGGAGGCAACCAGAACAGAGGAGACAATTCCAACAGAGGAGGCAACTCATACAGAGGAGGCAATCAACAAAGAGGTGGAAATCAAAATTGAGGAGGAAATCAAGGGTGAGGAAGTGACAAGTCAAAATAAGCTTGTTTCAACTATGGCAAGCCAGGTCACTTCACTCGTGACTGTTGGTCAAAATATTCACAAGGCAGCAGTAGTAAATATGGTAATTATGGAGAAGAATATGATACCTCTAATATTTTTCTTTCATATGGACAACCAGAACAGAATCTAAATGACACATGGATTCCGGATACTGGTTGTTCAAACCACATGAGTGGCAAAGAATATTTATTTGCTACTCTAGATTCCACTTATAAATCCCAAATCAAATTAGGGGATGATAAGACATTGCAAGTAGAGGGTATTGGAGCCATGGAGGTTCCAACCAAAGAAGGACTAAAGAAAGTGCATGACATCTATTACACTCTAAAGCTCCAACAAAATCTGCTAAGCATTGGATAAATGATGGTAAACAATTACAATCTTGTATTTGATGAAGGAAAATGTATCTTTTTTGATAAAAATAATTGTAATCATGTCATCACACAGGTCCCCATGACCAAGAACAGGTTATTCCCTCTCAAATTTGATGAGCTAGGAGGAGCTAAAATTACAAATGTAGCTATAATAAATACAAGTGTGCTTTGGCACTTGTGATATGGTCACCTTAATTCTGCTAGCTTGAAACTTCTAACTTCTCGAGATATGGTGACAGGACTTACCAAAATCAATGAACAAAAGGAGGTCTGTGAAGGATGTGCTTTGGGAAAGCACTCAAGGTCAAATTTTCCAAAATGACAACCGTGGAGAGCCAGCTATCCACTTCAGTTAGCACATTCAGACATCTGTGGACCAATGCAAACACAAAGTATCATAAACTATTCTTATTTTCTCACTTTCATAGATGACTTCTCTAGAATGTGCTGGATTTATTTTTGAAACATAAAGATGAAGCTTTTGATTGCTTCATAGATTTTAGAAACAATGTAAAGAATCAAAGTGGGAATTATGTAAAATGTCTTAGGACAGATCGAGGAGGTGAATACTCCTCAAAATAATTCTTGAAATATTGTAAAGCAAGTGGGATTAAAAGGTAATTCACAACTGCCTATACCCCACAATAAAATGGTGTGGTCGAGAGAAAGAATCACACCATAGTTGAAATGGTGATATCGATGCTTCAGACTAAGCATCTAACTCATATGTACTTGGCAGAGGTTGTAAGAACCAGTGTATATATTCTAAATAGAAGTCCTACTTCTAGTTTAGATGGTGTCACTCCTTATGAGGGGTGGTACAGAAAGAAACCTAATGTAAAGCACTTCAAAGTGTTTGGTTCTTTAGCATATGCACACATTCCTAATGAGAAAAGGAAGAAGCTTGATCCAAAAAGTCAATCTTGTATATTTGTGGGTATTGTGAGTCTACAAAGGTATATAGACTCTACAATCCCAAGAATCATAAAGTTATAATCTCTAGGGATGTAATTTTTTATGAAGGGGGAGAATGGGGTCATCAAAGAATTTTTGTTGATGATGAGTCCCAAGATGTAAGTTCTTCATAGGTACAATAGGTGTCTCCAAAGAAAAGCAAAGGCACACCACCCCCTCCAAGCCCATACAGGAGTACTACATCAAGTACTTCAACCACCACTCCAATTCCTTATCCATAGATATTAGTAAGTTCTTCACCGATGGACATTGATAGAGAATCTCCATCGAGAGGCAAAGAACATTACAACATCATCCATATTTTCAAATGTTGGATCAAAATTTCCAGAGAAGATTCACTAGAAGCCAAGCTAGTGATATGAATACAGTTTTGCAGCAACTTTAAAATTTGCAATTGTATGGAGATGATGACTCCCATGATCCTAGGGGAGATGTAGTAAATTATGCTTTATTGGCTAGTACACAGCTAGAACCAGCTAGCTATGAGAAGGCATGTACTCAAAATGTATGGCAAGAAGCCATGAAAGAGGAAATAACCTCTATAAACAATAATGATACATGGGAGATAGTAAAGATACCCAAAGGAAAGAAAATATGTTGGGTGTAAATGGGTCTACAAGACCAAGTACAATATTGATGGAAGCATTGAGAGGCATAAGGTGAGACTAGTAGCAAAAGGTTTTACTCAGAAATTTGGCATTGACTATGAGGAAACCTTTGCTCCTATTGCATGACAAGAAACAATCAGATCATTTCTTTCATTAGCATCCCATAAAGGATGGAATGTTCAACACATGGATATGAAAAGTGCTTTTCTGAATGGATACTTGATAGAAGAGGTTTATGTTAAACAACCTCAAGGTATTCAAGAACAGGTAAAGGACAACCTTGTTTACAAATTGAATAAAGCACTTTATGGCCTCAAGCAATCACCAAGAGCTTGGTACTCACGCATTGATGGCCGTTTCAGCAAGTATGGATTCACAAGAAGCAAAAGTAAACCAAATTTGTACTACCTAAATCATGGAGTAGACATTCTCATAGTTTGTTTGTATGTGGATGATCTAATATTTATTGGTAGTAACAATAAAATGAATATGGAGTTCAAAAACTCCATGATAAAACAATTTGAGATGAAAGATCTTGGTTTAATGCGATACTTCCTAGGTATGGAAGTGCATCAATCAAATAAAGGGATCTTCATATGTCAACACAAGTATGCTCGAGACATGATCAAGAAATTTGCCATGGAGCAGTGCAAATCAGTTGCAACTCCAACTAGACATGGGATCCAATTGAGCAAGGATGATAGAGCATCAAAGGTTGACATGACCACTTATAGAAGCATTTTTGGGAGTCTATTTTTTCTCACCAACACAAGGCCCAATATTCAATATGTTTTTTCTCTAGTTTCAAGGTTTATGGATAGTCCATCTGAGCTACATCTACAAGCAACTAAATAAATCTTAAGATATGTAAAAGGTAAATTGGATTTTGGAATCCATTACCAAAAATGTAATTCCTATAAAATTAGTTGGCTTCAGTGACAGTGATTGGGGCAGCAATATAGATGATAGGAAATATACATCAAGAAATTGTTTTAGTCTAGGATCAGGACTAATTACATGGAGTTCCAAGAAACAAATTGTTGTAGCATTGTCATCGACTGAGGCTAAGTATATAGCCATCACACATGCTAGTACGCAAGCCCTATGGTTGAGAAAAGTTCTTGAAGAGATTAGAGAAATTCAAAGTGGTCCAACTCAACTGTATTGTGATAACATAAGTGCCATTCAGTTGGAATTCAATCCAGTCCACCATAGCAGATCAAAGTATTTTGATATGAAGTATCACTTCATTAGAGATATGGTGGAATAGCAGATAGTTGAGCTTCAATATTGTAACACTTTGGATAATATTGCAGACATCTTCACCAAAGGTATAGCTAAAGCTCAATATATAAAGCTGAGAGACTATATAGTCAGTCCTCTCAACTTTAAGGGGGATAATTTCAGAAATTAAAGCAATATAAAAAGGTAAAAACATTATTTACAACGGTAAGCTTTGGACCTTACCTTTTTACCTCCTTGGACTATAGCTAACTGGGCAGATTGGATGACATGGGCGGCAAGGCATTCGACATCAATTTCCCTTCCTCCTTTCCTCCCTATTTTTCTTCATTTCCTAACTTCTCCTATATTTCCTAAGGTTGTTAAATCAACCCTATTTAAGCATTGTAATTTATAAGTTTCGTAAGGTTAATGAATAATATTTCTTATTTCCATTTTTCTCCAAGACTCACGTGCCACACTAACTGTTGATGAGGGTGAAGCATGGGTTTTCACGTTCTCTATTTCCAATATGATCCGATGTGATACATAGGTGGACCAGTCAAATTTTTGGTGTGCAATACAACAAACCAAATACGCTAAGGCCCACATTGAAATTTTTGTCGACCTTCCTTGCACAATGAGTCTGGCAAGGAAGAATTTGAAACATGCCCAAAGAAATTTATTTTCAATCATTGGTATGATCAAACCCCTTCTAGAATTGGTGGACATAACTACAAAAAAATAAAATCAGTAATTGTACACTAGTGCCAAGAATTTAAATTCAATTAAATAAAAAAAAGTTATACCTTGAAAAGGTTCTGATTGCACTTTAAAGTTAGTCTCCAAGTAGAGTTTGTCATCATCAGTTAATTGGTATTTGGAAGTGACAGGCTCAACACCAACGTGGGGCAATGCTGTCAATCTGGCTATATTTGTGGTTGTGAAAGAAAGGATGATGTTTTTGTTGTCGACAATAAGATTTACCTTTCCTGAATCCATATTATAAGATGCAATGATCCTCTCCACCAGTTTAATGTTCATGTCGAAATGTGGCATTGAAACTAGACCCCGAAGACCAGAGTCTATGACCCATGACATATCGTAACCCAATGTTGATAAAATTTTATAAATCAGGGAGTAAACCATGTATTTATAATTAACTTTAAACACTCTAGGGGTTACAAGGGATGCCATAGGGTGTATGAATATGGATAAGAAGATACAGAGGATGGTACGTGACACTTAAAGGGTTAAAATTGGCTTAAAAATTAAGGTAAAAGGTTAAAACTAAGAAAAAACTAGAGGAAGAGGGTTAAGAATGCATTAAAATGAGAGGAAAATGGGTAAGAATACATTAAAATGGGAGGAAAATGGTTAAAACTGTGATAGAAAAGGCAAAAAAATATTTGTTAATCCCTTTATATAGAATTTTTTGCATGTAAATAGCTTCTGTATGGGTGACATGTAGCCTCTATATGTAATTGTTTCATGGATGGTTGACATGTGGCACAAATGCACCACTACTATCGATAGGGTACTCGACATTGTTGTAGCCCATCGACACACTTACAACCAATCAAAACTTCTGCAATAGATCATAATTACTGCATATGATCGTCATGCCTGCATCCAATCAACATTTATGCAATTGATTATCTTATACACAACTAATAAAGATACATGCACCCGATCGTCATTCTTGCAACTGATCGGTATTCCTATAGCCAATCGTCATACATGCAACCGATCGTTATTCCTGCAACCGATTGTCATACATGCACCTGATCGTCATACATACAACTGATCGACATTCCTAAAATCAATCGTCATACATGCAATCGATCGTCATACTTGCAACCAATATTCATAAATGTAATCGATCAACATTCCTACAATCGATTGTCATACATGCAACCGATTATCATACATGTAATTGATCAGCATTCCTGCAACCAATCGTCATACAATCACCTAATCGACGTACCTATAATCGATTGATATACCTCTAACCTAACATCATGCATGTTAGTGGTCATCATGTCTACAATTGATCATCATGTCTACAGTTGATCGTCATACCTGCATCCAACCGACATTCCTACATTTGGTCGTCATTCGTGTCATCAGTTGTCATGTCTGCAACTGATTGTCATACCTACAACCAATCATCATATCTACAGTCGATCATCACTCTTGCAGACGATCGTCATGCCAACAACTCATCATCATGCCTACAACCGAATGTCATATCCACAGTCGATCATCATGACTGCAGCTGATCATCATGCCTGCAATCGATTATCATGCCTGCACTCAATCGCCATCCCTTTAGCCTATCGTCATGCATGCCATCAATCGTCATGCCGATCTAAAGTCTTTCATGTCGGCCTAAAGATTTTAAGTTTGTCGTACATTTTTAGATTTTGAAAACTGATATTCATATCCCCCAACACAAAAAAATTTGCCACGGTTTGAAAATTTTTGGAGACAAATAAATGCAACTCGCCATCTATAATTCTACAAATTTCACTGGGATTCCAATACAATTCGCCTTGATTTTATAAATAGATTTTAGGGCCGACTCCTTATGCATAACCCTGGCTACAACGGCCAAATATTTGGTCAAATACTACCTTCTTCACCTTCGTCGATGAAGATGTGATGGCCTCACCATCCAAAGGGAGTCGAAAGATGCGGTATACATCCTCCAGAGTCACAATCATCTCACCAGTCGATAGGTGAATGGTATTGGTTCGTGCATCCTAGCGTTGGGCCAATGTAGTCATGTAGGCCTAATCATCTCGAATACTGGGGAGGCGCAAGACGTAGCCAAATCCCATGGTCTCAAACCAATCCTGCTCTACCTGAGTCAAGGCACCATGCAAGTTACGAAGGATCTCTGATTCCCTCATCCCCATGATCAAAGTCTGGTGAAAAATCAAAATAATAAGGCAAAATTGATTAAAAAATTAATAAAAAAAACAACTTAAAAATGACAAAAAAAATCACAAAATCTCAAAAATACCAAAAAAAAGGAAAAGCACTTAAAAAAAAAAAATCAATTAAATCCACTTAAAAATTAAAAAATAAAAATTCCTAAGGTTGTCGAATCGTGGTTAAGACCCGCAGTCAGGATGGCAGTCAATTTTATTACCATTGGGATTTGAATCTCACCGCAGCTAACAGTCACGATCCCCAATTGGGAAATCAAAAACCACACCTGCCAACCACGACTAAGAGAAATGACCTTTTCACATCTCGAGACACCAAAAAATTAAAAACCCTCCCCTCTAATCTAACCTAAGCTAAACCTATCTAGGGTGAGGTTCATTATCGAAAGTTTAGTGATGTTCATTTGACCCATTACTTAATGAGGTTCAATTTTATCCGATAATTGAAAATGAGAGTTGCGTGCTTCTACCTTAGTAGCATTGGCTCCTCCAGGTTGGTCTGCCATCGATATAGGTGATAGTGAGGTCGAGTTACGCCAGTGTTCTGTATCAAATTTGTCTTCTCACCTCTCAGATCTCTCAAATTCAATATTGTAACAGGAAATACTGAAATTTTAAAATCATGCAAAATCCTTAAATATTTCCTATTTCGGCCCTGACCGTGCATGACAAATGTGATCCCCAAATTAGGGTTTTTCACCTATTCTGACCCACGACGAAGCAAATTGAAATTTTTAGATGTTTCTAACAAGCGCGGCTAGCAACCTGCAATAAATGCTCAAAAATCCCACCATGTGGAGTTCCAAAATGCTAAATTAAAAATAACAACTTGATCAAAAATTCAAAAAAAAATAAAAAATAACAAAAAAAATTGGATAAATCAAAAGCCAAATGCGCCTTGTATCTAGTCATTTACCCTATACACTTGGCAGTTGCAACGATTTGCGCTCCATGCAATCTGGAAAGATGAGTAAATTACCATAAGGACATATGGGGTAAATTAATCATTGAGGAATTGATATGCTTCATTTCAATCCCTAAGAAGGCCTAGACGACCGGACTGCTTTATGGGACCGAGGTATTCATTTCAAATATTCTATGACATTTTTAGCAAATTATCAAACAATATGATTCAACACATGGCTAATTGGAATTGGTATCATCTTTATTTCCTAAGAAGGGCATTAAGGCTGGACTTCTCCATGGGATAAAGATGTACAATTACTATTAACAGTTGTAATCATAGTTGATTAGGCCTTGCCAAGTGTCAAATGCTAAACTTTAAATTGTTCAAGTCATTCATAGTGGTCAAGCGACTTGTTTCTTTGCTAATTTTCATTACTCTCATTGAATCATCGCTTGAGGAAATAATCATAATAATAATCATAATCAAATTCAATAGAAGATCCCTTGATCTTGTCAAAATTACGTTCATCTTACGAATCATTGCCAATGACTATCATAAGCTTACCATTTGTTGGGGGTAAAAGCAAATATTACAGTTAAGTTAGTAGCTCTCCTCCTTTCGGATATATATGGTATGAAAGCCTATAGTAGCACTAAAGCTACCCGATCGCCACTAGAGCTTCCCAAAGCTTTGCAAATTTAAGCCTTCCATCCAGTTGAAAGCAATGATCCTAGGATGCACGTTCTCTTTGCTGTACTTGAGCATATAATGTTGATCAGACTAATGATCATCATTCAACCTACAACATTATTTTAGGAGGTATATTTTTTCTCAACGTTATTCGATATCACAACACATCTCAAAAGGGACATTTGTAGACACCTAAAACATCTCATGTCAAGGCGACTACTCATATGAGACATGCTAGAAGATCATATGGAAGACCTTGGACAAATACCAAGGTATAGTAGTGGCTCTAACCACTCATTTAGGCATTTTAGCCTAACCAGTGTTGGTCGCGGTTGAGACTCACGGTTAACAGAGCTGACCGCTCCTCAGAGCCATGACTAGCCATAAAAATCAGTTGGACCTTGGACGACCCAAAAATGGTTATAACGGCCAATTGGTTGTAGATCAAAATGGTTTAGGGGTGGAAATATCTAGAATATTCCCTCCAACTACTCTTTCTTGATCTTGGCTTCCCCATGAAGCTAGGACATAACCTTCCTAGATGCTATAAGAATCCTCTCCTAATTGGGAAATAGAGAGATGGATCTTGAATTGAAAAATGGCAAAGCCCTGTCGAATTGCATATTCACTTGCATGCATTGATAGAAATACCTTTTACTACCCAATTGGAGATCACATGGCACTTGGAATCAAGGAGGCTATGGAGGGCTAGGAAGAATCAAGAAATGCAATCGATTCCATTCCATCTTCAATCTAAATAATTCAATTGCCAAATATGTTAGAGGATATCATGGTGACCCTTGATCATCAATTCACTAGACTGAATTGAGGAATCAAGCCTTGAATGGAGATCAAGGACATTCACGCCTCAGTTGCAGCTATCAGCCATAGCTAACAGTACCAACCGCTTGACAGACCCGCGATCAAGGTTTAATCCTCAATTTAGCTAGTTTAGTAATAGGGTTTCATTTCCATTTTCTTAGTTAAATAGATTTATGGTAGATTAACTTTTTTTCTATTAATTAGATTGATTAGAATCACTGATTTAGGTTAGTTTCCCTTCATTTTCTAGTATTAATCAATTCTAGATTAGGTGTTATTATTTCCATGCATATATGCTCTTAATGCTTAATTAGGAGGTTTGCTGACTAGATCTATGTTTTTCTCACATTCTTAATGGTAAATTTATCATGTTTTAGCATAGATTCATATCTTTATATGCTTTCTTGATTTCATGTTTCTTATAGTATTTTCATGCAATATTTGGATCAAAATCCTCATCAAGAGAGGCCTCCTTTGTCTCTAATTGTTTCTTGTTGTTTCTTGAATGCAGGATTAATAGGGTCATGTCATTCAACACAACAAATACCTCTAATCATGGAGAAGAAGGCTATATTTTCCTTGGAGCAGTTCGTGTCAACCTAGGAAGCCTTTGGATTACATCTACTCTTGCATGGGGATTTTCTCTATAATTGTAATCATTGTATCACATTGGGTATCCCTAAGAGGGACGGATTTGTAATCGAGTTTCAATAAAAAATTAATAAAGGAAACCCCTTCTTTTGGTTATATGCAAATTTGTTCATCTTTCATGCTTTATGTTATTTAGTCATTACTAGTTAGGCATATGCTTTTTTTATTGCTACAGAGACGACCCTTGTTTTACCTAATATACGGTTATTCTATAAGGGAGCTTGATTTTTAATAGAGATTATGCTTGGAATAAAACCACTGTATAGTTACTTTAAAGGATTGATTCACTTGAGTATAAGAAAGATGGATCAACAAGGTTTTGGGTTAATTATAGTTAGTTGAATGACATCATATACAACAAGTACTTTTTGCTCCTTAATATAACATACTTGATCGAATGTATGCAACAATAGTTATTTGTAATATTAATTTGAGATCTAGGTCTCATCGACTATACGTAAAACATATTGACATTCATAAAATAAAATTCAAAACATCATATGGGCACTATGAGTTCATAGTTATACCTTTTGAATTAACCAATGTACTAGCCATATTTATGAATTTGATGAATAGTATATTTAAGAAGTATCTAGATAAATTTATTGTTTTCTAAATGATGTTTTAATTTACTTTAAGAATAAATTAAGAATAAATAAGAACATGAGGAGTGTCTAATTTTGAAAGTGTATATGAATTATGGATAAGGTCGACATTGTATGATATAGTCTTGTATTGGCTTATGGGAAACCATTGTACGAATGTATTTAATCACATATTTGTGTACTTATTACTCATTTATATAATCCCTATGGGCCATGATTAACCTTGTTATGGTTAAAGCTATCTTATAAATTGTAATCAACCAAAGACCACTTGTTATGTTTGCTTAGGTTAACTTGATAATGTAATTAAGTTTTTTTGATATTGGAATATTTACCCCTAACCACTTAATCCATTGTATCGAAGTGTTGTGATTCTTATCTATGTATAATATAGTAATTATTAGGTGCTCAAGGGAACCAAATATATATACATATATACCTTTTAAGCTTTTTATATAATATTTGGGTACATAGATTGCTTTTGTTTATTACTAGAAATAGGTGTGAAATACAACATGGTATCAAAGTCAGTATGGAGCAACATGGCTTGGTAACACAAAGAGTTAGCTTGGAGCCTATGATACTTCTAAATTTTAGGGTGAATTACTCTTCAAAACCTCAGAAGTGTTTATGAAATAAGTGGTAGAGAAATATATTCTTCCATTGATCTTCATTCATTTTTACAATCATTCACAAGAATCTATGTCTTATTCATTATCCACTTAATTTTTATTGAGGTATGTATGCAAATTTTGATTCCAAAATGTATGATTTCTCTTCGTAAAAAATAAGCCATGGCATCTTCCATGAACAAAAAAATAGCTAGATTGAATTTAAATATATTACCTTTCCCATGTTTGCATTTTGCTCTAATATCTTAGTGCTCCTCTTTTACATTGGAGGGGATGTCCCTCTCTAAGGAGAAAATATATGCTTTAATAATACCATGGAGCACATGTAGAGGGCTAGTTGGGTATTTTATGTGGTTTATTTCTTTTAAAATATAGGTTCAAATAAATGTTAAGTTTTTTATTTTAGAGTAAAGCAAGGAAGGGGATAAACATGATCTCTATTTTATTTGTAGACTATAGGGTCAATAGACTAGTTAGAGGAGTCGATGCTTAGATGTTGATGAGAATATGGTCCACATTAAAACCATATGGTCTCTTATTTTGTCAAATTACTCTCATCATGGAAGGCTCAAATGACATCATCTATGGAAGCATAACAATTATGATACTATTTTTGTTTATGCTTTGATGTTTATTCAAGGGCATTCATAGATAGGTTTACTTATGTTTGAATCTCTCCATTGATCATTATTTTTTTCTTTGTGTTCCATCTTGGAGCTATGGCATACTATCATGTCATCTATTTAGGAATGCCTTAAGCACCTCAATAATTGTGGCATTGTAATGTTTAATACAAGGTATTTTGGTCAACAAAGACCTAGGTTCAAACCCCTTTAGTACTTATTCATGAATGATGTTAGCTTTCAAGCAACATGATGGCCGACATGGCACATTTATGAGCCACTAAATAATTTTTCTATTTGTCAAGTCAATCAATCATAAATCAACATGTATTAAAATTTCATTGCTATGAATACCCTATGGTTAATAAGTTGTGAATATCAAAGGTAGTCATCAACGAATTAGTGGATGCCAAGTGGTGAATAGTGGTTGGATATAAAAATCCTAAGTTTTGTGAGGTTGTTTTTTTATTTTTTAGGGTTATTACGGTAACTCTTCTAAATGTCATAATTTTTGCATACATAAGCATTTTGAGCTACTTTTTCAAATCACATGACTTTTGAGTTGTTTATATTGGTGATATCAGTTCAAGGACATATTATAGTGTTAGGGGATGATTGTGCTTAATAGTCGTCATAGCCTATTGCTGTATTTCAAAAGGATAATTTTATAGTATATTAGACAATTAAAATATTTGGTCCATATTCATTAGAAAGATAGTTGGATTTATGACATTAGAAGCAACTATTGGGTCTTTTGGAGGCATATAGGAAAAGAATTCAAAATATTCTCTAGTCAATCCTTCCTCTTCCTATCATATGCTTGGGCTATTGGTTCATTTTATACATGAAGATCTAATCCTTCATGATCTCTTATCTCTTCTATTTCATGTTCAGGTACTATTCAAATTTTGTAATGACTCTTCTCATAATAAGTTCATGCAAAGCCATTTTTGGTGATAGAAAACCTAAGGGTATTGTTACAAACCTAATATAGCTAGTCGGCTATATTGCTCTAATCATTATTTGTCATTGATTTAGTATTAAGTAGGGTAGATTGATTTATATTTGTTCATCTATCATCATTATTTTCATTTTGCATTATTGCAAGGACTAAGCCCCCCCTAAGCCCTCCTTAGTGGCAAATGACTTAGCCCTCATAAAGTGGCAATATTCATTCACTTCCATTTCAATTACATATTTGAATTCAATTGTTGATTTATATTTCTACAAGTGGTATCAAAATTAGCAATTCTAGGTGTAATTTTTTTGATATTTTCCATCAAGTTATTTTTTTTTTAGCCTCCTGGGTTGACGCGTAGGCAGTAGAATTTTTTTCCAAAATAAATGTGAGAAAATTAATATTGAGAAAAAGTAGGTGTTGAGTCCAACGCAATCTTTTATCAGTGTTGTTCGTCCTTTGATTCTAGAAGAAAAACAATAGTAAAAAAAATAAGCATGCGATTGGAGTCCAGCTTGAGTTTCTATCGGTGTGGGCATGATGTCTTTACCTAGGAAGCATACCAAATTATAGTCAAAATTTTTCTCCATCAAGGCTAATACAAAACAAAAAAATTTGTTCGCCCAATTAGAGCATAGTAAAAGAACATATTTCAATGGAAAACCCTAAATCCAAGTGTACAGTTTGGTGCCACATCAAGGGTTTGGTGAGCATTCTCAAACGTCATTTATATCTTCAAGCAAGCGTAGGTAATTTCAATTTTTTGGAAATCCAAATGGTGGAGAATTTCGTGCAATAAAAATTTGGTTCAACAGTAAGCATTCGTATTTTTTTCCCGTAGCTATTACAACATTAACCAATAAGACGTCCATATTTATTATAATTTAGTTGCATGAAGAAAAGTAGTCATATTTATAACTAATATTTAAGCAATGAACTCACTGATCCTGGTATTAAAACCGCATGAAACAAGCAATAGATTGAATTAATTAGGTTGTAGCAACCATTCAATAGAATTAGCATCAAATAATTCTACATGCTCATGATAAATTCTTACTTCGAAAGGTATAACAATTACCCAACCCTAAAAACAGTCCTTCATGATGGCATCCAATCAAAGAATTACCAGGTACTATTATAAACTTTAAAATTATGTAGTAATTTTTTTATACGTCGTCGATGAGATTACGTAGCAGGGTATACAATTACTTATCCCACATTAAATACCGTGGTGGGTAAATTCCCTTTATAAGTGCCAACGCACAAGTAGGTACCTATGGCATTGGTCACACAAATTGTTATTCCTTACATGTAGCCTCAACCGAGTCTTGTGTGTCATATATGGTTGGTTCCTTCGTATTCGTAAGTCGTGTGTCATATCTTGTGCATTTTCTCATTCGTATCCGTGTCTTTTTTGGTGTCTTGTCATATTTGTGATGTGTTCATTGGGGGTGCTTCGAGTAAGTCATTACTTTGCTTCATTATCCTATCATCTGCCTAGGTTTCATAGCTTCTTGTGTAATTAGCCGTCGTATCAATTCCAATATGGTCGTGTCAAAGTCTATCATACATTGACTATCCGCTAGCTGTTAGCGTCCACTATCAAGTGTCGTATTATGATTTTAGTATTGGTTGGTGTTAAGTCCTGCTATAAATTATCATTTGGTATCGATTTATGTTGCATCGGTCCTCTTGTTAGCCATGTACTATCCAACGTCTTCATCGTCCATATCTCATGAGTTGTCTTGTCAGGGTTTCTAATCATCACTAATCCAATAGTTGGAAAATATATTGATAGCCTAATATAGCCGTTGAATAAAAAAACTTGACCATTGGAAATATAGCCATTGAAAATCAATTTCAAATCTGTATCGCATTTGGAGCGATAGTTGAAGCGGATAATAAACCAACTTTTTGTCAAATTAACCAATTTTTTTGCAGAATTTAAATTAAAAATTTTAAGAATTTTTTTTTGTCAAGTGCATGAGCAATAGGTGGTCTAAAGGACCAAATGGGTGACTGTCTAGCACAGATAATACACATGAAGGATCGTTACAGTCACCTAGAATATCTCCATGGAATAAAGGTACACAATACAACTCTCATTTATGAATTAATAGTTTTGATCCCAACCATCTCCTTATTAACTCCATGGCTCCTTCCAACTCATTCCATGATAATATCATAAATGAGGAAGTGGAAAACACCAATGCTAATAACCAAGATATCCACTCCAGTCTATCTAAACTAGTGAATAGTATGAACACCATGAATACAATGCTGCAACAAGTTTTGGGGAAACAAAATCAAGAAGATCCTCATTCCCCACTTAACTACCATAGAAGACATGCTAATGAGGATCAAGATATAGAGGAATATTATCAACAAGAAATATGGCCTATAGGTGTTAATTTTCCATGTACTAATATGCCTACCTTTGAGGGTAGTGATCCACAAGGTTGGATAGCTAAAATGGGAGGCATTATAGAACTATATCGGGTCCCCAAATCTAAAAAAGTTTCTTATGTTTCATCCAAATTGGGTATTGAAGCCTACCAATGGTTTGCATGGAAAAAATGTTAGCATAGTCGACCCATCATATGGCCTAAACTCAGTAATATTTTTCTCAAGAAATTTGACAAAGGGAGTAAATAACATGTGCTTATACTGATAGTGGGGTGAACAGTATAACATTAATTTTTTTTCCAAATAGTAGTATCAGCATCAATGAAACATTAAACATCACATAAAGCATCACACACATGAGAGACATAATTTTTAACGTGGTTCACCCAATGTGGGCTACCTCCACAGAGAAAATATTTCTTCTAAATATTTCTCAAATAATATCTTGGGAATCCTTCCCAATTACAATGTTTATGGACCTCTATCCAAAGGAGATGCTGATCCCCTAATCTCAAGTTCGTGGATCTCTTCCATAGGAGAAATGTTTCCTCTTTTGCTTTGGCTAGTGATCTTCTAGAAGACTTTGTCTCTATGCTGAACTGACTAGTGGATCTCTCTCCACTTGAAGACTTCTCACTCAAATCTATCTTCAATTGTCCTGGCTGCTGGATCTCTATCCACTGAGACTCTATCCTTTGTACTCTATCACCTCCAAAGTTTTGTCTCAATATTTTACTAAACACAGTCCAGTAGGTCTAGCACAAATCTGCTCAATATCTTGCATTAAACATAGTACATTCGGTCTAGTACAATTTTTCTCAATAGGTTCACACAAAACCTTCTCAAATCTGCTCAACAGGTCCACACAAAACCTGGTCAAATATTCTCAAAATATCCACACAAAACCTACTCAAATTTGCTCAACAGGTCCATACAGAACTTGCTCAAATCTATTCAACAAGTCCACACATAACCTACTCAAATATGCTCAACAAGCTCACTCAGAACTCGTCCAAATATTCTCAACAAGCCCTCTCTAGTACTTGCTCAAATCTGCATTGCAAGCTTCCACAAAAGCTTACTCAAAATCAGTCCACAAGCCTTCTCAAATACTTGCCTCAAATCTGCTTAACAAACTCACTTAGAACTTGTCCAAATCTGCTCAACAAGTCCTCTCTAGGACTTGCTCAAATCTGCATTGCAAGCTTCCACAAAAGCTTACTCAAAATTAGTCAACAAGCCTTCTCAAAGACTTACCTCAAATCTGCTTAACAAGCTCACCCAGAACTTGTTCAATCACATAGAATCATAAATAGAATTTTTAGAGACTCAATATGTTCTATACTCAATGCTCAATAAATATCTCAACTCAATATAATAGAAGCATAAAGAGAATTATTAGAGACTCTATATGTTCTATTCCCAATTCTCAATCTCAACTCAAATCAGAATATAGAATAGTTTTTTTCTTGGAACTTGAACAACCACTTCACATATTCACTTGACTAGGCTCAATCAAATCTACTCAACCAATCATATCATGGATCAATCCTTTCTGAGAAACCATAGTTCAAGCATGTATCAACCAACTCAAAATGTTTTCAACAATGCTCAACCACAAATCTCACATAACAATGATACTCATGTTCTTCTCTAACTCAAGTTCAAGTTCTTTGCACAACCAATGGGCTTCAACAACAATGCTTATAAAACAAGGTTTAATCACAACTCTTAAACCAAAAAACCTTGAAGCATTAAAACAACCACTTTCGAAAAGGAAACCACAATAAATTCTTTTCTCTCCAATTATATTTCAAAAATCAACCACCATAATCAATCAATAGGAGAATGTGCCCATACCTTTTATGAATATGAAGAAGCCTCTTTGGAAATCTGCCACAATAACAATATTATCTTGCCAAACTTCATGAGGGTTAAGAGAAATTACAAAATAAATATCATAACCTTTTACACCTTATTTCTCTTAGTCAAAAATCACATCCACCACTAGAAAATAATTAAAAATAATTATTTTCTTAATTAATTAAGCATAGCATGAATATCACCACAACCATTTACCATTCCCTTATTTCTCCTAAAAATCACTTTGCACTAATGCACAACTCACTAAGCTCCTTAATGCAAAAAATCCCACATCAAATAGTGCAAAATATAAGCCACAACTCATAAATCACATCACCATAGCATACCCTCAATAATGGTGCTTGAAACCTTAGCTTTGACAAATTAAAACATTAATTATTCATTCTCCAAAAATTGCGGCGATGAGCATACCTTAGAAAATAAAATATTTTCCGGCTCCGAAAAATGCGGCGACAACAAACCATGTGAAGATGGGTTTCGGGTGACTCGAACCCGAGACTTGCAGCGAGTGCGCCTTTGAACTACCTCCGCCCACCAAGTGGGCTAAGCTTCCCATGTGGAATCTATTCCACCTTGTGCTCCTTATGCTTCTTTTCGCCCACGAGCTTTTAAAAATTTGAACAGTGCTTCAACAAATCCCACGACACTCAAAATGCACGATTCAGAAGCAAATCTAACTTAGGAAATAAAAATTTTATAATTCGAATTTCAGAGACTTAAATTTTCCTTGCTAAATAGGGCCTTTTATATATGATACGGAGGGGGAAAATGATGACCTCGATGGATATGGTAGAAAACCTTTTATTTAATTTCAAAATTAAAATTAAAATTTTAACTAAACCTTTAAAATTAAATTTCTCCATCGTTGAGGCACCTTTTTCGATGAAACAAAAAGCCAACTTGGGTTTTAAGAAAAACCCATTTCAAATCTGCCATCCATGGTTTTAAATAAAAACATTTTTCTAAGCTTCCCTTGAAGCTCCTTTTGGAACCAAATGCCATGCATCCCTTCTTGAACCTTTGATCAAAACCTTTGCTTCTCATGAAGCTCTTGTTAAGCAAAATCATAGTGCTTACTTACATAGATCCTTTTGACATCAATGACAACTTTTAGCTTAGGGACTCAAAATGTCCAACAATCTCCCCCTTTGTCATTGATGGCAACCCATATCCTTTTACTGAAATCTGACCTTCTTTTTTGCTCCCCCCAGGACTTTGCTCCCCCTGGCTCAATGCTCTCTCAAATATCAAAATCTCTCCCCATATCAAAAACTCTCCCCAATATATGCAAATATCTCCCCATTTGATATCAATGGCAAAGGTTCACATTTGGGGCTCGGGGATAAGAATGAGCCTCTTATCTTATCCCCTCCCCCACCTCCACTTGAGGTGGTTAATTCTAGGGTGGGAGTATTACTACTCCCCGAAAAACTATTCTCTGCCTTTATCTTTCTCTCTTTATTTTTTGAGTTTTCTATATCTTCTCACTATTTCTTTCCAAGTCTTCATCCTTGTTCCTGTCATCACTTACGTTCCTATTCATGTTCTTGTTCTTATCCATGTTCCTATTCCTGTTTCTGTTCCTGTTCTCATTCTTTTTTGAGTTTTTGTTTTTTTTCATCTTCTTGTTTTTGTTCATGTTCTTGCTCCTATTCATATTCTTGTTCCTGTTCATATTCCTATTTTTGTTCATGCATGTTTCTGGAATATTTGCTCTACACCATATTTCTATGTGACCATCATTATTGCACTTATAACACTTAATGTTATTGTTCCTTGGATGTGCAACTGTCTTAGGATTTCTCCTAGTGAAGCCATATCCTTTTCTATCATGAATCCTGCAATTCATTGCCTTGTGACCAAACTCATTACATGAATAACAATATCCTTGGAAAAGTTGTCCTTTTCCATATTCCTATCTTTGATGTGTCCTGCACTGTGAAGCCATGTGCCCAAACCTGTGACATGAGAAACATCTTCCATTGAAGCTTCCTTGTCTTGACCTCATTGGTCTCCTATTCTGATTGTTGTTCCATTTGTATCTTCTTTACCCATTGTCTCTTTTCCTATTGGACTCACTGCAATATGACTCATCCTTAGAAGTTTCACTTTCACTTCCACTTTCATTTGAGAATCCCTCTTCTGAAGTGTCTTCTTCTGAAGTTCCTTTTTATTCAAGACTTGAGATAGACTTTGCTTCCCATTTCTTTTAAACCTGTTTAGAACCAAGACATGTCTTGTTTGATGCTTCTATTTGTATCTTGACTATTTTGTCCATATTCTTTGTATTGGTTACATACTTGTATATCTTATTCTTGGAATCCTCTAAATCTTCCTTTAGTAGTGCCACTTCTTGTGTTAACTTTTCACATTCCAGAATATTTGCTTCTAACTTATATTTGAACTTGCTTGCCTTAGCTTTTGACTTCTCTAAATCCTCTATGAGCAATAATATTTCTTCATCACATTCTTGAAACTGAATTTCAAGCTTAGAGTGTTGCTTTCTTACCTTCTTTATTGTGTCAAGAGCATAGATAAGTTCTCCCTTGAGATCATAACCATTCTCTATTGAATAATCCTCTATTTGTTTACCTTTGTCCATATCATTTCTTTCTTTTGACTTATCTTCTATAGAACCATTTTATTTATCTTCCAAAGCCATTAGAATATTCTCATTTGGTCCCAATCTTATATGTTGAGATCGGTCCTCATTTTATTTGGATAAATGACATTTTTCCCTTTTGATCTCATAGAGTACATAAAGATTTCTTTCTCTTATAGCACTTGCTAATAGTTTTCCAGATTCAGATTTTCTCACTTCACATCTATCTTGATGAAAAGTTACCATATGGCCTTGATCACAGAGTTGACTAATGCTTAAGAGATTGTGTTTCAAACCTTCCACATATAGAACATTTTTAGATTTTTCTTTCCCATTGCCTATACTTAGAGTTCCTTTTCCACAGATCTTTACTGAACCATTGTCCCCAAATTTTACTGACCCTCTATTTCATTCTTTCAAAATTATAAACTTGTCTTTTTATCCTATCATGTGTCTAGAGCATCCGCTATCCAGAAACCATTTTTCTTCTCTATCCAAAGCATGCAATGTTATTTGAACTATCAAGGACTTTAATTTACCATTTCCTTTTTCTTCTTTTCTAGTAGTTTGAGTTGTGGTCTTTCTACTAGACTTAGAATTTTCTAGATTGCACCTTCTAGCTATATGCCCAAAGTTATTGCATTTGTAACACTCAACATCATCATCCATATATGGTACAAGAGAATCCATACTACTACTATCATTGTCTCTACTAGTACAATGCATAGCTTTATGACCATATTTATTACAAGAGAAAAAATGTCCATGGAAGAAATTTTGTAACCTATTTTGATGAGGACTCAATCTGGTATTATTTCCTTTGTGGTCTTCTTTTCTTGAGATATGGTGAGATAAATTATTTTTTCTTGATGTTCCTGCATCTTGTTGAGTTGCTTTATGTAATCTCTTATTTATTTTAGTTCTGCATTTTAGTATAACAATTTCTATGGCCACTTTCTCAAGTCCTGCTTCTTTGGCTTCCAACATATCTCTCAACTGATGTTCAATATCTCTTCTTTCTTTCACTTCTATTTCGAGTTCTATTAGCCTTTGTAGAAGCTCAATTCTTGTCGATTCATAGTTTCGAGTTTGTTCCTTTAGTTGTGCATTCTCTTCTTGAATCCTTTCAAGATCTTGGAGACAGTTGAAGAGTGCTTCTTCAAAGTCTATACTTTCTTCACTCCCTGAGCACATGTGTGTTACTAATGGATCCTTCTCCAAGTTGTTAAACTCTTCATGGAGAGACCGGATCTGATACCAATTGAAGAACATGTGCTTATACTGAGAGGGGGATGAACAATATAACATAAAACTTTTTTCCAAATAGTAGCATCAGCATTAATGAAATAGTAAACATCATACAAAGCATCACACACATGGGAGACATCATTTTTAACGTGGTTCACCCAATGTGGGCTACCTCCATAGAGAAAATATTTCTTCTAAATATTTCTCAAATAATCTCTTGGGAATCCTTCCCAATTACAATGTTTATGGAACTTTGTCCAAAGGAGATGTTGATCCCCTAATCTCAAGTTCGTGGATCTCTTCCATAGGATAAATCTTTCCCCTTCTGCTCTGGCTAGTGATCTTCTAGAAGACTCTGTCTCTATGTTGCACTAACTGGTGGATCTCTCTCCACTTGAAGACTCCTCACTCAGATTTATCTTCAATTATCCTAATTACTAGATCTCTATCCATTGAGACTCTATCCTCTGTACTCTATCACCTCCAAAGATCTATCTTAATACTGTACTAAAAATAGGCCAGTCGGTCTAGCATAACTCTTCTCAACCTCTTGCACTAAACACAGTACATTTGGTCTAATACAATTTTGCTCAATAGGTTCACACAGAACCTTCTCAAATATTCTCAATAGGTCCACATAGAACCTACTCAAATCTACTCAATAGGTCACACAAAACCTACTCAAATATGCTCAACAGCTCCACACTAAACCTTCTCAAATATGCTCAATAGGTCCACTCAGAACCTGCTCAAATATGCTCAACAAGCTCACTCAGAACTTGTCTAAATCTACTCAACAATCCCTATCTAGGACTTGCTCAAATCTGCATTGCAAGCTTCCACAAAATCTTACTCAACATCAGTCCACAAGCCTTCTCAAAGACTTATTTCAAATCTGCTTAACAAACTAACTCAGAACTTGTCCAAATCTGATCAACAAGTCCTCTCTAGGACTTGCTCAAATATGCATTGTAAGCTTCCACAAAAGCTTACTCAAAATCAGTCCACAAGCCTTCTCAAAGACTTGCCTCAAATATGCTTAACAAGCTCACCCAGAACTTGTTCAATCACATAGAATCATAAATAGAATTGTTAGAGACTCAATATGTTCTATACTCAATGCTCAATCAATATCTCAACTCAATCTCATAGAAGCATAAAGAGAATTGTTAGAGACTCTATATGTTCTATTCTCAAATCTCAATCTCAACTCAAATCAGAATATAGAATAGTTTGTTTCTTGGAACTTGAACAACCACTTCACACATTCACTTGACTAGGCTCAATCAACTCTACTCAACCAATCATCTCATGGATCAATCCTTTCTCACAAACCCTAGTCCAAGCATGTATCAACCAACTCAAAATGTTTCCAACAATGCTCAACCACAAATCTCACATAACAATGATACTCATGTTCTTCTCTAACTCAAGTTCAAGTTATTTGCACAACCAATGGGCTTCAACAACAATGCTTATAAAACAAGGTTTAATCACAACTCTCAAACCAGAAAACCTTGAAGCATTAAACCAACCACTTTCAAAAAGGAAACCACAATTAATCCTTTTCTCTCCAATGATATTTTCAAAAATCAACCACCATAATCAATCAATAGGAGAATGTGCCCATACATTTTATGAATATGAAAAAGCCTCTTTGGAAATCTTCCACAATCACAATATTCTCTTGCCAAACTTCATGATATTTAGGAGAAATTACAAAACAAAAATCATAACCTTTTACACCTTATTTCTCTTAGTCAAAAATCACATCCACCACTATAAAATAATTAAAAATAGTTATTTCCTTAATTAATTAAGAATAGCATGAATATCACCACAACCATTTACCATTCCCTTATTTCTTCTAAAAATCACTTTGCACTAATGCACAACTCACTAAGCTCCTTAATGCAAAAATCCCACATCAAATAATGCAAAATATAAGCCACAACTCATAAATCACATCACCATAGCATACCCTCAATAATGGTGCTTGAAAACTTAGCTTTGACAATTTAAAACATTAATTATTCATTCTCCAAAAATTGTGGCGATAGGCATACCTTAGAAAATAAAATATTTTTCGGCTTCGAAAAATGTAGCGACAAAAAACCATGCAAAAATGGGTTTAAGGTGACTCGAACCCGAGACCTGCAACGAGTGCACCTTTGCACTCCCTATGCCCACCAAGTGGGCTAAGCTTCCCACGTGGAAGCTATTCCACCTTGCGCTCCTTATGCTTCTTCTTTTCACCCATGAGATTTTAAACAATCGAACAATGCTTCAACCAATCTCGCGACACTCGAAATGCACGATTCGGAGGCGGATCTAATTTAAGCAATACAACTTTTGTAATTTGAATTTTGGAGACTTAGATTTTCCTTTCTAAAGAGGCACCTTTTATATATGATACGAAGGGGGAAAATGATGATGTCAGTGGACATGGCAGAAAACCTTTTATTTAATTTTAAAATTAAAATTAAAATTTTAAATAAATTAAAATTTAAAGTAAACCTTTAAAATTAATTTTCTCCATCGTCGGGGCACCTTTTTCGATGAAACAAAAATCCAAATTGGGTTTTAGGAAAAATCCATGTCAAATCTGCCATCCATGGTTTTAAATAATTTTTTTTTACTAAGCTTCCCTTGAAGCTCCTTTTGGAACCAAATGCCATGCATCCCTTCTTGAACCTTTGATCAAAACCTTTGCTTCTCATGAAGCTCTTGTTAAGCAAAATCATAGTGCTTACTTACATAGATCCTTTTGACATCAATGACAAATTTTAGCTTAGGGACTCAAAATGTCCAACAATCTCCCCCTTTGTCATTGATGGCAACCCATATCCTTTTACTAAAATTTGACCTTCTTTTATTCTCCCCCTGGGACTTTGCCCCCCTCGGACTTTGCTCCCCTTGGCTCAATGCTCTCTCAAATATCAAATCTCTCCCCATATCAAAAAATCTCCCCAATATACACAAATATCTCCCCCTTTGACATCAATGGCAAAGGGTCACCTTTGGGGCTCGGGGCTAAGAATGAGCCTCTTAGTTTAGCCCCTCCCCCACCTCCACTTGAGGTGGTTAATTCTAGGGTGGGAGTATTTCTACTCCTCGAAAGCATTATTCTCTACCTTTATCTTTCTCTCTTATTTTTTGAGTTTTTTGAATCTTCTCACTATTTCTTTCCAAGTCTTCATCCCTGTTCCTATCATCACTTACGTTCCTATTCCTGTTCTTATTCTTATCCATGTTCATATTCCTGTTCTCATTCTTTTTTGAGTTTCTATTTCTGTTCATCTTCTTGTTTTTGTTCATGTTCTTGCTCCTATTCATAATCATGTTCCTGTTCATATTCCTATTTTTGTTCATGCTTGTTTCTGGAATATTTGCTCTACACCATCTTGTTATGTGACCATCATTATTGCACTTATAACAATTAATGTTATTGTTCCTTGGATGTGCATCTATCTTAGGATTTCTCCTAGTGAAGCCATATCCTTTTCTATCATGAATCCTACAATTCATTGCCTTGTGACCAAACTCATTACATGAATAACAATATCCTTGGAAAACATTTCCTTTTACATATTCCTGTCTTTGATGTATCCTGCACTGTGAAGCCATATGCCCAAACCTGTGACATGAGAAACATCTTCCATTGAATCTTCCTTGTATTGACCTCATTGGTCTCCTATTATGAATGTTGTTCCATATGTATATTTTTTTCCCATTGTCTCTTTTCCTGATGGACTCACTGCAATATGACTCATCCTTAGAAGTTTCACTTTCACTTCCACTTTCATCTGAGAATCCCTCTTCTAAAGTGTCTTCTTCTAAAGTTCCTTCTTCTTCAAGACTTGAGATAGACTTTGCTTCCCATTTCTTTTGAACCTGTTTAGAACCAAGACCTGTCTTGTTTGATGCTCCTCTTTGTATCTTGACTATTTTGTCCACATTCTTTGCACTGGTTACATACTTGTATAGATTATTCTTGGAATCCTCTAAATATTCTTTTAGTAGTGCCACTTCTTGTGTTAACTTTTCACATTCCAGAATCTTTGCTTCTAAATTATCTTTGAACTTGCTTGCCTTAGATTTTGACTTCTCTAAATCCTCTATGAGCAATAATCTTTCTTCATCACATTCTTGAAACTGACTTTCAAGCTTACAATGTTGCTTTCTTACCTTCTTTACTGTGTCAAGAGCATAGATAAGTTCTCCCTTGATATCATAACCATTATCTATTGAATAATCCTCTATTTGTTTTCCTTTGTCCATATCATTTATTTCTTTTGAATTATCTTCTATAGAACCATTTTATTTATATTCCAAAGCCATTAGAAGATTCTCATTTGGTCCCAATATTATATGTTGAGACCGGTCCTCATTTTCTTTGGATAAATGACATTTTTCTCTTTTGATCTCATTGAGTACATAAATATTTCTTTCTCTTATAGCACTTGCTACTAGTTTTCTAGATTCATATTTTCTCACTTCACATCTATCTTGATAAAAAATTACCATATGGCCTTGATCACAAAGTTGACTAATGCTTAAGAGATTATTTTTCAAACCTTCCACATATAGAACATTTTCAGATTTTGCTTTCCCATTGCCTATACTTAGAGTTCCTTTTCCATAGATCTTTGCTAAACCATTATCCCCAAAATTACTAACTATCTATTTCCTTCTTTCAAAATTATAAACTTGTATTTTTCTCCTGTCATGTGTCTAGAGAATCCGCTATCCAGAAACCATTTTTCTTCTCTTTCCTGAGCATGCAATACTATTTGAACTAGCAAGGACTTTAATTTACCTTTCCCTTTTTCTTATTTTCTAGTAGTTTGATTTGTGGTCTTTCTACTAGACTTAGAATTTTCTAGATTGCACCTTCTAGCTATATGACCAAAGTTATTGCATTTGTAACACTCAACATAATCATCCATATATGGTACAAGAGAATCCATACTACTACTATCACTGTCTCTGCTAGTATAATGCATAACTTTATGACCATATTTATTGCAAGAGAAACAATGTCCATGGAAGAAATTTTGTAACCTATTTTGATGAGGACTCAATCTAGTATTCTTTCCTTTGTGGTCTTCTTTTCTTGAGATACGATGATATACCTTCTTTTTTCTTGATGTTCCTACCTCTTGCTGACTTGATTTATGTAATATCTTGTTTATTTTAGTTCTGCATTTTAGCATAACAATTTCTGCTGCCACTTTCTCAAGTCCTACTTCTTTGGCTTCCAACATATCTCTCAACTGATGTTCAATCTCTCTTATTTATTTCACTTATATTTCAAGTTCTATTAGCCTTTGTAGAAGCTCAATTCTTGTCGATTCATAGTTTCGAGTTTTTTCCTTTAGTTGTGCATTCTCTTCTTGAATCCTTTCAAGATCTTGGAGATAGTTGAAGAGTGCTTCTTCAAAGTCTATACTTTCTTCACTCCCTAAGCACATGTGTGTTACTGATAGATCCTTATGCAAGTTATTAAACTCTTCACAAAGAGACCTGCTCTAATACAAATTGAAGAACATGTGCTTATACTGAGAGAGGGAGGTGAACAGTATAACATAAAAATTTTTCCCAAATAGTAGCATCAAAATTAATGAAACAGTAAACATCAAACAAAGCATCACACACATGAGATACATAATTTTTAACGTTGTTCATCCAATGTGGGCTACCTCCATAGAGAAAATATTTCTTCTAAATATTTCTCAAATAATCTCTTGGGAATACTTCCCAATTACAATGTTTATGGACCTCTGTCCAAATGATATGTTGATCCCCTAATATCAAGTTCATGGATCTCTTCCATAGGATAACTCTTTCCCCTTCTACCCTAGCTAGTGATCTTTTAGAAGACTATGTCTTTATGTTGCACTAACTGGTGCATCTCTCTCCACTTGAAGACTCCTCACTCAAATATTTCTTCAATTGTCTTGGTTGTTGGATCTCTATCCACCAAGACTCTATACTCTGTACTCTATCACCTCAAAATATTTATCTCAATACTATACTAAACATTTTCCATTCGGTATAGCACATCTCTACTCAATCTCTTACACTAAACATAGTACATTCAATCTAGTACAATTATGTTCAATAGGTTCAAATAGAACCTTCTCAAATCTTCTCAAAAAGTCCACACAGAACCTACCCAAATCTGCTCAACAGGTCCACATAGAACCTCCTCAAATATGCTCAATAGGTCCACACAGAACCTGCTCAAATCTGCTCAATAGGTCCACACTAAACCTGCTCAAATATTCTCAACAGGTCCACACAGAACCTACTCAAATCTTCTCAACAATCCCACTCAAAACTTGTCCAAATCTGCTCAACAAACCCTCTCTAGGACTTGCTCAAATATGCATTGCAAGCTTCCTCAAAAGCTTACTTAAAATCAATCCACAAGCCTTCTCAAATATTTGCCTCAAATTTGCTTCACAAGCTCACTCAGAACTTGTATAAATCTGCTCAACAAGTCCTCTCTAGGACTTTCTCAAATCTGCATTGCAAGCTTCCACAAAAGCTTACTCAAAATCAGTCCACAAGCCTTCTCAAAGACTTACCTCAAATCTGCTTAACACTCTCACCCAGAACTTGTTCAATCACAAAGAATCATAAAGAGAATTTTTAGAGACTCAATATGTTCTATACTCAATGCTCAATCAATATCTCAACTCAATATCATAGAAGCATAAAGAGAATTGTTAGAGACTCTATATGTTCTATTCTCAATTCTCAATCTCAACTCAAATCATAATATAGAATAGTTTGTTTCTTGGAACTTGAAAAACCACTTCACACATTCACTTGACTAGGCTCAATCAACTCTACTCAACCAATCATCTCATGGATCAATCCTTTCTCACAAACCCTAGTCCAAGCATGTATCAACCAACTCAAAATGTTTCCAATAATGCTCAACCACAAATATCACATAATAATGATACTCATGTTCTTCTCTAACTCAAGTTCAATTTCTTTGCACAACCAATGGGCTTCAACAACAATGCTTATAAAACAAGGTTTAATCACAACTCTTAAACCAGAAAACCTTGAAGCATTAAACCAACAACTTTTGAAAAGGAAACCACAATCAATATTTTTCTCTCCAATGATATTTCAAAAATCAACCACTATAATCAATCAATAGAGAATGTGCCCATACCTTTTATGAAGATGTTGAAGCCTCTTTGGAAATCTTCCACAATCACAATATTCTCTTGCCAAACTTCATGAGGGTTAGGAGAAATTACAAAACAAATATCATAAACTTTTACACCTTATTTCTCCTAGTCAAAAATCACATCCACCACTAGAAAATAATTAAAAATAAAATTTTCCTTAATTAATTAAGCATAGCATGAATATCACCACAACCTTTTACCATTCCCTTATTTCTCCTAAATATCATTTTGCACTAATGCACAACTCTCTAAGCTCTTGAATGCAAAAAATCCCACATCAAATAGTGCAAAATATAAGCCACAACTCATAAATCACATCACCATAGCATACCCTCAATAATGGTGCTTCAAACCTTAGCTTTGACAAATTAAAATAGTAATTATTCATTCTTCAAAAATTGAGGTGATGGGCATACCTTAGAAAATGAAATATTTTTCAGCTCCGAAAAATGTAGCGACAACAAACCATGCAAAAACGGGTTTCGGGTGACTCGAACTCGAGACCTGTAGCGAGTGCACTTTGCACTCCCTCCACCCACCAAGTGGGCTAAGCTTCCCACATGGAAGCTATTCCACCTTGTGCTCCTTATGCATCTTATTTTCACCCATGAGCTTTTAAACAATCGAACAATGCTTCAACCAATCCTGCGGCACTCAAAATGCTCGATTCAGAGGCAGATCTTACTTAGGCAATAAAAATTTTATAATTCAAATTTCAGAGACTTAGATTTTCCTTGCTAAAGATGTGCCTTTTATATACAATACGAAGGGAAATTATGACATCGACGAACATTGAAGAAAACCTTTTATATAATTTTAAAATTAAAATTTAAATTTTAAAAAAATTAAAATTTAAACTAAACCTTTAAAATTAAATTTCTCCATCATCGGGTCACCTTTTTTGATGAAACAAAAAGCCAACTTGGGTTTTAAGAAAAACCCATTTCAAATCTGCCATCCATTGTCTTAAATGAAAACCTTTTTCTAAGCTTCCCTTGAAGCTCCTTTTGGAACCAAATGCCATGCATCCCTTCTTGAACCTTTGATCAAAACTTTTGCTTCTCATGAAGCTCTTGTTAAGAAAAATCATAGTGCTTACTTACATAGATCCTTTTGACATCAATGACAACTTTTAGCTTAGGGAATCAAAATATCCAACAGGAAGTTCATCCTTGTACATGGTTCATTTTTTGGCACTTAAACAAAATGGTTCAGTAAGGAATTATATTTTAGAATTCTCTAGTCTCCTCTCTTATACAAGAAACTTACCATTCGATGTGGTGGTATTGAATTTTCGACATGGTTTGAAAGAGAATATTCAAATTGAATTAGAACTACATGATTCATACTCAAAGGATAATAAAAATATTTCTAAGTTGGTTGAGAAAAAGGTGCAGAATCAGACACTCTTCAAACATGACTCCTATAATCGTCCTAAAAAATGCAACAATTCCTTTCGTAAAAATGATAAACCATCAAGATATTATAGCTATAAATATCACAATCACCATCCAAAAGATCAATCATGTGTACCAAGACAAAATTTCCAAATAGAATATTATAATAAGGAAGACGGCGAAGAAGAAGAGGATATCATTTCACATGACTCTCCCATGTCCGAGGAACAAAATGAATAGAATGAAGCAAAATGTGACGAAGACACTATGGTTATCTCGATACATGCTTTTACAGGATTAACATCTCACCATACAACCAAGGTACCAATATTCATTCGATAGAAAAGGATATATGTATTAATAGATTTAGGTAGTACTCATAACTTTATTGACATAAAAATTGCAAAGGTATTTAACTTATACATTCACTCCTCTAATCAAGATAAATTTCAATTTTTGGTTGCAAATGGAGAAAACACTAAATGTATTGGTAGAACATCTTTAGTCTCGATACAAATAGGCAATTACACTTGACAAGGAACTCTTTTTGTTATGAGTTTAGAAAATTCATAGGTTATTTTGGGAGTTGAATGCTTAGAAAAATTGGACACAGTCATTTTTAATTTTAAAAATATCTTTGTGGAATGGAAAGAAAATGGAAGGACCATTCACCTCCAAGGAATTACAACTCCTCCATAAAAAATAGTGAGTTCTCACAACATGGAGAAAATATTAAGGAAAGGAAGTCATGGATTCATAGCTCAAATCAATTGTTTGGAAAAGCAAGCACAAGATATCCCTAAAATTCACTCCAAGGATCTTCAAGATATTATGGCTAACTATGATGATGTCTTCCAATAACCAAAAGGACTACCCCCTAAATGATATCATGACCATACCATACACCTAGTTCCAAGAAGTATTCCTCCTAATATTCGTCCTTATCGTTACCCTCAACCTCAAAAAATAAAAATTGACAAAATTATCCAAGAACTTTTAGAACATGGAGTCATTCATCATAGCACTAGTCCTTATTCTTCACCAGTGGTTTTAGCCCATCGTAAGGATAATTCTTGGTGTATGTGTCCTAATTTTCATCCTCTCAATAAAATCACCATCAAGGATAAATTCCCTATTCCTATCATAGATGATTTATTATATGAATTGCATGGTACAAAATTTTTCAAAAAATTTGATCTACACTTTTGTTTTCAACAAATCAGAGTAAGGGATGAGGACATTCCTAAAATTACCTTTCGTACTCATGAAGGTCATTATGAATTCTTAGTAATACCTTTTAGTCTTGCTAACGCCCCGTCCACATTCCAAAGTCTCATGAACCATGTCTTGAAGAACACAAGCTTATACTGAGAGGAGGGGTGAATAGTATAAGAGCACTTTTTACTTTTCTTTCTAAATCAATATTATGTAGTGTATAGATAGAAATATCAATAGCAGTAATAAAAGCAATGTACAAAACACCATACACAATAGAGACACATATTTTAATGTGGTTCACCCAATGTGGATTACATCCACAGAGAAAATATTTCTTCTAAATATTTCTCAAATAATATTTTGGGAATCCTTCCTGTTGAGAAGCAACACACCCCCCACTGAAAAATGAGATTCCATCCTTAAAAAATTTTGAACTTTCATTTTTGCAGCAAGGACCCTCTTGATCCTTTTCAGGTTTTAAATTCCAATTTGCTTGCATCCTTTTTAAAGTTGTGCTTTTTCTTGCATTCTAGCTATGTTATCAAAGAATTCACTTTTTACATGCTAAAAATCATTCATGCTTAAGAAAATCTTGCACCGACACCGAGAAAATCCAGAAAACAGTTGCATAAATTCATGAAAAATCAAACTTTCCATTTTTGGAAGTGTCGCGATATCACGACACTTCCATTTTCGAAAATGTCGCGATATCGCGACAGGAAAATACAAATGCAGCTAAGTCATTTTTGTGTAGCGAAATCGTGACATTTCCATTTTTGGAAACCGTCGCGAAATCGCTACCGGCCGGAGGAGAGAGAAGCAGAACGTACGGAACAGCGCGATTTTGCGACATGTCGCGAAATCGCGACATGTCTCATTTTCGCGGTAGGAGAGAGAAAATGCATGAAAATCGGCTAAGTGCCAGAAGTGTCGTGAAATCGCTGCAGGATGAGGAGAGAGAAATTCGGGGAGGAAAATGTCGTGAAATCACGACAGGGAGAAGCAAGCTGTACGGAAGGGCGCGATTTCGCGACATGTCGCGAAATCGTGACATGTCGCATTTTTGCGACATGTCGCATTTTCACGGTAAGAGAGAGAAAATGGGCTTGAAAGGATAAAATCGACTAAGTCGCAAATGTGTAGCGAAATCGTGACACTTTCCATTTTTGGAAGTGTCGCGATATCGTGACATTTCCATTTTTGGAAAGTGTCGCAAAATCGCTGTCTGCCGGAGGAAAGAGAAGATAAGCTGTACGGACCAGCACGATTTCGCGACATGTCGCGAAATCATGACATGTCGCATTTTCGCGACTGGAAGGGAGAAAATTGCAGCGATGCGCTGCATGTTTCAAAATCAGGGGAAAAAGTTGCAGCGATGCGCTGCGTGTCTCAAAATCGTGGGCCGGAGCTTGCAGCGACGCGCTGCACGTTTCGAAGGTGAAGGGAGAAAGTTGCAGCGATGCGCTGCATGTTTCAAAAATCAAGGGTGAGAGTGGTAGCGATGCGCTGCGTGTTTCGAAGGCAAAGTAAGAAAATGGTAGCGACGCGCTGCACATTTTGAGGAAGTCTTGCAAGACAAGCATGTCGCGAAATCGCGACATCTTTGGAGCAAAGTTGTACGGCCGCCAGCGAGAGGCGCGATTTCGCGACATGTCGTGAAATCGTGACATTTCGCATTTTCGTGGCCGATAGGGGAGAAACGGCGCGGCAGCTGGGGACGTCGCGATTTCGCGACATGTCGCGAAATCGCGACATGTCGCAGAATCGCGACAGAGAGAGAAAGTCCTCAAAGTTGACCAGAAGTGCATTTCAGCTGAAACAGAAGGCATCCTGGGGTAGCGACACGTGTCAAAGCGCGTAACAGGCAGAGCAAGGCCGACATGCAAGCTTTTTAGCTGGTTTTTAATCGATTTTAATGCTTTAAGCTTTGATTTTAATGATTTTAAAGTGCTAATGCATCTTTTTGTCTTTCATGCAGGATTCCATCTGGCACTTGCGAGACAACCGGGAAAGGCCATAAAGTCAAATTTAAAGTGCAGATTTGATCAAGGACCGCCATGCTAGAGGAAAAGAAGCCGGTAAAAGCATTCAATAGCAAATTTATGACAGAATTGATAGCATGGAGATATTTTCAACTTCGGGATGGCTTTGCGGAGATCAAATTGATGGAGAAGTGGTGACTCATCCGGCTCACCAGCAGAATTAATGGAGGCATTTATTTGCAGCTGCGGATGAATGCAAGTGGCTTTAGATTTTATCTTCTCCATTTATGGCAGCTAACTGCACTGATTTGCCGAAGGGTTAAGTTCTATCCGGACTTTGGTCTTAAGATGGCTTTTTATTGTAAAACCTCGGTCCTAGGGTTTAGATGTGATAATATTTGCAGTTATGAGAAGAAGATATTTCTAAAAATATCAGGGTCTGTCCTGAGTCTATAAATACTTCTTCTCAATGTAATTGCGGGAGGTGGAGACTTAGAAATAAAAGGCTTATAAGCAATTTCTTGCAAATTTTGTGAAATCCTTTGTTTCTGGACTTGGAGTTGATGTTTAGATTTTCTGTGATAGCATGGCCAGGAGCCTAATATTTTGCAGAGTGTGATAAGTGTATCTTCTTTTGTTATCCGTTCCATTTAAATTTTATTAGATATATGCTGTAAATCTGAGTTATCAAGTTTAAATATGTTGTTAGGCTTCAGTTGTTCTCTTGTCTGCTAGGGGAAATTACAGATTTGAAGGTTAAGTTTGTTCTAATTTCTCTGTCTTCACTATGCGAGCTAGGCTGTCGGTGAAAGATACCAGTTTTAACCAGCTGCCCTTGGATTTATAATTTTCTGCTAGATCCGTTTCACTCTGCCTTGTGCTCTTAGTTGAAAGTGATCTTAGACTGACTGGACACTTTCTTCTTTGATTTGTTCGTTGTGAAGGTGATAGCATAGATAAAATTGACAGTTTAGGGTTTTACGAGTTGATGTTTGATAAACTTCTCTTTTTCGCCCTACCCTACCCTCTCTTTTTTTTCGGTGAATGATCCATTTTTATTTTCTTTGTTTGTCTTTTATTTAAATCTGCTGACCCATGAGAGCTAGATCAAGGATTCAAGTTAAATCTGATTGTCAACAACTTTTGCAACTACTGAACAAGTTCAGGAACCCCCTGTAAGGTAACAAAGCAGTCCATATTGAAATCTATTCCAGAAGTGGAAAAGAGTGAATAGCCATTCGACCCAACTCTGTAACTCGCACCTTGGATAACCAGCTAGATCCTAAAGATGAGTGGGATTCATCCCGTGGGTGTCTCCGAAGCTTCCTTGCTTCATCCTTTATCGGGGTGTGCATGAAAGTCGGACCAACACTTCCCAATTACAATATTTATGGACCTCTATCAAAAGGATATGTTGATCCCCTAAATCTAGTTTGTGGATCTCTATCCATAGAAGAACTCCTTCTCCTCTGCTTTGGTTGGTTATCTTCTAGAAAACATTGCCTCCACTGCACTGATTGTGGATCTCTCTCCACTTGAAGACTCTTGTCCTCACTTAGAATACCTATCCTCAATGTCCTGGCTAATGGATCTCTATCCACTAGATACTTTGTCCTCTCTGCTCTATCACCTCCAAATCTCTATCTCAATACTGTACTAAACACAATCTAGTTAGTCTAGCACAACTCTGCTCAATCTCTTGCACTAAACATAGTTCATTTGGTCTAGCACAATTCTTCTCAATAAGCTCTCTCAAATATGCACTAAACACAGTACATTTGGTCTAGCACAAATTTTCTCAATAGGTCCACTCAAAACCTACTCAAATCTACTCAACAAGTTCACTCAGAACCTGCTCAAATATGCTCAACAGGTTCACTCAGAACTTGCTCAAATATGCTCAACAAGTCCACACAGAACCTGCTCAAATATTCTCAATAGGTCCACACAGAATCTGCTTAAATCTACTTAATAGGTCCACTCAGAACCAATATAACTCTGCTCAATAGGTCACACAGAACCTATAAAACTCTGCTCAACAAGTCCAAACAGAACCTATCCAAATATGCTCAAAAAGCTCACACAGAACTTGTCCAAATATGCTCAACAAGCTCACACAGAACTTGTCCAAATATGCTCAAAAATATCACACAGATCTTGTCCAAATATGCTCAATGAATCTCTCTAGGCCTTGCTCAAATATGTATTGCAAGCTTCCATAAAATCAGTCTACAAGTCTTCTCAAAGACTTACCTCAAATCTGTTTAACAAGTCTACACAAAACTTGTCCAATATCATAGAAACATAAAGAGAATTGTTAGAGACTCAATATGTTCTATACTCAATGCTCAATCACTTTCTCAACTCAATATCATAGAAGCATAAAGAGAATTGTTAGAGACTCAATATGTTCTATACTCAATTCTCAATTACTTTCTCAACTCAAACTCATAGAATCATAAAGAGAATTATTAGAGACTCAATATGCTCTATACTCAATGCTCAATCACTTTCTCAACTCAATCTAATAGAAGCATAAAGAGAATTTTTAGATACTCAATATATTCTATACTCAATTCTCAATCACTTTATCAACTCAATCTCATAGAAGCATAAAGAGAATTTTTAGAGACTCAATATATTATATTCTCAAAAACTCAATCTCAACTCAAATCATAATTTAGAATAGTTTTTTTCATGGAACTTGAACAATCACTTCACACATCCACTTGAATAGGCTCAATCAACTCTACTCAACCAATCACTTCTAGGAACAACCCTTTCTCACAAACCCTAGTCCAAACATGTAAATACCAACTCAAAATATTTCCAACAATGCTCAACAACAAATCTCACATAACAATGATACTCATGTTCTTTTCTAACTCAAGTTCAAGTTCTTTGCATAACAACTCACTTCAAAAACAATGCTCATAAAATATTCTTCACATAACAATGATACTCATGTTCTTTTCAACCCCTAACTCAGGTTATTCACACAACCAATGGCTTCAAAAACAATGCTAATAAAACAAGGTTTTAATCACAACTCTTAATTCAGAAAACCTTGAAGCATTAACTCAACCACTTTTGAAAAGGAAATCCTAATCAAATCCTTTTCACTCCAAACTTAATTTTCAAGAAAGCCAATCAACCAACTCAACCAAAGAAGAATTTGCCCATACCTTTTTGTTTGACAAGGAGTTGATATCACAATTCTACCACACTCACAAATTTCTCTTTTCCAATCTCAAAAATGGTTAGAAGACTTTAATAATAACACAATACAAAATGATGACCCAATATACACCTTACTGCTCCATCTTAAAAATAACATTCACCATAGTCTTCTTTTAATAGAAAAACCCTTATACAAAATAATACCCAAAATTCTTAATAATAAATTAATTAATATTTTACTCAAACTCCTTATTACTCCTAAAATAATAAATCTCAAATATCAAACCTTCCACAATAATCCTCAATAAACTTCAAATATCAAACCTTCCACAATAATCCTTAATAAACTTCAAATATCAAACCTTCCACAATAATCCTCAACACACATTCACCAAAAACCTTATACCTTAATGTAAAACAATAATAATCACTTATGCATCCTTATACCTCCAACCTTAGACAACTAGAAAAATTTAAATCAAAATTAAATACCTTGTCCTTGGAGGGAATCGAACCCTCAACCTTGTCTCACCACAAGCGCCTTAACCATGGCCAAATCACTACACAAGTCAATCACTCATTCGAGATTTGAAGCACCACGTGCTTCTTAATATCTCTTCGCATTTTGCAAATGCAAAAGATCGTGTGCCTTGGGCACCTCAAACAACACACAAATAATGCACGCTGGGAATCAAAACGTCAACCACCTTGCTTCCAGCGCCTTTGCACTTTCCAAGCTACCACTAGGCCATGCTTACCCAATGAAATATGAGGACGAAACCTTCCTCCTCTATTGCCTTTCACTGCCACGTTTTTGTAAATCAGAAGCTCTCTTTTTTGTATGCCACAAATTTATTAATTCGAGCAAGGGTATCTTTAATTTTTTTTGGCAAAGTATTTATATTCATTACGTTTGTTTTTAACACATCAGTGCTAGCTCCTCCATGACAACGTTGGCGGAAATATAGAGGCTTCGAAAGCCTTTTCCTTTAAACCCCAACTTTGGGTTTAAATGACTTTAAAATTTGCGCTTGGAAATATTTTTCCCTCCAAAACCCAACCTTAGGGTTTTATAAAAAATAATTAATTTTCCTTTGTAAACCAAATAATATTATAATTAAAATTATAATAATTTATTTGGGTTTTTTACCACCATGGATAAATATTATAATATTATATCCTTCAATTGATTTGGATATATTTGCTTCCAAATGAGAAATTAAAACACTTTTTGACCCATTATTTTGGGTGTAAAATAAAATATTTTAACCCATTATAAACTGCCATTAAACTTTGCACTTGAACTGGAGAAGAACTATCATTGGCATCTTGACATCAATGACAACTTTGGCTTAGGGACTCAAAATTTCCAACAATCTCCCCCTTTGTCATTGATGGCAACCCATATAATTTTTACTGAAACCTGACCTTTCTTTTTCTTCTGCTCCCCTGGGACATTGCTCCCCCTAGCTCAATGCTCTCTCAGATATCAAATCTCTCCCCATTTCAAATCTCTCTCCAATACACAAATATCTCCCCCTTTGACATCAATGGCAAATGGTCACCTTTGGGGCTTGGGGCTAAGAATGAACCTCTTAGCTTAGCCCCTCTCCCACCTCCTCATGAGGTGATTAATTATGGGGTGGGAGTATTTATACTCCCCAAAAACATCGTTCTTTACCTTTATCATTTTCCCTTATTTTCTAAGTTGTTTTAATCCTCTTACTATTTATATCCAATTCATAATCCTTGTTCCTGTTCTCATATAGGTTCATGTTTTTGTTCTCATCCATGTTCCTATTCTTGTTCC
Source organism: Wollemia nobilis (assembly GCA_028583015.1). Lineage (NCBI taxonomy): Eukaryota > Viridiplantae > Streptophyta > Pinopsida > Araucariales > Araucariaceae > Wollemia > Wollemia nobilis. The sequence goes on from JAQPPZ010002423.1 coordinate 122,488, forward strand.
TATTCCTTCTGTTCATATTCCTATTCATGTTCCTATTCCTATTCATACCTATTTTGGGAATGTCTACTCTACACCATCTTGCCATGTGACCATCATTATTGCACTTATAACACTTAATGTTATTATTCCTTGGAGGTGGAAATGCCTTAGGATTTCTCCTAGTGAAGCCATATCCTCTTCTGTCATGAATCTTGCAATTCATTGCCTTATGACCAAACTCATTACATGAGTAGCAATACCCTTGGAAAAGTTATCCTTTCCCATATTCCTATATTTCATGTGTCCTACACTGTGAAGCCATGTGCCCACCTGTGACATGAAAAACATCTTCCATTGAATATTCCTTGTATTGACCTCATTGGTCTCCTGTTCTGATTGTTGTTCCATCTGTACCTTCTCTGTGCATTGTTCCTATATTTGTTGAACCCTTTATTGTCCAACTCATCCTCTGATGTCTCACCCCAACTTACACTGTCTTCTTTTGATGTATCTTCATATAAAGTTTTTTCTTCTTCAAGACTTGAAGTAGACTCTTCTTACCATTTATTTTGAACCTATTTAGAACCAAGACCTGTCTTGTTTGTTGCTTCTCTTTGTATCTTGACTATTTTATCCATACTCTTTGCACTGTTTACATACTTGTATAGTTTATTCTTAGAATCTTCTAAATATCCCTTTAGTAGTGCCACTTCTTGTGCTAACTTCTCACATTCCAAAATCTTTGCTTCTAACTTATCTTTGAACTTGCTTGCCTTAGCCTTTGATTTTTCTAAATCCTATATGAGCAATAATATTTCTTCATCACATTATTAAAACTAACTTTTAAGCTGAGTGTTTATTTCTTACCTTATTTACTGTGTCAAGGGCATAGAAAGTTCTCCCTTGATATCATAACCATTCTCTGCTAAATAATCCTCTATTTGTTTACCTTTGTCCACATCATTACATTCTTTTGGCTTGTCTTCTATAGGATCACTCACTTCTAATGCCATTAGACGAATTTCATCTGGTCTTTCAAGTGCATCTTCAAAATCATCATCACTGAAACTATAACCATACCTTGCGCAATCATCTTCAAGATGTCCAAATTTACCACATATAAAACACTTGAGAATAACTGAAGTCCTTTTCTTAACTGGTTCTTTTTCTTCAATCATAAATAGGACTTCATCTCTATCATTGTTTGAAAAACTAGCATCACTATCATTTGAGTACTTACTTGCATTATCCGCATAGTAGCTTCTATTTTGTCTTTGGAAGAACTTATTTCCTTGTCTGTTTTGTCCATCCTTGCTTTTCTTCTGGTACCTGTATCTTTTATATTCTCTGTACCTATGATCCTATTTTTCTTCATCATTGTTGTTCTTTGGATCTTTACAATCTGTTGCAAAATGTCCATACTTTCCACATCTGAAACACTTAATAGATCTTAGATCTATGGGTGTTCTGGAACCTTTATCTCTTCTACCATAGTTAGCTTTTTCATCACTAGATGACTCACTACTTGATTATATCTTCTTACCCTTTATATTTTTGTTCACTTTGAATATAACCTCTTTCATTGGGATATAATATTTTGTTCTTATCTCAAAAGTTGTAAGCATGCCAAGAAAAGAATTTCTTGTCAGAGAATCACTATCAATTTATGTTTCTATAGCAGAGACCTTTTCACTATACATTTTTGGAAGAGTTCTCAAGATATTATCACAAGCATCAGATTCATCAACCTTCATTCCAAGACCTCTCATCTCAAGTACAAGTTCATCAATCTTACTGAGATAGTCACAAATATTTTCATCATATCGCATTCTTAAGTTATCAAATTCTCCTTTGATATTTCTAATATTAGCTTTCCTGACACCTTTATCTCCTTTATATATGTCATGCAGTAGTTGCCACATATCTTTTGCTATTTTACAATCCATAACCTTCATAGATTTTGATCTATGCAATCCTTTTATAATTGCATTAATAGCTCTTGAATTTGCATGTATTAGAAGATTACCTTCCTTATCTATATGAGGATTGACGACTGAGTCATATCCAAGTTCCACTACATACCAAAATTCATTTCCAAGTGCCATCAGGTGAAATATCATCAGCATACACCAATACAAGAAGTCACTTCCATCAAATACTGGTACTGCATTATTTATGGACCCGTCCCTTTGATCCTTTTGATCCATTGTGTTATTTGACTGCTTTTCCTTCAAGATATTAAACTTTTTTTAAGGAACCTGCTCTGATACCAATTGAAGAACACAAGCTTATACTGAGAGGGGGGTGAACAGTATAAGAGTACTTTTTACTTTTCTTTCCAAATCAATATTATGTAGTGTATAGATAGCAATATCAATAGCAGTAATCAAAGCAATGCACAAAACATCATACAAAATAGAGACAAATTTTAATGTGGTTCATCCAATGTGGGTTACATCCACAAAGAAAATATTTCTTCTCAATATTTCTCAAATAATATTTTGGGAATCCTTACCAATTACAATGTTTATGGACCTTTGTCCAAAGGAGATGCTGATCCCCTAAATCTAGTTTATGGATATCTATCCATAAGATAACTCCATCTCCTCTGCTTTGGTTAGTGATCCTCTAGAAGACACTACCTCCTCTGCACTGACTGTGAATCTTTCTCCACTTGAAGACTCTTGTCCTCGCTCAAAAGACCTATCCTCAATGTCTTGGCTGATGGATCTCTATCCAATGGAGACTCTGTCCTCTCTGCTCTATCACCTCCAAAGCTTTGTCTTAATATTGTACTAAACATAGTCCAATTTTTCTAGTACAACTCTGCTCAATCTCATGCACTAAACATAATTTATTTGGTCTAGCACAAGTCTGCTCAATAAGCTCTCTCAAAATTACACTAAACACAGTACATTTGGTCTAGCACAAATATGCTCAATAGGCCCAAAAATAACCTACTTAAATATGCTCAACAGGTTCACTCAAAACCTACTCAAATTTTCTCAACAGGTTCACTCAGAACCTACTCAATCTGCTCAATAGGTCCACATAGAACCTACTCAAATTTGCTCAAGAGGTCCACACAAAACCTGCTCAAATATGCTCAACAGGTCCACTCAGAACCTATATAACTCTGCTCAACAAGTCCACACAAAACCTATATAACTCTGCTCAATAGATCCACATAGAACCTGTCTAAATCTGCTCAAAAATCTCACACAGAACTTGTCCAAATCTTCTCAACAAGCTCACATAGTGTAGACACCTAAAACGCGTCATGTCGAGGGTGACTACTCATATGGACATGCTACAAGACCATATGGAGGATCTTGGATAGACTCCAAGATAGAGCAGTGGTTCTAACCACTCAATTTGGGCTCCTTGGCCTAATCAGTCTGAACCGTAGCCCAGACCTATGGTTTACAGGCTGAACCATGGCTGAGACCTACGATTTACAGTCTAGACCGTAGTTGTAACCTACGGTCTTAACTGAAGTTTAGTTGGCCTTCAATCCGAGCCAAATCGGTTGGAATGGCCATTTGATCTAGAAGAAGGTGGTTAGAGGATGGAAGTTTCCAATCCAACTATCCTAACCACCCCTTCTTGATCTTGGCTTCTCCATGAAGCCACCCCTAGCCCTTGGGTAGTCCTATAAGTACCCCTCAAAATTAGGGCAAATTATAAGAGAGAGCATTGGATATTTGAGCAGTGAAGCCCTATCGAATTGTACACTCAACCGAGTATACTAAGAGAGAGCTATTGCACTTATCCCCTACCTACTTGCCAAGATTCATGATGAATTGCATTATGGATGCCCTAGGAGCCTAGGAGAGCCAAGAAATGCATATTCAGGCAAACGAAGGCCCTTCACAGTGAATCAACCACCAAATCAGTCTGAGGACACCAAAGGTGACCATTGAACATCAATTTGGACAAGGAGGTCAAGCCCACTACCCTTGGAATTGAGGGTAAACCTATCAGATTGCTAACCATGGCTTTCAATCATGGTTTATAGTGTAGACCGCTCATTAGAGCTATGGTTTGTAGTAGAGGTATCACCACCTTACCCTTTTCATTTTAGTCTAGTTAATTAGCTTAGATTAGCTATTTTCATGGTTTAATTGTAGTTTAGTAGACTTTTGATCGGTAGAATTAGGTTAGATTAGTTTCTTTATGTTAATCATCAAATAGGACATTAATGGATTCTTTATGCACTTTCATGCTTTATTTTACATAATTGATCCATGCATAGTGTAGTTGTTGTCTTTCTTCATGCAATTCTATGAATCTTGATTCAATTTACATAGTTTAGAAGCACTTTTCATGTTTTCTTGATTATACATGCTTCATGGTGTCTTTATGCAATTTTCCTAAAAGGGCCTCATCATGAGAGGCTGCCTATATTTTTGACACTCTTATGTTGTTTCTTGACCGTAGGGAACAGATTCAAAGGAGACTTAACCATCAACTTCCTTCCTCAACGTGAAGAAGAGGGCAACTCCACCCTAGAGCAATTTGTGACCAAGTGAAAAGCACTATTAGTGCGCCTACCCTATTGAGGGCTTTGGCATTGTATTAATCGTATCATCATTTGGGTGACCCTAAGAGGGGCATGATTGTAATCGAGATTCTTTACAATTATTAATACAAGAAAGTCTATTTTGTTGAATCTATGCAATCTTGTCAATTTTATGCTTTGAATGAATGAATACGACATAGTACAGTAGATGGGTGCATACTTTTTGGTTGGATCAGAAGGTGATCATGGTGGAACTCCACAATTCTAGCATCTGACTATCATTTTTTGGTTTTTGTGACTTGCAGGTACAAATCGTAGCTACCAGCTATGGGACAACAATTGAACCGTAGGTTCAACCCATGGGCCACAGTCAGAACCGTAGCCTAGACCTATGGTTTCCAATAGACATAGCAGACAACAGAGGGATAAAGCTCAATCAGATGAGGATTTGAGGTAGGACCTACTTCTCACTCTCTATAATTTTCTCTATCTCTATGTTTTTCTAGAAAGTTAAATTTTGAATGCAATTAAGAATTAAGAAAGGAAAAGGAAATGAATTAGGTCTTAGTTGCATTTATCTTTCATGTCATTAGAAAGGCACTGCTAGGAATAGTGGATCTCTGATTTTAATCTACCCTAGAATCCAACATGCTTGATAGAATTTGTGTGAATGGTTTGCATGTGTGAGGCCCAATTAGTGGCCAATTATCATCGTAATGTGCATAGTCTCAAAGAGCATCTAGAATAGCTTGCATTTTCTGAATTTGAAATGTTCTTTCATTTGCATAGCATTTAGAAAATGAGCATGAATGCTATATGATGCATTTATTTTATGTACATTAAAAGGAACCACACACACCACTTGGCACTTAAACGCTAGTGAGTTGGGCTTGACATCCAACCACTAGTAGGGTTCAACGACGGTGGGCGTAACTTCCATCCATTGGCCCAAATCCCATGAACCTTTTGGATACTAGACCAATACCGGATCCGAGAACCTTTCGTACCCTAGAAAATTTGCATGTATTCTCTTCGGAGGGTATAACGCTGACTAGGGGAAAATGGGTGAGGATCTGGGAGGACTTGTGCTCCCGACCGTGTGTGGGCTTCATTACCACACATTATAGGTTGGATTACGTGACTTGGAGTTCATAGCCAAGTTGTCGAGCTACGAGCGTACAAGTGAAAGCCATTAAACTAAGAATAAAATCCAACAAGTTTTGCAAAACATGATAAGAGTTTCTACACTGATACAACAAATCTTGAAAACACATCAAACAGTTTAGGACTCACTTTCAAAATTTAAAATGAGATAATCATTATTGTATACCTTGTTTGCTTAATAATAATACATCTAGATGCTAGGTACACAATGGTGGATACACGGGGTGGTCGACAAAGGTCCAAACCTAATGTCGATGACCAACCCCTAACCAATTCACAACAACACATGTCAATTCCTCAACCACATGAGCGAACCGAACGTCGTTCGACTAGCATTAGAGGAGATAACTCGACATGAGGGGAGCCTGTAGAGCATACCCCAGATAGAGGAGCTTCAGTACACTCCTCTAGGCATAGGATAGAATAGGAAGCCTTCCAGCATGAGGGTGTTCCACTTGAGAGCCATTATCGAGACCGCAATGCACGTGCATCCATGGGATCGATCGAAGAGTTTGTTGTGCAGGGGACTAGGTTGGTGCCCCTACATACTAAGTCCACTAGAGGATCTATGGCTCCACCTTCTGAGTATAGAAGGACTAGAGATCCACCCATTTAGGGGTAGGCAGATAGGCTCGCTACCGAGCATAGGTCTAACCATACTCCCATGCGTGGTCCACCATGCAAGATCACCATTGATATATCAAAGGTGGGAGATAATGGCACACCACCGCATGAGCGATGGTGGTCTAGGTAGCTAGAGGGTCTAGGTAGTGTTTTAGAGTAGCTAGGCTGCAAGCCTTCCACTCCACCCACTCGAGCCCCGAGTGAGCATAGCGTGAGTGTCGTCAGGACTACTAGAGAACATGGAGAGGCTTCTAAGCACCCTCATGTCACACACCCACTATCTGCGCATGGTGGTTCATAGTATAGGACATAGCAGGAGGCCAATGTCATATTCATAGATAGAGGCAAAGGCACAACACATCATTCCGATGGGTACAGAACCCACAAGGTCGCTCGTACAGAGCAGGGATACCAGAGGCCTCCCATGGTCGATCAGATCGATAGGTCACATCGATTGGTATTGGAGCAAAAATGCCAACTCCTCCAAGATCAATTGGAGGATGCTCACCTAGAGAGGCAGCGCATTGAAGATGAAAATATTCAAGTGTAGAGGCTCATTAGACAGAGGCTATATGAGCAACGCATGCACGAAGAGTGTATCCTTGCCCAGAAGGAACGCATGGAGCAGGAGGATAGGTTAGCTAGGGCTGGCCTATATCCTCATGATGAGCATAGAGAGCATGTATATAGGAAGGCTTTATCTCAAGACGATATGCATCAAGAGCAAAGAGATGCTCGTACTCATGCTAGTGCCGAACAGAGGGAGCGACCACCATCACTCGATAATCAGAGGCAGAGGCAGCATGAAGAAGTAGAGGGAGATGGATACGAGCAAGAATATCCTGAGAGCTCCCGAGCTGAGGAGGAGGAAGAGCAATGCCCTCCATCTCATATAAGGAAGATAGTACCTCCTAAGCCACCTCCACATCAACTTAGGGAGGAGGACTTTCTATCTTCAGAGGCCTATAAGGCCTTAGCCGAGAAGATCAAAGCCATCGAGAGACAAGGCATGACTATTCAAAAGTTGACATTAAGGAAAATCCATAATGAGCCTTTGGATCCTTTGGTGCCTACTCTAGCTTACCCTGAGCATTTTGATATGCCCAGGTTGGACAAGTTTAAGGGTGATGAAGATGCACAGGAACATGTCACGAGCTTCCTGGATGCTTGTTTTTAGATAGCAAGCAATGATGCATTATTGTTGCATACGTTCATCATGACACTTTTAGGTCCAGCTCGAGAGTGGTTCAATCAGCTAAAGAAACATAGCATAACCAGTTTTGAGCAATTAGTTGATGCCTTTCTTGAATGCTATTCCTTTGGCATCAAGAAATAGGCCAATATTTCTGATATGCTTGCTCAATATGCGATGATGAGCCAATAGAGCAATACAAAAAGATATGGAGGAGACTAATGGTGAAGTTGCCATTCCCTATTCCTACCATAGAGTTAACCCAAATTTTTATGAAGAGTTGTGCCAAGCACATCTCATTACTATTATAGTTACAATAGTATCCTACATTCGAAGAGGCTTTGGTGCAAGCCAAAGTGATTGAGGACATCAAGTTGTAGGAAGGCAACTTGAAGCTCAAGAATAGGAGAGAGGGACAAAAGAAGAGTGCCACAAAACAATAGGGCAAGCAGGCCCATGTGAATCAAGTGGTGTTGAATCTTCAAAGGGAGAACAAGGGGCAACAAAAATAGAATTATCAGGCCCAACCTCCCCTTGCACAATATGACAAGTGCAACAACAATTATAAGGGCAAGAACAAAGATCAATGCCCACCTCGCTAGTTCACACCATTGAAGGAATCACTGATATCAATTTTCCATCAACTATGCGAGGCCAAGGCGATTAGATTACCCGAAGTCAAGATGATAGACCCCAATCAACCCAAACCAAAGGGGTACCAAGAGGATCTATTTTGCATTTTTCATCGAATGAAAGGCCATGACATTGAGGTGTGCTGGACTTTCAAACACATGGTGCAAAATATGATTGAAAAAGGTGAGCTTGTAGTGCCGCACAACCCGTAGGAACTCGATAATCAGAATATGGGGATTTACAAAAACCCCTTGCCAAATCATGAGGTGCCTCGAAACAACGTTGGCCAAGTCAACCAGGTGTGAGTCGAACCACCTACCCAGGGGTTCATAGGCATGGTGAACATTGTCACTAGGCATGGGAGATATGAACAATAGAATCAACCTCATGCTCCCATTCAAATACAAGCCACATCGAATCAATGGCCGATGCAAAATATTCCAGGCCCACCAACAAGACCGGTGGTGACCATAAGGAGCAGGTTGGTCCAAAACCTATAGACAACTCCTACAAAGTTGTCAATATATGAGTTAATACAGTAGTCCCCGAGGCACAGGGAGACTCTTATGGATATTTTGAGGTCCATTGAAGTACAGTCCTAGGATGCACAGGCATTTACTAATTTTATGGGACATGTACAGTAGTGTCAGGAACCGATGATCCAATTTTATGATCATGAGATAAGGATGGTTTCTACAACTACGACTGACCCACCATTGCACATAATTGCATGTGTTAATCACATGCCATTTAAAAGGGTCTTGATCGATACTAGCTCATCGATCAACATAATAATGACCAAGGCGTTGAGTCATTTGAAGCTACCTAAATCACACATTGTGCCAACTACATTTACATTGAGAGCATTTAACGATGCACTATGTTTGACTATCGACACAATTATCCTACCCATACAGGTAGGTTTGAAGACCATTTTAGTAATGTGTCATGTGATAGAAGGGGCCATGCAGTACAACATATTACTCGGTAGGCCTTGGATTCATGAAATGTATTGCATCCCCTCGATATTGCATCAGTGCATGAAATATATTCATGAGGGACAGGTTCACGTAGTGGCATCGGACGAAGAGCCATTTAAGTTCATGAACCTAGCAGATTTTCCTGGGGGTTTCATACTCCCATCAATGCACCTGGATGTTCGGTCATCATCACCAATAAAGAAACTAGGAGGTAAACCAACAGTACATGCTCAACCAATGCCATATGTGTCACATAGATCAGAGCACACCACTACCACTTCCTTAAAACCATCGAGCATCAGTCATGCATCGAGATGATAGGAAGTTGAAGGTGAAAGTGGGTGAGAAAGAGAAAGAGCGTGAGCCCGAGCCAATCATCGAGGAGGTTCCCATTCCTATGGAAGTTGAGGAACCCCAAGACAAAGCCAAGGAGGCACCTCAACCTGCCTCACCTGCATATTCAATAGGGTCATCCACACCATGAGTGATGGTACATCTCGCTAACATCAGATTAGGTGAGTACCTTGTGTAGAATGTGACCTTCGGACCGATTCTGAAGACTGCACAAGAGATGGGCTGACCATCCACTCATCGTTACCTAGTTGGATCGATGGTTCCATTGGGAGAGCCACCTAACCAGACTAACTTCATCTATGCGGGGCTAGACCAGCTTCCAACATGAGAGCCCATGGATGAAGATGATGAGGAACATTTCATGGTAAACATTCATTATCTATCCAATCCAGAGTATGCCATGCATATTTTTGAGCTATATCATTGGCATGGATACGACCTTGGTCTCTTTGAACAAGGAAGGAGGACTCCATTGGAACCTCGTTATCAGTTAGTCACTGATAGGTTCGGTTTAGGGTTATAGATACGAGGGCAGGATGATTTGCTCATAGTATCCCTAGATCATCTATACCTTAGTATGGTGGATGATGTGGATTTTAATCCATATCATCCGGATCCTTCCAAATTCTAGAGGAATCACCCTATGATATCTGTCATCATCGCTGAGCCACTCGAAGATCATCGTGAAGGGCTCCTTGAGTAGATCGAGATAGAAATGAACCCCAGAGATCACCTGGGACACCAAACCCATGATGCAGTCGATGACACAGATGTGCAGGGGTATAACCCCATTACTGTAAGTGATCTCGAGTTAGGAGATCTTTGTAAAGAAGATGGAGTGGAGTCCACCTTCGATATGAGTGGACCAGGTTATGACACAGATGAAGAATCCTCAAATGATGATGAATCTAGGGATGAAGTCGAAGGTGCCTATGAGAGGCCCTGGCATGCACGTCATCTATTGCCTATTGAGTCGGTATAGGTTACCGAAGAGATCCTTCCCAACATTGATCATTCAGGGGAAGAAGCGGAGCTAGATTTCTTGGCTATGTCACACTTATGATATAATTATCCGATTTATCTAGATAGTGATGACACCGATCAAGCGGTCAGATTCATGGGGCCGCACTTGCCAGAGCACCCTCCAGGAGTGGGGGTGAATGAAGGATTCTATTATGATAGTGATGAAGAAGATGAGCTAGAGAGGGCCTACCTTGGTCCTCCTTATTTGTGTTACCATCATCAACCCATCGACATTGATGAGGTCTATCGACAACTACATGTTGGTCCACGTCTGAGAGCAAGACGGTTAAACTTGGATCAAATTCATCGATTGGTTAATCCCCTTCCATCGACCTACATGGAGCTCCATGAGCCAAATGATCCTATTTTGCATTCAGTGCATAGGGAGGATCCAGTTATTCATAGTCCTCATAGGGAAGACCCCTTTGTGCCTGTGCCATTAGAGCCAGATCATGGGTATGAGGACTATGCAGATTTTGTAGAGGTTAGTCCATGTGGTCCTGGAGATCAATTCCATTCCATAAACATGGTCTCCATTGATTTGACCACTCCACTCTGCAATCCAGTAGATCCATCCAAACCATTGTATCTTAACAAAGATGCTATCGACTGGGATCATATTGATTCACCCATTGAGCCTGAGGATTTCTTCCCCAATGAAGAAATGTTGCAACCTTTCCATTTTGCACCAGGCTATGCATATGATGTTTATCATGCCAAAAATACTTCCAACGTGGAACCAATCAACCCGGATGATGACATCCATATGATTCCTATGCCTCACCAGCTTGAGGAGGGATCACATATGTCGATAGAGGAAACCTTTGAGGTGGATATCAGTAATGATCCCGCCAATACAAAGAAGGTTAAATTTGGAGAGAGTCTCACTCCAGATGAGTGGGCCACCCTCATCCCTCTACTGAAAGAGAGACCAAATTTGTTTGCTTGGACGTACAAGGATATGCCAGGTCTAGACCCAAAATTGGTTACGCATAACCTTTCGCTAGATCTGACGAAGAAGTCGATCAAGCAAAAGCTTAGAAAAATGCACCCAACGAGTAGCCTTAATGGTGAAATATGAGCTACAAAAGTTGTTGGATGTGGAATTTGTGATCTCCATCGATTATCCAGAATGGGTGTCCAATATGGTACCCATGGGAAAACCCGATGGAAGAATCCATATTTGCATGGATTTTAGAGACCTAAATAAGGCAACACCCAAAGATTCATTTTTGTTGCCCAATATTGATGCTCTCATAGATGCAACTATAGGTCATGAAATGCTCTCCTTAATGGATGGTTTTTTTGGTTACAATCAAATTCGGATTAAACCCGAAGACCAGCATAAAACCATGTTTATAATGCCATGGGGAATGTTTTGCTATAAAGTTATGCCATTTGGTCTCAAAAATGCTGGTGCCACATATCAGTGGGCCATGACATACATTTTTCATGACTATATGCACAAAATTCTAGAATATTATATCGATGACTTGTTAGCCAAGTCATTGCTGCGAGAAGAGCATGCAGAGGTCTTAAGGAAAGTCTTCGATCACCTGATAGAGCACAATGTCAGGCTGAATCCTAAGAAGTGCGTATTTGGCATAACTTCTAGAAAATTACTAGGGTTCATCATCTCTAAGAGAGGCATCGAAGTAGACCCAGTGAAGGTCAAGGCCATTTTGGAAATGCGTCCTCCCACCAATATTAAGGAATTAAGGAGCCTTCAGGGCAAGGTAGCCTCGATAAAGTGATTTATCACCCAACTATCGGATAAATGTCGACCCATGAATCGACTGCTACATAAGGGGGTCCCATTCAACTAGGATGAGGACTGCAAGGTAGCCTTCACTGAGATAAAGCAATACCTGGAGACGCCGCTAGTGCTAGCTCCACCAAGGCCAGAGGTGCCTTTTCTACTATATATATCGACAATTGACTTTGCACTGGGAACCATGTTAGCCCAAAAGAACGTGCAAGGCAAAGAACAGGCCATATATTATATTAGTCGAACCTTGGTGAGCTATGAGCTCGGGTATGCATATGTGGAAAAATTGTGTTTAGCAGTAGTGTTCGCTACAAAGAAATTGTGACATTATATGTTAAGTCATACGACATATGTTATATCCAAACAGAATCCTTTGCAGTACATGATGAGTAAGACTTATCACAATACACGTACTACGAAGTGGATCATGCTATTGATAGAATTTGATCTAGAATTCATAAGCCAGAAGTCCATTAAGGGATAGGTCATAGCAGATCAATTAGCTGAGGCACCACTATCAAACAGTAGGCCTCTAACAATCGAGCTTTCGGACGATGCAGTCTTCATCATATCTGAAGCTCCCAAACCCGAAGAACCAGAGAACAATGCTGATATGACTCTATTCTTTGATGGTTCGAAGTGCGAACAAGGAGGTGGTGTCAGAATAGTGTTCTTCATACCACAAGGAGCTCCAATGCCCTTGTCATTCAAGTTGGATTTTCCATGCACCAACAACAATGTTGAGTATGAAGCCCTACTATTGGGCCTCCACATAACCATCACCATGAATATTAAGAGATTGAACATCTTTGGTGACTCCTTGCTCATAGTAAATCAAGTCAAGGGGCTTTTTCAGTGTCGATGTCCCATACTGAAAGCCTATAAAGATCTAGTTGACACATATTTGGCCAAATTTGAATGGTATGACATTGAGGCAATCCCTCGATCATCAAATAGGTTTGTAGACACCATGGCATCTTTGGGATCTTTAATCCCTCAGAATCCATCTACTGATTTCACTACCATCCATGTCAAGATGCTCTCGCATCCAATAGTAGAGCGTGCAACCTATGATAACAGAGAATCGATCAACATGATCAGTGTAGAACCAAAAGTTGAATGGTTCTGCAAAGTTGAAGACTTTCTTAAGAAGGCACCCTAGGGGTCATTAACCTCTCAGAGTCCTATGGGGAGTGGTACTACCATTCACCATAGGGTTGTTTTTGAGTCTGCATTTGCAAAGGTAAATACGTAGGGGGAGCAAGTCATCTTAGCGATCGAAGCTGAGATTTATCAAAATTGGATGTCACAAATTAAAGACTTCCTAAAGCTTAGTATAATCCTAGAGGGATTATCACATGCCATGAAGCACACATTTAAATAGAAAGTGGCCAAATATGTCTTAATAGGAGACATCTTGTACCGACGAGGCTACGATGGAGTTCTCCTTCATTTCTTAGAGCCCCAAGAGGCATCATGGGCGATTTTGCAAGCCCATGATGGTACGTGCGGTGGCCATTTCAGTGGCATGGCCATCATCAAGCGCATCCTTCGAATGGGCTACTATTGGCCCACTATGGAGAAGGAGTGCAATGTGTATGTCAAGAAATGCATTAAATGCCAGCATCATGCTAATATTATGCACTTGCCATCGTAGGCCTTACAACCCATTCAAGCGGCTTGGCCATTTTCTCAATGGGGATTAGATCTTATAGGCAAGATCTCTCCTCCATCATCAGGCCGACATACATTCATAATCATGGCTACTGAGTATTTTACAAAGTGGGTGGAAGCAATACCCTTAACAATGACAACTGGAGCTCGTATAGCAGAGTTTATACTAGAGCATATCATAAGTCATTTTGGGATTCCATCCAAAATAATATCGAATAATGGAACATCTTTCAAGAACAAAACTATGAGAGCTTTGACATCTAAATATAGAATCAAACATAGTTTTGTGACTCCATACTATCCGCAAGCAAACGAGTAGGCTGAGGCTTCAAATAAGATAGTGGTGGCCATCTTGAAAAATATGGTACAAGAAAACCACAAAGACTGGCATATCCAGCTGCCCCTTGCATTATGGGCTTACAGGACTAGTATTCGGATGCCCACTAGGGCAACACCGTTCTCACTAGTATATGGCATTGAGGCCATTATGCCCTTGGAATTAGAAATTCCAACACTGTGCATCACATTGAAAGAGTTCATCGATGATGACACTGCATGACAAGCTCGATTGGATCAACTGACGCTACTTGATGAACATCGCGTGAATGCCCTGGAGCATCTCCATATTTATCAAGAGTGACTAAAATGAGCTTACAATATCAAAGTCCACCAGAGAGACTTTGAAGTTGGGGATCTTGTCTTGAAAGAGAACCAACAGAACTCTAATTTACCACCATATATGCAAGACAAATTCATGGCTAATTGGCTAGGACCCTACATCATATCTAAAAATATTGGTTTAGGTACCTATCACCTAACATCGCTAGGGGGTGTTGAAGAGCCTGAACCTCTCAACATCATCCATCTTAAGGCGTTTTATGCTTGAAGAGCATAGTAAAAGGCTTCGAGAGTTGCTTGTAACTACTCGATCATCCTAAAAAGCTCCAAAAAAAAAAAAACTCTCATATATTTGGTCAATCAAAAAGCTCCAAAGGCATCTATAAGCCCTTTGGTCAACCTCAAAAGCTTTGAGGGTTTGTTCAAAACCGCTCGGTCATCCCAAAAGGCTCCAAGGGTTCCTAAAACCGCTTGGTCATGTCAGTTAAAAGCCTCAAGGATTTGCTTATAATCGCTCGATCATCCTAAAAAGCTCCAAAGGCATCTGTAAGCCCTTTGGTCAAACCCAAAAGGCACCAAGAGTTTCTAAAAAACTGCTTGGTCAACCCAAAGGCTCCAAGGATTCTCAAAATCGCTTGGTCATCCCAAAATGCCCCAAAGGTACCCATAATCCCTTTGGTCAATCCTAAAAGCTCCAAGGATTCTTAAAAATTGCTTGGTCAATCTAAAGGCTCCAGAGGCATGTACTCATCGTTTGGTCAATTATGAGGCTCAAAACCCATAAAAATTATAAAATCAATAAAATCAAAAAAAAATTGGTAAAGCATAAAATCCAAAAACATTTGCATTTTGCATTTGAATTTTACATTCTCATTTTGCATTCACACATGCATTCATTGCATTACTGCATTGCATATAGGCATTCATCATCCATTGCATTCCATAGTAGGAGGGATTATGTTTGTCAATATTACAAATGACACCACGTTTGTGTTTAAATCATGCATCTCTGCATTTATCATGATCCATCATTCATGTGAGTAATTGTGTTTTTCAACACAACCTATAATGTTGCTATGGAGATATACTAGGGTTTTTTGGTCATTCAACCATACCTAGTGGTCTTATCAAGAGTTGGTAGAAAGCTTGCTTTGCTTTTGTAGCTAAGGTTCAGTTAGTATAGCCCTTAGCATATCAGAAGCCTATCACTAATCAAAAAATTTAAACAATCCTAATAAGGACTAGGGGAAGATGAAAGCCATGAAGCAGGACCAGGTATCCTGAAGTGAAAAGAGTTATTCTTGCTTATCCCTCTATGTGGATGGTATGGGAAATGTTGGTAGTTGGAAAAAGGATAGGTTAGTTCCCTATTCAGAATCCCTTGCTTACGATAAAATGAGCAATATCCCAAAGTGATATCCCACATCAATCCTCATGATTGATACCCTAGATCGATATCATAGATCGACTTCCCATATTGATATCATAAGATCGATATTCTCAATCGATATACCAGAAATAGTTTTCCCAAGTAAATCCCCCCAAAGGAAAGTTTTTGAAGAAAATTATCAAATGTAAATGCCAAAAAGTGAAGATCGAGTGAAGATCAAAAAATAGGCTTAAATCAAAGTTCAAAGTGAAGATCAAATGAAGATCATAAATCAAAGTTCGAGCGAAGATCAAATGAAGATCCAAAATCTAGTTCGAAGAGAGATCAAATGAAGATCCAAAGATAGTTCAAAATGAATATGGAATCGACTCCCTTGCTTCACTACATATGAGCAAGTATCCCAAAAATTGAAGGATAGAAAGGAATGAGCCTGAATCCCTAGAATTGTTGGCACTACTGTACCTTACGCATGATGATATGTCTGATGCATTAGCACCTCGCTTATGAACAAGACCAATGTTTGAATGTGGAAGAGCTAGCTTCAGGTGTCCTGCATTGCCTAGTGGCTTAGTCCAACTAAAATCTAAACTTGGGATTGGATAAGACATTTGTGGAACCCCTATCTTAGCAATGGGCTGAAAGAATCCCGCTTGACATCGGGGAACGCTCGTGTCTTATCTTAAAATAATCATGTGCACACACAGGGATAATGAACAGTTAGGGCCTATCCTAGCAAAAGCCTTTTATCTCAAAAGTCTAGTGTGGTTAGTATGCAACTTTTGATAAGTCTATTAGGGTGTTTGAGTCTCATGGAAAACCTCAAAAATTTCTCTCATAGCAACAAAATGTCAAATATCGCAACCATATAAATCATCAAATTGCAAAGTATCGAATCCATGATACATCATCATATAAAGCACAATCAAAATATAGGATAGATACCGGATGGATATTAGAAATAATATTTAGATGACCACTGACTATATCGTGCATATTTTTCAAATTTTGCAAAAGAAAATAGAATGACACATTATATCATTCGCATCATAACATCACATACCATTACATTTCATATATGGGTGATTAATTGATTAAATTCTTATCTTAAGGATTTTCAATTACATTCATGATTTTTATACATTCTGTGGTGTCATCCATTAGATTGATAAACATATTTGCATTCATTCCTTATGTTTTAAGTGATTAAAGCATACAGGTTCATTTACATTAGATTAGCATCATGTAAATAAATCATTACATACATTAATGCATACAATAAAGCAATATCAAATATGCGTTAAGAAAAAACATTGCATCCATATGCATCCATCATAAAAAGCACATCTAAGCATCTAGATCACTGCATACCATCATCATAAATTAAATAGCTATCTAGTGCATGTCATCCATACATCACATCATATAGCATCAAATTAACATAAGCATTGCATCCATGTGCATCACATAAACATAAAATCAAAAATAAATGAGTACACAATAATGAGCCATAAAATGATCAGTCATATCATATATAAATATGTGTCTTAGAGTACATCGGGAGTACAAAAATACCCGTAGGCTACAACTATGTAGGTCCTCGACCTTACACTCAAAAATGGTACAATACATATATCAAAAAATGTGTACTAAGGAGGGCCTACGCCCCCAACCTACGAATCACCCCCATCATCCCTATGGCTCCTATGAGAGCTGGCTCCATGTGTGCTAGAAGACCGATGAGTCCGCTCGGTCCTATGAGTCTAGTGGCTAGAACTCGCTGAGGACTACCCTGTAGTCCTGGTCCTGGTCCTCTGTGACCCCACAGCCTACCTATCCTCTGGAACCTGTAAACCCCTCAACTCGATGAAGCCCTCTAGCTGAGATATGTGAGCTACCCTCACATCCAATCGATCATTTCTCTCCTCTACAAGAGAAGTGAGCCACCTGATCTCTACCATAGGATCCACACCTATGACTAGTGGAGCGGCTGGAGGTCCCATGACAACCTGAGAGGATGGAGGGTCTCCCCTTTGTAGCCTAAGTAGGTCCCTCTCTACAACTGCCTCACCCCGTTATGCCACTACTACATCACGGGCACTAGTGAGCTCCTAGACCCGAGCCTCTACCACTGTAGCTCGCTCTATGAGACTAGTGATCTCCTCCTACACCTTAGCTAGCTACCTATCTCGGTCAGCTAGCTTCACCTCCAGAGTGGTGATAGTGGTGTCTCGCTCCCACTATTGAGTCTGATATCTACCAAGCTGACTCTGCAAGTCAACAACCTAAGCTAAGAGCAGCCCCTCTACACTATCAAGAGGAACCTCACCCTCCTCTAGAGCCTCATCATCTAGGTCATCCTTGAGAGCCTCCTCGATGGTGGCCTCTATGCCCCATCCACCCTCTATCCATCGGTGCACCCTACGCCCATCAAGATCCACCACTGCCTCTGCCTAGTCATCAACTCTACCTAGAGGCCCTGATCCATGCCACCATAGCATCGACCACCATCCATCGTATGCTGGAGTGGTAGCAGCCCTGTCAACTCTAGTCTCCTAGAAATCATCTAGCTCATCCCCTAGAGCCGGAGGCTAGATCCATGGTAGATGTGTCTCTAAAGCCAAGCGCCTGTAGACAAAGGGGATCTCTAGAATGTCCTGCACTAGGCCGAACTACCGTAGGATGCGAGAATAAAATTGGTACTCTCTAATCTCGACCTTTCGATCGAGTAGCCATCTATCTCGATGAGCCTATCGAAGCCACTCGTCAACCTCAGTCCAGTCAGGGCACTCCATGTAAGGCCACCACTCGATATCATCCAGGTCGAGTCCTACAAACTATGTAATATAATGTTGGATGTCACCAACATGGGTCCTACTCCTGAACCCCTCCTCCTCTCGAGGCCAGTAGGTGGCATAACACTGGTGGGCATCATCGACCTCTATGATGTGTAGTGGTAGCTCCCTAGGATGCTCTATCCTGATGTGCTACCAGCCCCAAATCTGAAGAAGTAAGCTACAGCTGATACCTCGATGGCTTTGATCAATGATCTAGTATAACTCTCTATACAACTAGTAGAGCAGGGTGCTCCCCTAGGCTAGTCACAGTGGCCGAGTCATGGAGCTCTAAACCACTCTACGGATAGTGGCTAAGAGGTTCCAAGGAATCCTCACACCCGAGGAGTCTAGAAGGACAACTTGCACCACCAGGTGCATAAATATGACCTCACGTACAGAGAAGACATTCTTCCCCTACCAATAGCCGATATGGACCCCTCCATGATCAATACCACGTTGAGCCTCCTCACTCCGAGCATCGAAGATAGCATCAAAAATGGACTCCTTAGCCCTAGAAGTAGAAGAGATGATGGCCTCACCATCAATGGGGATCCTAAAGATCCTGTAGACATCCTCTAGGGTCACCATCATTTCACCTATAGGTAGGTGAAATGTGTTGGTCCATGCATTCCAATGTCGGGCCAACGTAGTCAAGTAGGCTTGATCTACCCTGATAGTGGGTAGATCCAGTACGTAGCCGAAGTTGACAGCTCTAAACCATTCTCGCTCCCCGAGAGTGAGCTCTCCATGAAGAGTCTTAAGGATGTTAGGCTCTCGAGCTCTAGAGGTCAACCTCTGAAATAAAAAGCATAATATAAGAAAAAATCTAACTAAAAACAAGCAAAAACATTTAAAAATGACCTAAAAATCATCAAAAACATCTAAAAACTGATAAAATTGCAAAAACATGTCATCATGCAGGCATAAAAATAAAAAATGTCACTCAGACAGGTCAAAAATGCATTAAATGACATTAATTGCCTATTAAAACTTAGAAAAATTAAAAATTTGATAATTTTTTCTAAAGTTTGTGAACCACGGGTCAACCCTACGGTCCGCATGCGGTCAAAAATTGACCATTGGGATTTTAAATGTTGATCGTAGTTAGCAGCTATGGTCCCCAATTGATCAATTGGGAACCGTAGCTGGTACCTACGGTCTCCGACTGAGATCCCATCGGGTATTTTACCGCGGCTAAAAAATAAAAAAAAAATAAAATCCTAAGCTAACCTAGCCTAAGGTGTGGTTCATTACCAACAATTTAATGTGATTGATTAACCAATTACTTAATTTGGTTCATTTTATTGGTAATGGATGTGAGGTCTTGGTTTTAAATTACCTTGCCCTCGCCTCGGCCATCATGGCTAGAAGAAGCTTGCCCATGCTCTGCCATCATGTGGTGAGTAGGTGTGAGTGTAAAGTTTGGTAGGGTTTTAGGTCATTTTCTCAACTATCACTATTAGAGCTCCAAATTCCAAGTCATTTTCAAGGAATAATGAGAGAAATTTGAAAATTGAGCTTTTTATAAGCTTTTCATATTTCACGCGGACCACAGGCCCTAGCCATGGTTCCCAAAATTGCAAATGGGAACCGTAGACCCTAGCTACGGTTTGCAACTAGCAAGCAATTTAATAAAATCCCACCATGGGAAGGTTTAAAAAGATAAATTAATAAATCCCATTGGATCAAAATTCAATAAAATCAATCAATTTGGAAATTTGGTGATAATCAAGCATCGAGATCCGATTAAAAATCAAATATATGGCTGAGATTATAAAGTACATTCAACCGAGGTCATCACTATGACAATCCTTTCATGGAGCGATGCACCTCCCAACCAAATAAATAAACTCAATTCATAATTCAAAACATTAAAAAAAATCAAATAATTAAAAACACCAAATGCGCCTCGTATTTAGTAATTTACCCTATACACTTGGCGGTTGCAGTGACTTGCGATCCATGCAATCCGACAAGATGAGTAAATTACCATAAGGACATTTGGGGTAAAATTGTCATCATTGATCTGATATGCTTCTTTTCAATCCCTAAGAAGGCCTTCGTGGCTGGACTGCTCCACGGGAATGAGGTGTTTCATGTCATGTCTTCTATGACATCTTTCAGCAAATCATCGATAATTTGATTCAACACAAATCTGATTGGATTTGTATCAATTCGATTCCCTAAGATGGCTATTGTAGCTCGACTGCTCCATGGGATAGAAATGTGCAAATACTATTAACAGTTGGAATCAAAAGCTGAACTAGGCCTAGCCAAGGCATTAATTTGCTCAAATCTAAATTTGTTCAGATCATCCATGGTGGTCAAGCGACATCATCGCTTTAATCATTGTCATTACCCTCATCGACTCATCGCTTGAGGGGGTAGTCATAATATCAAATCATAATCAAAATCAATAGAAGATCCCTGAAATCGTAGATCCCTTGATCTTGTCAAAATTGTGTTCATCCTTGCGAATCATTGTCAACAACTATCATAAGCTTACCCCTTTGCTTGGGGAAAATAGCAAATATGATTTTTCTTGTTGTTCTCTACCTTTCAGATCTATGGGTCAGAAGATACCTATGGAATGCATAGCTACATCGAATGAGATGAGAAGGGCACAAGCTTTTCAAATTTAAGCCTTTCAAAGAGTTGGAAGCAATGATTCTAGGATGCACATCCTTTTGCAGGACCTGGGGCATCTAATGTT
Organism: Wollemia nobilis; assembly: GCA_028583015.1. Lineage (NCBI taxonomy): Eukaryota > Viridiplantae > Streptophyta > Pinopsida > Araucariales > Araucariaceae > Wollemia > Wollemia nobilis. The sequence continues at coordinate 143,956 of JAQPPZ010002423.1, forward strand.
GATCTGACTAATGATCATCATAGAACCTTTGACATCATTTTAGGAGGTCTATTTTTGCTCAGCATTGTTCGATCTCACAATGCATCTCAAAAGGGGCATCTGTAGACACCTAAAACACATCATGTCGAGGGCGACTACTCATATGGACATGCTACAAGACCATATGGAGGATCTTGGATAGACTCCAAGATAGAGCAGTGGTTCTAACCACTCAATTTGGGCTCCTTGGCCTAATCAGTCTGAACCGTAGCCCAGACCTACGGTTTATAGGCTGAACCATGGCTGAGACCTATGGTTTACAGTCTAGACCGTAGCTGTGACCTACGGTCTTAACTGAAGTTCAGTTGGCCTTCAATCCGAGCCAAATCGGTTGGAATGACCATTTGATCTAGAAGAAGGTGGTTAGAGGATGGAAGCTTCCAATCCAACTATCCTAACCACCCCTTCTTGATCTTGGCTTCTCCATGAAGCCACCCCTAGCCCTTGGGTAGTCCTATAAGTACCCCTCAGAATTAGGGAAAATTATAAGAGAGAGCATTGGAGATTTGAGCAGCGAAGCCCTATCGAATTGTACACTCAACTGAGTATACTAAGAGAGAGCTATTGCACTTATCCCCTACCTACTTGCCAAGATTCATGATGAATTGCATTATGGATGCCCTAGGAGCCTAGGAGAGCCAAGAAATGCATATTCGGGAAAACGAAGGCCCTTCATAGTGAATCAACCACCAAATCAGTCTGAGGACACTAAAGGCGACCATTGAACATCAATTTGGACAAGGAGGTCAAGCCCACTACCCTTGGAATTGAGGGTAAACCTATCAGATTGCTAACCATGGCTTTCAGCCATGGTTTACAGTGCAGACCGCTCATCAGAGCTGCGGTTTGCAGTAGAGGTATCACCACCTTACCCTTTTCATTTCAGTCTAGTTAATTAGCTTAGATTAGCTATTTTCATGGTTTAATTGCAGTTTAGCAGACTTCTGACCGGTAGAATTAGGTTAGATTAGTTTCTTTATGTTAAGCATCAAATAGGACATTAATGGATTCTTTATGCACTTTCATGCTTTATTTTACATAATTGATCCATGCATAGTGTAGTTGTTGTCTTTCTTCATGCAATTATATGAATCTTGATGCAATTAACATAGTTTAGAAGCACTTTTCATGTTTTCTTGATTATACATGCTTCATGGTGTCTTTATGCAATTTTCCTAAAAGGGCCTCATCATGAGAGGCTGCCTATATTTTTGACACTCTTATGTTGTTTCTTGACCGTAGGGAACAGATTCAAAGGAGACTTAACCATCAACTTCCTTCCTCAACGCGAAGAAGAGGGCAACTCCACCCTAGAGCAGTTTGTGACCAAGTGAAAAGCACTATTAGTGCGCCTACCCTGTTGAGGGCTTTGGCATTGTATTAATCGTATCGTCATTTGGGTGACCCTAAGAGGGGCATGATTGTAATCGAGATTCTTTGCAATTATTAATACAAGAAAAGTCTATTTTGTTGAATCTATGCAATCTTGTCAATTTTATGCTTTGAATGAATGAATACGACATAGTACAGTAGATGGGTGCACGCTTTTTGGTTGGATCATATAGAACTTGTCCAAATCTGCTCAACAAGATCACATAGATCTTGTCCAAATATGCTTAATAAGTCCTCTGTAGGAATTGCTCAAATCTGTATTGCAAGCTTCCACAAAAGCTCACACAAAATCAGTCCACAAGTCTTCTCAAAGACTTACCTCAAATATGCTTAACAAGTCCACACAGAACTTGTCCAATCTCATAGAAACATAAAGAGAATTGTTAGAGACTCAATATGTTCTATACTCAATGCTCAATCACTTTCTCAACTCAATCTCATAGAATCATAAAGAGAATTGTTAGAGACTCAATATGTTCTATACTCAATGCTCAATCACTTTCTCAACTCAATATCATAGAAGCATAAAGAGAATTGTTAGAGACTCAATATGTTCTATAATCAATGCTTAATCACTTTCTCAACTCAATATCATAGAAGCATAAAGAGAATTTTTAGAGACTCAATATGTTCTATACTCAATGCTCAATCACTTTCTCAACTCAATCTCATAGAAGCATAAAGAGAATTGTTAGAGACTCGATATGTTCTATACTCAAAAACTCAATCTCAAATCAAATCAAAATTGAGAATAGTTTGTTTTATGGAACTTGAACAATCACTTCACACATCCACTTGACTAGTCTCAATCAACTCTACTCAACCAATCACTTCAAGGAACAACCCTTTCTTACAAAACCTAGTCCAAGCATGTAAACACCCACTCAAAATGTTTCCAACAATGCTCAACAACAAATCTCACATAACAATGATACTCATGTTCTTTTCTAACTCAAGTTCAAGTTCTTTGCATAACAACTCACTTCAACAACAATGATCATAAAACATTCTTCACATAACAAAGATACTCATGTTATTTTCAACCCCTAACTCAGGTTCTTTACACAACCAATGGCTTCAACAACAATGCTAATAAAACAAGGTTTTAATCACAACTCTTAATTTAGAAAAATTTGAAGCATTAACTCAACCACTTTCAAAAGAAAAACCCTAATCAAATACTTTTGACTCCAAACTTAATTTTTAAGAAAGCCAATCAACCAACTCAATCAAAGAATAATTTACCCATACCTTTTTGCTTGACAAGGAGTTGATCTCACAAATCTGCCACACTCACAAATTTCTCTTTTCCAATCTCAACAAGGGTTAGAAGACTTTAATAATAACACAATACAAAATGATGACCCAAAATACACCTTATTACTCCAACTCAAAAATAACATTCACCATAGTATTCTTTTAATAGAAAAACCCTTATACAAAATAATACCCAAAAATATTAATAATAAATTAATTAAGATTTTACTCAAACTCCTTATTACTCCTAAAATAATAAATCTCAAATATCAAACCTTCCACAATAATCCTCAATAAACTTCAAATATCAAACCTTCCACAATAATCCTTAATAAACTTCAAATATCACTTCCACAATAATCCTTAATAAACTTCAAATATCAAACCTTCTACAATAATGCTGAACACACATTCACCAAAAAATTTATACCTTAATGTAAAACAATAATAATCACTTATGCATCTTTATACCTCCAACCTTAGACAACTAGCAAAATTTAAATGAAAATTAAATACCTTGTCCTTGGAGGGAATCGAACCCTCAACCTCGAGTTACCATAAGCGCCTTAACTGTGGCCAAATTGCTGCACGAGACAAGCACTCATTCAATACTAAAGAAGCACCACGTGCTTCTTAATATCTCTTTACCTTCTGCAAATGCAAAAGGTCGTGCACCTTGGGCGCCTCAAACAACACACCAAACAATGCATGTTGGTAATCAAAACGTCAACCACCTTGCTTCCAATGCCTTTGCACTTTCCAAGCTACCAATAGGCCATGCTTGCCCCATGAAACATGAGGACGAAACCTTCCTCCTCTATTGTATTTCACTGCTACGTTTTCATAAATCAAAAGCTCTATTTTTTGCATCCCACTGATTTATTAATTCGAGTAAGGGTATCTTTCGAATTGTTTTGGCAAAGTATTTATATGCATTATGTTTGTTTTGAACATGTCGGCGCTAGCTCCTCCATGACGACGTCGACAAAAATATAGAGGCTTCAAAAGTATTTTCCTTTAAACCCCAACTTTGGGTTTAAATGACTTTAGACTTTGCGCTTGGAAATATTTTTCCCTCCAAAACCCAACTTGAGGGTTTTATAAAAAATAATTAATTTTCCTTTGTAAACCAAATAATATTATAATTAAAATTATAATAATTTATTTGGGTTTTTCACCACCTTGGATAAATATTATAATATTATATCCTTCCATTGCTTCGGATATATTTGCTTCCAAAGGAGAAATGAAACCACTTTCTGACCCATTCTTTTGGGTGTAAAATAAAATATTTTAACCCATTATAAACTGCCATTAAACTTTGCACTCGAAGTGGAGAAGAACTATCACTGGCATCTTGACATCAATGACAACTTTGGCTTAGGGACTCAAAATGTCCAACATGTCTTTTGTCCATTCCTTCACAAAGTTTTTTTAGTCTTCTTTGATGACATTCTCATATATAGTAAAACATGGAAGGATCATTTTATACATGTGGGAAAGGTTCTTCATATTTTATACAAGGAAAAACTTTTTTTCAAATGCTTTAAATACTCTTTTGGTGTTCAAGAAGTCAATTACTTGGGTCATATCATTTCTCATGAAGGTGTTAAAGTGGATCCTAATAATATTAAGGCCATTCAGAATTGGCCTTTACCTAAACCCATCAAGAAACTTCATGGTTTTTTGGATCTTACCGGTTACTATCGCATGTTTATGCACAACTATGGTAAAATTGTAGCCCCTATCATAGCTATCACAAAAAAAGGTGTTTTCCATTGGTTTGAAGTAGTCACTCAAGCCTTCAAGGCTCTTGAAGAAGCAAAGGGTACTACAATTTTGGCAACCCCATATTTTCACAAACCATTTGTAATTGAATGTGACGCTTCGGTAACATGTATTGGGGCAGTACTAATGCAGGAAGGGCATCCCTTGGCATTCAAAATTAAACAACTTTTGGGTAAGAATTTGGGAAGCTCCACATATGAGAAAGAAATATTGGTGATTCTACATGTGTTTGAGAAATGGAGACACTACTTAATCAGTAGTCACTTTGTTATTAAAACCAATCATAGTAGTCTCAAGCATTTTTGGAACAACACTTTTCTTATCTAAAGAAAAATAAATGGCTAACAAAATTATTGGGATATGATTTTATTATTGATTATAAGAAATAAAAATAGAATGTGGTAGCAGATGCATTATCACATAAATATGAATATGAAGTGGTTATCAATGCTATTTCAGGTCCATGTTCCCAATGGGTTTCTCAGCTCCAAGAGGAATGGTTGTCAAATACAGGATCTACTCAAATAATTCAAGAATTATTATTAGGATCATCCAAGCATCCTCATTTTTCCTATGATGACAAGGTTTTAAGAAGATAGAATCATATTTACATTCCACACAATTCTACAATCAAATCCAAGATTCTAGAAGAATCACATGCTTCTTCGTCAGTAGGACATTCAAATTTTCTGAAGACATATATGTGGGTAAAACAATACTTTTATAGGAAAGGATTAAAATCTGAGCTCAAAACATGGGTGGATGAATGCAAAGTATGCCAACGCAATAAGGGTGAAATAGTCAAATATCTAGGTTGCTTCAACCACTACCTATTCTAGATCACCAATGGAAACATATTTCAATTTATTTTATTGAAGATATTCCTAAATAAGAAGGCAAAATGGGAATTTTTGTGGTAGTGGATTGCCTCTCCAAATATGCTCACTTCAATGCTCTACAACATCCATTTTCAGCAAGCAAAATGCCTAAGGTATTTATGGACTCAATTTTCAAATTGCATGGAATGCCAAAAAAATATAATAAGTGATCGTGATCCTATATTTACCATAAATTTTTGGAAATAATTATTTTGTCGTAGTGGTACCAAGTTGAACATATCTTCTGCATACCATCGTCAAACAGATGGTCAAACTGATATAGTTAACAAATGTCTGGGTACCTATCTAAGATTTTTTGCTCAAGATAAACAGTATCAATGGAGTCATTGGCTTTCCTTGGCAGAATGGTGGTACAACACTTCATACCATTATTCCATCAAGATGTCTCCATATGAAGAATTGTATGGAGTTAAACCACCAACAATAGCATATTATGTTTCAGGTTCTTCCAAAGTGGCCCAACAAGACAATTGGTTCCAACACCGATAGTCAATGCTCAACATTCTCAAAGAAAATTTGGCATGAAGCAGCAAAAAGACACACACCATTCTGAAAGATAATTTAGTACAGGTGGTATGGTGTTCCTACGTTTGCAACCCTACAAACAATTATCATTGAAGATCAAGACCTATGCCAAATTTCTCAAATAAGGTGAAGTATGCTATAAAAGGGAAAATTGTACTTCCAAGTTATGCCTTATGCAACTATAGAATATTGGAGTAGTTTCTAAGAGGGGGTATGATTATCTTGTATTCCTCATATGGAATTATAGGGGAAATTTTCTTTGTATATGTGTGGAAGTATCTAATATTGGTTTTGGTAACTATGACCCAACTTGAGGATATTAGCAAGTACAAAGGGCTTCTTTGTATTAATAGGCTTCTAGATGATTGGGAGGTTCAATTAATTCTTCCTAACTACGAAGGCTAATTAGAGCATCCATTAATTAAAGAATATATTATCGCCATTAAATTCTTGTCTCCTTGACCCTTTATTTTAGATTATGAGGGGGTTTTGAAAGTGTTATCTAACTTATGATCAAGATCAACATTGTATGATATATTCTTGCATAGACCTACAAGAAATCATATAAAATTTTATTTAATTATTCATTTATATAAGACCTATGGGCCATGATTAACCTTGTTATGGTTAAACCAACTTTATAATTTATAATTAACCTAAATCCCACTTGTTATATCATCTTAGATTAACTTGGTTACGCAATTGGGGTTTTTGATATTGATATAAATACCCCCAACCACCCTATCCATTGTATAAAAGTATTGATAATCTTATCAATGGATAATATATTAATTATTTGGTGCTTAAGAATACCCATATTCTACATACTTTTTTTTTTTACACTTTTTGTATAATATTTGAGTTATTAAACTGATTTTATTGCTTATTGGAAATAGGTGTAAAATCCAACATCTAAGATTAGTTCTACAAATGCCTTAGAGAACAAAATCTATATGCTAAGATTTCAAATTATTGATTCTTTCAAAAAGATGCAATACTTTGGGCATATCATCTATTAAAAAGAGATATCAATTGATCCATTAAAAATTGAAACCTTTATAGATTGCCCAACCCCTACAAATATTTTTAAAATTAATATTTTCATGGGACTAATAAGATACTATCAAAGCTTTATTTACATATTTTCCATAATAAATAATCCTATCATATTTCTATGGAAAAAAGGAATAAATTATTGGGGACAAAGAGATATGGGGTAACATTTCAAGAGCCAAAAAGATTGTTAACCAATACATCTACTTGGGTTGTACTAGATCCAAACAAATATTTTGTAATGTTTATGGATGCTTCCAAGAGAGGATTTGACATATTTTAAGAAATATTGGGTGTGTAATTATGTATGAGTCATGAAAACTCAAATATTGTGAAGTAAATTACCCTACACATGACCTAGAGTTGGGTACAATAGTTCTTTCTTTAACATAGTGGATATGTTACCTATTGGGGCAAAAATTTATACTAAAATTGGATCACCAAATTCTAAGGTCAATTTTTACTTAGTTAGGTCTAAATGGTGGACAACATAGGTGGGTGGAATTCCTCTATGTGGTTTTGATATCTTCTATAGTATGGGTAAGGAGAATAAGGTATAAATATTTGGAGTAAAAGGAGACATATTTGTGCCTCAATGGTAGTAATTTTATACCTAAAAAATCAACTCCTACATCATCTTCAAGGGAAGACATGATACTATGAAGTTAAATAAGCTAACATTTCTAATGATCTAAGCAAGGGGAAGTATGTTGGATGTTATTTGGATGATGAAACACTTAAACTTTGAGGGGCTTTATATGTACATGTTTGTATAAAGTATGGTCATTAGAGCACATATTGAACTTCATGAAAAATATATAGAATAATGATATAAGTTCTCCATAATTTTATAGAAGTATAGATCCTTCTCAATAAATAAAATCTCTTATTATGATTATGGGATTTAGAAAAAATAAGATGAAATAACATAAAATAAAATGACTTCAAACTAGAAATCCATTGATTGATTCTTACTTAACCTTTAAAATCCTAAGTAACCACCAACTTAAATAATTATTTATCTCATTAATTATGCATGCACCTCAATGTAGAAAATAAGAACCTTCAAAAGCAAAAATAGATTCAAAAGAGATAAGTACTCATATCACACAAATGGTACTTATAATTTGAGAATATAATTGTAGTAACCTTGTTACTACCTTAGGGTCACCCACACTTTGAAGACTTGTAAAATCCTTGAATTAATCAATTGGAGCCTCTAGAAACTTAGTATTACAAAATTTTGGCTAGAGACATAATTCACTCAAATGGTGTGATTGGTACATGTGAAGAAAAGTGCTCCCAAGTAGGAGCAATTTTCTCCCCTTCTTAGATGGAATTTCTTGCTATTAGGTTTAGTTAGACAAAGAATGCATGGATGCTAAGGAATGTTTTTAGAAAACTTTTTTTTTGCATGTAGTGGCACCACTAATAATTTTAGAAGGCTTTCAATCCACTTAAAGTTATATTTAGAGAAATATAACATTTGGAGGTACATCATTTTGCTAAAGATGCTCCCAAATCTTTATTTTTACTAGAAGTAAGATTTTCTCACCCAAGGCAACTCAATAGTGAAATTTAGCTATAAATAGGAGCTATAGACTACAAAAAACATATTTTCTCCTTGAAAGAATTAGATATACACTTTGTGATTACCATATTTTAATTGCTCTTTTTATTTTTAAATAATTAGAAACTAATGAGACATTTTGACTATCATCAATGGCACCACGCTTTGGATTGTGGAATATGTGATGATTGTGGTATTATCATTTTATCCTCTTGTAATTCCTTGTTAATTCCATTTCATACAAGTAGGATGTATTATTATTACTTGATTTCTAATGCATTGATTGATCACATTATGGGGATGGAAAGTCCCATGCTGGTTGGGGAGAGGCACACTACCTCCTTAATCCATGTACTACTACATCAAGTCCATTCACCACTTCAAATATATTAGGAGGTATATACGGTACAAGATTTAAGATTTGGATTTTTAATTTATAAAAGACCTGCATTTCCTAAGTATTCCATATTACCCTACCTTTTTAGAAAGAATATAAAAGCAATTAAATTTGAAAGTATATTGGTATCTTAGACTACAAATGCAAAGCACACAAGCTGTAGACAAAGAAGTCACTAATATTGAATGCAATTTTTTCAAATGATGTAAATGAAAAAAAAAATATGTTAAGACAAGGGTGCAAGGATACCTTTAGCCAATAGAGAGGATTTATCCTACATGAGACTCAACCATTTTAAAAAAATCCAAAATATAATCTAAGTATGAAGCTTAAATGATAAGACTACTAAAACAAATTTCTTAGAATGTATGCACTTTTTTATTTTATTTTATTGAAAACACTTATGGATAAATAAAACAAATCTAATAATGCAATAATGCAAACAAGATAATTATTCTAAAAATAAAATAAATAAGGTTCTAAATAAATAATACTTGTTTCATGTTGTTGGATCTCACGTTGCTCCAATATAAATATTTCTACTTTTTGGCCTACTCCTTTCACATCACAAAATACCTGTGCAAAAAAAAACTCAATAGTGGATTAAGTTTTAAGTTTACTTCCTTCATCAAACCCCTATTTCAAAAAATACAAAAAATAGAAAAGTAGATAATATTTTTTTTGGGGGGATTTGGACCATATTGTGAAACACTACAAAATATTGGCACTTGCAAAAGCATAGGCAATGCTATTGATGAAGTTGTTAAGTGACAATAATTTTATCTAAGATATATTTCTTGATTTTATAGGTCTAAATAGTGATTAGAATGTGATAGCATTGTTTATACTATAGATTGATGACACTTACCTATATGTGCAACATGATAAGTTTTTAAATTATGAGCCTGCTATAATGATCAAAATATAGAATCTTGACCAATAGTGGTAGAATGTAAAAATAAATTGATCAAAAAACAAATAAAAATATAATAATATAATGAAAATAAAAACATGATAAAGAACAAAGGGGTTTTAAATGAACGATCAAGACAAAATGAAACAATATAAACAAAAAGGAAAAACATGACCAAAAATATTTTAGAGACAAATACTAAAAGTTGGTGATGGAATACCAAGCACTATGATGCTTTTATGGATGCAATCATAGGATACCTTTGAAGAAGAGAAAAATTAAAAGAGATATTGTCAATATTGCCCACATGAACTCTAGTGGTTTAATAATGATTTTTTAATAGAAATTTTGGAAGGATTTTGTTGAGATGGTATTTGAATAGAAATGGATACTATAATAATAAATATTTAGCATTTTGAACTTTAACTTGATATAAATTTTGGTAGTGTTATATTAACCTTCTTAGATATGTGTTTATGATGCCCCAATGGCTAGTTTTGTAGAAGTTGTGGCACCCATAAAGGATTTGTTAGAGGTAAATTTGAAAGGAGAGGAGAGTTGTCTTCAGATTTAGTGTTGCATGGAGGAAATATTGGTATGATTGGATATGATTAGATATTTAGAAGATGTGCATGTGACTTGGAGGCTTTTTAGTTAGTTAATTTAGAATAAGTATAAATGCATGCATGATTTATAATCATGTTAGATACTTGGCATTGGATGGAGATCAAGTAAGACTAGCAAGGCTAGATTATAATTTGATGAATAATTGACATGAGTTAGCTACCTATTTTATTTTTTCAATTCATGATAGGTAATAACATTGGAGGAAAAAGCATTGGCAATGATTATGTTCCTAATTTTAATGTGAAAATTTATACCGGCAATTTGATTGGGTAGTAGAAGATCATATTTTATGTTTTGACAACAACATTACCCCTTGGTAAAAAACATCATTGGTGCTACTATCTTGGGTATATCATTTTTTATTTGGGTCATTGAATGCTCCTTGGATAAGAATTTAGCTCACTTTTTTTATCAGGATGTTTATTATGTTTTATGAGATGGATTTTTTCATGTTTGTGTGACTAGTGATTTACTCAAAATTAAGTGTCTATATTTTCCCCTTTTTTATGATTCATAAAATAACGAGCATGATAAATACTAGATTGTGTGCCCTAATTTTGAGATAAATACATCTTATGATGAATCAAATTTGAGATTCAAAAGTATTGTTACTTGTTATAAGTTGATTATTTATGATGTAATTTTTCTATTATGACAATATTAAATGTTGAAATGCCCTTGTATGCCCCCTGAAGTTTCTAAGAAAATTTTAGGTTTGAAATAAGAAGCTTTACTACGATGCATATAGTTGAATGGATGAGAAATAACGATGAATAAAAAACTAGCTTGGAGGGTGGGGAGTAAAATGGATAAGGAGGTAAAAACAAAATAATATTTGTTGTTCATTATTGCAAAAAAGTGCTTTGAACATACACAAACATTACATATTTCAATAGTATAGTAGGAAACACTATGTACTATAACGACTAGATGAGACCACTAGTAGTGAAAGGGGAGATCAAACTCAAGTATATAAGCTAGAATTTTTAATATTTGATCATTTTGTCTTAAAAAATGTGTTAATAATACAATTCAATGCTTTTTCATAGTGGAAGCACCACTGCATAGTGCTTTTACTTTATGTTGGTGATATTATATAGCATTTTTATGTAGATGTGGTGCTTTTACACTCACAATTTTTTTTCATTTGATAGAACTTTTACCAATTGATGGAACTTTTGATAGGATGAGATGGGATATGATGAATTTGAGGGAGAAATTTATGATTATTATTTATTTTATGCAAGTAAGGCTTCAAAATTTGGACTATCGTGAGCATTGTCCCCATCTCTTGGAGATGACCCTTAAACTCTTAGACTTTGAGGATTATGCATTCCTAATAGTAGTATGGTTGTATCATGTTTCCCTTATGTTGAAGGTGGAGTTCAATAGGGCATTATTGACACACTAGTAGAATAGTGGTATTCGAAGACAAATACCTTTTATTTGTCATACAAAGAGGTTACCATTTATCTTGAGGATATATGGAATATATTGTAGGTGCCCATTATGGGTGCTCCTGTCTAATTAAAACAATAAAAATGGAGGAGCTTGAATATGATGATAGGAAACCCAATATTACATCTGATGAAGTTGGGTATTAAAATCAATGTTGCTTATATTTTAGGATAATAGATTAAAAGGTGACATTGTTGATCACAATAGTATAATGAGTCTTGGTGGGTGACTAGTAAGAGGTTTATGCACAAGAGTTTAGGGGAGGTGGTGGAAGAGATTCTTGAGCATTAGACCATATTTATGTAGGGCCCCAATTTTTTTTCCCTCCTATACCACTATTGCATCGAGTGGTGTATAGGGGACACATGGGTTTTCCTATAGCACACTTCTCTAGGTATGGGTGTAGGAGTGTATAACTTTTGAATGGTTGTTAGGGCAAGTAGATGATGATGAGGCACCATGAGCTTATTGGTGGCTATATAATTTTGAAAGAGGACAAAGATACCCACATCATGGTATTTTGGGTAGGGCACAATACTTGATAGATCACTTATGCTAGGAGTAGGTCATGTGGAAATTATATAGGGGGAACCTAGGTAGGGAAGAGGATAATTATTATTTGACTAGGATTAAATGGCAATGATGATTGATGGGTCCATATGAAGAGTTATGTCTTTTACACTATGGTAACATGGTTTCCCAATTCACATATAATACAACATCCTACCTAGCCTAGTGTGGTACCAATAATCAACATAGTAGTAGGGTTTTAAGGTTGCACCTAATTTATATTTATACTCTAAGATAAATTTAAATGATCTAGTAATCTTGAATCCTATGATGGTTGCCCCTAGAGTGAGCAATTACTATTAGGGTTGGTATTATACTGAATGACTATAACGAGTTAGAATGGCTAGTGGATGTAGCTAGGGGAAAGGTCTTAGAGAGAAGAACTAGTAGTATTGCTTGTAGTCTAGTAATGGTGGTCATACCAACAACAATAGAGGGCAACAATAATAGTACTTGTAGGAGTTTTGATGATCATGATGGGTGATGTAGGATTGAATAAGTCTCCTTAGTTATCGATGGAAGTAGAGGGGAATGCATTGGGTAGTCAAGTGGTTAGCTTGTAGGTAATGATGACATACCCTGTAGCTGAAAAAGATGCAACATAAACAAAGGCAACAACACAAACCTAAGAGTGGAATCACTTGGTGCAAAAAACCTCTATTATGTAATTAATTATCATCATCTTGACTGTAGAGAGGTATGTGATCATGAAAAAGGCTAGAGTAATAGTCTATAGGTGAAATTATTAGCTGGTAAAAACTCTCCTAGATTATATGGTTGATATGCAATGGATACATACAATAGAGTTGACCTAGGTATAGGTAAATGGAACATAATTGTAGGATGATTTGATAGCAAAGTTTAAATAATTGATCCAATATCAAATAACATACCATGCTCTTATACCTATTAATTGGTGCATACCTTCACCCAAATAAACATGGACCAAGAGATAAACATAGTTATGGTACATTACCTTCTAGTAATTGCATTCATTGATGATGCCAATACCACAAGGAGGAGGAGCATCCTTATATACTGGATTCCAGAACTAACCCTAGCCCATATCTAGGGGTCAATTTTAATGTACTATATTGATATATTATATTATGATGAGGATTGTATGATGATGTTTATATATTGATTATATTTTCTTCATGACTCTTGTCTTAATTTAGTGCATGGATGATAATATTAGTATGTGTTATGTGTGTTTATTTTGATATACTATTAATTGATGATGTGATGTCATTGATTATTTTATGATTTTAAATAATGACAATGATAATAGCTTTTGAATTTTTGAAATGAACAAAGATGTATTTATATAGACTTTGTATGGGTCACAATGATAGGTATGATATATATATATATATATATATATATATATATGTGGATTGATTTGGTTGAGTTTGTAGACTATAAAATTGCAAAATGTGACTATATTTCAAATATTGGCATAATAATCTATGTGCTCCAAGATGGTGAGGACTTGAAATTAATTTTGAGGAAGTTATGCTAATAAATTACCTAATATCTAAAGAGTTTACAAACATTATGACCTTGACCAACTAACAAACACAAGATAGGATGTGGACTATGCATTTTAAAGGTGTTATAACTAGAAATAGAGTTGGTGCTAGTATCTAGTTCATCAAACAACAAAGTACCCAAATAAATTATGCTTATAAACTTCTATTTAAATATAACAATAATATGGTTAAATATGAAGAAATTTGCACAGGTTTAAGGAAGGCTAAAAATATGGGGATCAAGAATGTTAAGATATTTATCAATTCAAAACTAGTTTTAAATTAGATTAATTTACAATGTGCAATAAAACAAACACCTAAAATATTATAAGCATAGGGTTTGGGACTTTCTAGAGAGTTTCAAAACATATGAAATCAAGGCAATCCCTTAGGAGCTAAATATCAAATAAAATAAATTAGCTTATGTGGTAGCAAGGTTTAACCCTATTTCAGATATGTGGGATAAATCAAAAGAGTCATAAGTAGCCTTGAAATTAGCTATCACTCATCATTCTGATCACTGGAAAGTGTCTACTAATAACAAATACATTATATAATTCATCATAATTTAAGCTTAGCATGTTAAACAAAAGAATATGGAGATGATATAAAAGCTAAGGTAATCCATTTGAAGACTAAACAACTATCAAAAGAACTAATCATACTGGAGATCTTATCCAATGTTGATGATAGTATCAAAATCAAACATTAAAGTAAAATCATCCTCTTAATATCTAGTGATTTTTTATAAAGGAAAAAACTATAATTAGGCAATGAATACACCAAGGAAGAGATTGGTATATTCAAGGAACTTTGTGGGATGTATGGTGATATTATTACATGGTCTTAAGAACGTTTGATGATGTATAATAAAGACATCATTGAATACAATATATAATTAGAAATTGGTGCAAATTCCTTTTGGAAAAATTCAAGGTTTTCTAATGCCAAAATTAAAGTAGTTATGAATATTTTAAAGGCCCAAATTATCCTTACAATTAAACATTCTACATGGGCAACCAATTGTTTTAGTCCTAAAGAAAAATTATGATATTACACATCGCCTATTACAAACCAGGTCTTGCAAAAAGTGTTTAAATTATACATGTTATCACTATTGGATAACTTCTTAGGGTAAAATAAAATATGGATAAAAGATGATGACAAACATAAAACTTATGTTGCAACAAAAAAAGAAATATTTGCATACTAACGAATGTTTTTTAGGTTGTTCAATGCTAGGTCCACCTTCCAATGAGCTATGGACATCGCCTAGTTTAAGATAAAATAATACTTAGATAATTCAACTACTTTTTCTAAAGAGCAAAGTAAGCATATTGGAGACCTAGAGTTCACTTTTAAAAGTTGTAGAGAGTATGGCATTTAATTGAATCTCAAAATTTCCATTTTGTGGATTAGGAAGGAAATCTAGTAGGGCATGTAGTTTCAAAATTGGCCTAGTAAGGTCTTGATAAAATAAGAGCAATTCAAGTATTACCTCTTTCCACTTTCATAAAAGGAATTAAATAATTCTTGGGTAAAATCCATATTGTAGCTAAGTTCATAACCAATTTTGCACAATTGGTTAGAGCAAAAACCAAGATGTTAAAGAAATATTCCACCCATGTATGAACCATAGAAAAAGAGATGCATTTTTAGGATATAAAATATTCAATTATTAATCCCAATTCCCATAAATCCAAATTTCTCTAAAAATTTTAGGCTATATGTGTTCAATATATATGAAAGCATCACTATTTTTTTTAACTTAAAATGATGATAAATATAAAGAACATATGATATTTTTTATGATCCAGTTTCTCCATAATTATGACAAAAAGCATAACTTCATTAAAAATAAGTGTTTAAAATATTGAAAGACCTAAAGAAATCTTGGTATGACCTATATCAAAGTAACACTACTATATTTGTCATACATCCTGATGTCAAATATTATATGGTGAATTAGGAGAAAAGGAAACAAGATGGATAAACAAGATTTAAGAATTTGACATAGAGATAAAACCCACTAAAGCAGTCATGGATAAGGATCTATGCAAAGATGTCACTATTTTATATTTATAGGACCAAGTGGAATTGGTATAATACATTGAACTAGATGATCAACCAAGTTGGATGGAAGACAATAGAAGATACATGATAGTAGGATAAGTTCTATAAGGCTTAACACCTAAAGAAAGAGCTAGGTTCAAACAAAGGTAATGCATTATACCTAGTTGGATAATGTACTTTTTCAAAAGTGGTATGATGAGATTCTACTAAGGTGAATAAAAGAATAAAGAATAAAATCCCTAATCAAGAAATATCATAATGAAAGGGGACACTATTTTACTAAACCACATCATCTAAGATATTAAGGGTAAGATTTTAGTAGACTATCATTTTTTTAATTGCATCCTTTAGAAGTGTCTTAACCTATTTGGGGGTTAGATATTTAGAATAAGCATGAGTATCTTCTGCCATATCAACATTAGAATCTAAAATAGAATAATCCAACTCATCAGCACTCACCTCATCATGCACAATTATAGTATTCTAAACTAAACCATCCTACTCATATTGTCCTAATATAGGGGAAGACGAGATTGTCTAAGAAAGTGTGCATGATGGAGTCAAATAAATAGATAGTGAATAACCACTAGAAGAAGAATATACTCTAATAGGAATGGAACCAACCAAGATATTTGAAGAACCTATTGGATCTAGAATATGTAGAGAATCAAAGTAATTAGAAGCTATAATATTAGGGAGGAGTGGAAATAATACCTAGAAGAACCTCATCACAGATGACATCTTTTCAAATCAACACCTTACACCTTTGAGGATCATAGATATGATATATCTTTGAGATATCAAAATATCCTATAAATATATGTTTTTGGATCTTAGGTGCCTCTTTTTTTAATATCCTTTGGTATGTGAGCCCATTCTAAGGACCCAAAGATTCAAAACATAAACACATTTGACTTATCCCTTATTAATTTATCCAGATATTTCATCCATAAAATAGCCCTTGTTGGCACCCTAGTGATAATATAACCTATAGAAGTGACTGCTATATATCCAATTTTTCATGCCAAAACAATAAAAGTTAATACCTTAGCCAATTAAACTAGTCTAATCAAATTTATATCTATTTGGAGCATTTAATAGCCTAGAGAAAAATCACCATACTAGGGCAAAGGTACTATATGATTCTTTCACCTGATCTATAGTTCTTTTCCATTTTGATCAATTTTTAAATGGTTTGACCTCAAAAATGGTCATTTCATAAAAGTGCCATTGAAAACTCAAAAATTCTATGTGGTGCTTTTATACTTATGTAGTGATTTTTATTGCATGAGTGGAATATTTGAGGCACATTTCTCTAGCACAAAAATTCCCTCCACCACTCTAAGGCATGATCATGCATATTAGATGGCATCCTTTGCGCCTACATATTGAATAACACAAGCTTATATTGAGAGGGGGAGATAAAACTTTTACTTTTCTTTCCAAAGTAGTATTATTTAATATTATAAATTGCAATAATGAAATAATGCACAGATCATCACACACATAAGAGACAAAAATTTAACGTGGTTCACCCAATGTGGGCTACATCCACGAAGAAATATTTCTTATAAATTTTCTCAACAAATATCTTGGAAACCAATTTCCTGTTACCATGTTTATGGGCACCAATCCAAATTAGACACCAATCCCCTATGATCAAGTTCATGGACCTCTATACACAGGAGACACCAATCCCTCTACTCTGGTTTGTGGATATTTATCCATAGGAGACACTAATCCCCTTTGCTCTAGTTTGTGGACCTCTATCCACAAGAGACACCAATCCCCTTTGCTCTAGTTCATGGACCTCTATCTATAGGAGACATCGATACCCTTTGCTCTGGTTCGTGGAACTCTATCCATAGGATACATCAATCTCCTTTGCTCTAGTTCATGGACCTCTATCAATAGGAGACACCAATCCCCTTTTCTCTGGTTTATGGACCTCTATCTACAGGAAAAACCAATCCCCTCTACTTTGGCTTGCTCTAAAGCTTGCTCAAATCTACTCAAAGCCTACTCACAAGGCTTGCTCAAATCTACTCCAAGCCTACTCACAATTCTTTCTCAAATCTACTCCAAGCATACTTACAAGGGTTGCTTAAATATGATCCAAGCCTACTCACAAGGCTTGCTCAAATATGCTCCAAGCCTACTCACAAGGCTTTCTCAAATCTGCTCCAAGCCTACTCACAAGGCTTGCTCAAATCTGCTCTAAGCCTACTCACAAGGCTTACTTGAATCTACTCAATTCTTCTCAAAAATCTACTCAAATATGCTCACAAAGCCTGCTCATATCAAATTTACCTCAATGTTGCTCACAGAACTTGCTCAAATATTCCCAAATCTTGCATACAAATAATGTTTTTTTGGATTTTACATGGTGGAATCGGTAGCTACCACGAATCTAGGTAGGCTATCCAGCTTTTATGGTAGCCACAATATTCTATGTTGTCCATCCTAGAAGCCACCACACAGATATCTATGCAGTTCATCCCTATAACCACCATACCATGATCGTTTTAAACCTTTTGTCACTGAAAGAACCTAGAAAGGGACAATCGTTCAATTCGATGACGCCTAAGATTTGAACCTTGGACCTTCGTCCCCATTATGGGGTTTGGGGGAGCATACAAACAATGTTAAAGTGCTTTCTTTGACTAAATTAATTTAGATATATTCTACTTAGAATTATTTTTCTTCATGACCATATAAATAAAGATATGCATTATTTGGAAAAAATATCCACCAAAATAGAAGTTTTGGCTTAGTCTAAGGGATCATCTTAAGGGGGATAATTCAGAATGTCCTTTATCTCATGTTGTCTTTTAAACCAAATTATCTTAGGTACCAATATAACTAATCAATAGTAGAATTAAATATAAGAGTAATTAAAGTATATACTAATAAATTATAACAACATTCACTATAACATCAAATATGAATATCAGTGACCAAAATAATTCATGTACAAGAATGAAAATACTTACAATAATATTTCTCAAGATTTATATACACACTTCAATATTATAAATGCTTGATATGGTGATTGTTTACAAACCATTTTCCCATTTATATTGTATGGATCTTTATCTCCATAATATAGACATAGAAATGTGACTCTTCAATACTTGACTATTGTACTCCTCACATATCTGAGAGTTGCAACCTTTCATATTTTTGTACTTTGGCTTCTCATATTGGCACTTGTATACAAGACTCTTCACTCTCTACTTACATGAAAAATTAAATCTATGATACTTGCACACTTCTACATAACACTTTGTAACAACCCCGATCTACTCACCTGGTTGCACCACAATCTAAAGCCAAGCAATTTTGTAGGGTAATTTTTTTAAATTAATATCTTCAAATATAAAAGTTCTTTCATGTTCGTAGCAGATACTTTTAGATTTATAGCATTTTGTTTCACCCAATAATTTTTAACCTATAGTTTTTAAATCAGTATAGACATATCAAACCACTTTTGGGTTCAAGACTACTGCAAACAACCACCCAAGTGGATGAGATTGGCCAAATCCCATAAAAGATGTCATTATGTGGAATTAACTCACCTCATTTACATCCAAAAGTTTTAGCATGAGGTTCAAACCACGACATGGGTTATCCTCTAGGGCCTATAACACCTAAAGTGTGGATGCTTACTTTCTCATTCCTTATTATACTAAACCTTTGACTAACTGGTTGACTTATTCTAATAATTGTATGAAAGAAATTAGTGTACATATACATAGTGTCTAGATGATTACCCCCTACCCAGAGTTAGATAGAGCCATGTCAATACCCTGATATTGGACTTGATCACTCATGCCCATTATGACTCATGAACATTTATCCCATACCAAAAATTGTGGCTAACTAGCTAAGTCAAATATGCATGGGACTTATCACTGTACTATTCGGGTAGCAACCTAGAGGTGGCATACCATATCGTCCCTCCTTACTAGTTTTGAGCAAGTCACATGTTCTGACCAATTCAGTCATACTACGGTTGCTTTCGAGACTCGTTGTGTGCATACGCACACCTCAATGACATTGGGTGATCATTTTATTAGATTTTTCAAGAGATATATTAACTATTCATTTTCACATTAATGATTGAAGATATTAGCTTGTTAAATTCTTTGGTCTCAAAGATCCATTTACACCATCATTCTCTTATCTACTTCTCCTTTTATTAAGATTAAGAGTAAAATAAAATACATCTCATTTTGCATTTGCAAGTATGAAAAAGACAAAGAGTCATTCATTTACCATATATTTATATTTCTATTATAGATAAACAATAAGAATGATTCCAAGTCAAACACATAATTATTTTGTTCTAGCACACTGGTTTTCATATATCTTTTTTTTTTAATAATGTACCTCTATTTCATGCATTAATTTTAAGTATAACTAATCCTTATGCTTATAAAAGAAATATATAAATCATTAAGCAGCCAAGAAGCAATATAAAATATTCTTTTATTAAAGGAACCACTCTTTATTTTAAATATCTAAAACAAAGCTTAAGTAAATATTGCTTATTTTAATCTTCATTATATAAATATAACTTATACAATAACCTATGTAGGTAACACTTGATATTATGCCATTTATGAAAGTCTTTTCACAAGGAATTTATCAAGGCTTTAAAATAGTTCTTATTGTTGACGACTACTCCCATTAACCGAACATAAAGAATTTACTTTATTTTCTAAACTTTTAACATATTTAACCTTTTCAAGAAACCTTGGGTTTATTGATTTATTATTATATTGTTTTTTGTATACCTTACATTGCATCCAAGTAAGGTATCCCAAGTCGTTTTTTACAAGTCAAAGAAAATATGCAATAGCTAGTATTAAGAACAATCTCATATTGAAATACATTGTTGTTCTTTCATTACAATATGGCCAAAAAGATTAAAGTCTTTATTATGTACATAGATTACTAATGACTGTTTAGCATTAGAGTAAATATTACTCTATTTCATTCATTGAAAGAATGCCCATCTAATAGTAGATTTTTCTTCTATAACAAATGTATTGCTTAGCTAAGCATTTTATCATTGCCTTGAAGGCACATAAACTTAGCTCCTCCCGATACATTATTAATATTGACGATGTCAAATTATATTTTTCAAGTTTCAGGTTTCAAACTTTCGAAAACAACATTTCCATAAGGTTATAAAGATGTGTATATAATTTGTGCTGAAAATGCAGTCAACGTACAACACTACGCAAGTAAGACCTTCTCTAGTTAGAAACACACATCTGAAATTCATCATGCTCAGAGACTTACTTACAGAAGATCAAATATCTCTTATTTTATTTGATTAACTTTGTAATGAATATAAAAATAGTGTTGTACTATGGCTTCACTCTACCAAGTCCTAGTTAGGCTTCTAAAAAATACAACATTTCATAACTCTTGCTACTATTAATAAAGACCCTTGAAAACACAAATCCCTTCATAAATGTATCTAGATAAATTCATATTCAATTTGGGTCTTATCAAAGTGTTTCTGAATTGAAGTCACTAACAAGGTAATAAAGATAATTGTTTGATATTTCGTACTAAGTTATTACAATTGAAAAAACATGTTTTTATTCTATTTTCAATTTATAATTTTCTATGTATGGTTACAGGCCTATTTGCTAATCAGAATCAACTTTTTACATAAATAAATGAACAAAGGGTAAGCCAAATACGTCAATCGTTGTTTCAATTTTTTTAAAGATTTTGTAGCAGCTAGAGAAATCTTTGACTTCACCTACTACTTGTCGTGGTTGCCCTTCTAACATAAAACAACCTTCAGTCTCTATTTTCACCACTCAGGTTCAAGAGTAATATCTTAGGGGATCAGATACATCTCCTATGTTTATAGTATGCACACTAAAATATATTTTAATACTATTCACTCACACATTTTAGGCATAAAATTTTTTACCATATAAGCAAACATGCATGCATTATTATATGCAGTTCCTTTCCATTCAAACACAAATAGAGTTTAGCAAGCATTTATTACTTTATTTCTAAACTTCAAAGCAAACTCACACGAATAATTATTTCCATCTATAACTGGTTATCTCCCATGCTAGATACATCCTGGTGAGACATCAATATTTAGACATAGTATTTCTAAGGAAATTCAACATCAAATACACATTCAATTTTATAGATACATAGTGTTGCAGTCGAATAAAAATAGTTTACTTCCATATTCTAAAATACAAAATAAATACAATCATTTTATTCAAATATTTTTAAAAAACATTTCTAAATTATTAGAGAGTTGGAATTGTCATGCTTACTTGTATTTTTTGCTGTAGAGCCAAACATCTTTTCCTAAAACATATTTTTTTTTCTCCAAATACAAAAACTACTCAGTAAATCCCCCAATGCATATTTTATCCATAATAAAAATGAAATCTAAATATTTCTTCCATCTAGGACATGCAAATCAAGACATACCATTACCTTCAAACCTAGGTCACACCATACCAGATTGCACATATTATAACAACCCAAGTTTACTCACTTGGTTGTACCACTAGAAAATACAAGCAATTTCACAGGTTAATTTTTTTATTTTTCAAACCACTTTTTATTCATAGGTTCACTTTCAGGTACACCCAATAAAGCATTATCATAAACTTTAATTAGTACAGGTATATTTCACCACTTTTGGATTTGAGACTGCTGCAAACAACCACCCAAGTGGATGAGATTTGCCAAATCCCATAAAGGTGTCATTATGTGGTAACTATTTATCTCATTTATGTCCACAAGTTCTAGCATGATGATCGTTCCACAACTAGGGTTATCCTCTAGGGCCCATAACACGTAGAGGGTGGACACTCATTTTCCCCATTCCTTATCACACTGAACCTTCGAATTTCAATCAACTTGTTTTATATTTACATGAAAGGAGATAGTATAATTATGCCTAGTATCTAAATGAGTATCCTCTTCTTGGAGTCAGCTAGAGCCATGTCAATTCCCTGACCTTGAACTTGATCACTTATGCTCATTATGACCCACGATCGTATGTCTCATACCATACATAGTGGCTTAATAAACTAGGTCAAATGAACACAAGACTTATCATGGTAATATTCGATTGACAACCTGGAGAAGGCATCTCATTCCACCTCTCATTATAAGATCTAACCTAGTCACATATCCGACCAATTCTGTCAGTCTATAATTGCCCTAAAGGCATGTTGTGTGCATACCCACATCTCAACATTTAGTGTTTTCTTACAATCATTTCTACCCGATGACGTTTACATTTTTTTTTTAATTTTAGTATTAAGAAATATAGAGAATCTACTATTTATTATTGTCTCAATAATTAAGCCTAACATTATTCTTTATTGCCATTAAAGTAAACATCTCTAAAAGAGAATATCCAGATTATCAAAAAGGTCAAACCTTTACATATTTTATCTTTACACAAACTATGCCCATCCATGATAGGAGTTTCACCATTAGCAAGGGCTTTGGAGTGTTTATTAGTTTTCTAACTACTTTTCTAGACTTAATGGATAAATTATTTCATTTGTTAGAAATAAATTATATTACATCATTTGGGTCATGTAAATGTACCTTCCTAAGTGCATACATAGGACATTAGATTAATTTATGGGAAAGTTATCTAGTTACTTTATGCAATGTAATAAATGCACAAGTTTCAATGTGCAAGTTGTATATGTACAAGGTATCCCTTGCACAACTAGGTAGAGTATAGAAGCTTAGAGAATATTTGTAGGTAGTAGCATAGTGTTGTGTAGATCACCATATATTGTTGATGGGTGCAATGTAGTCTAGTAGCTTTGTTCATGGAGTGTCCATTTCCTCTATAGCTACATTGTATTCATTTTTGTCATTTCTACTTATAGTATATTTTAGTCATCTTGCAAATTTATTTTCTTTCATATTATTCTACACCTTGTGATTATTATCTCACATTGCATACTACTTCAAAATATAATAGTGGTATCAAATCCGTGGTATATCTAGCCATAGTAGATCAATAGGAAAACCATCATTATCATTGAGCTTGAGGTTTTTGTCAACCTGATGTGTTGCTGGACCAACCACTATAAAAAATCTTAGAAGAGTCTAGGTGGTAGAAAAAGGGAGAGCCACAAGTGAGAATTAAAAGAAATCTCAGTTCCATAAATATTGAGATTATATTTGGCTAGATTATTTCCATAGGGTTGAAGGAAAAAATCGTGAAGACTAGGACTCAACATTCAATCCACTAGATTGACAAATAAACTAGTGAAGAACATTTAGGATATTTGGAATTTGTTAACTATTGCCCAAAGTTTCTTTTGTTGTAAAAAATGAATTCTCAGATGATTGGGACACCTCCTACAATATAAATCTAGGAGAATTCAATTTTTTTGTGAGAAGGTTGGTGTGTCTTCATAGCGTAGATATTAGTTTCTTGTGCAAGAAAAGAATACTATGAAATAAGACTTTTGGATAAGATTTGTGGTGAAGTTAGGAGACTAGATATATCCATTGCTATATTGAGAACTTCATAGAAGAAGAAAAATGCCACATAAGCCTTGATCTAGAAGCAAAGGCCATAGAAGCCTTGATTCGAAAGAAAATTTCATAGAATCCTTGTTCCAGAAGAAAATGCCATAGAAGCCTTGATCCAGAAGAAAAGACCACAAAATCCTTAATATTGAAGAAAAGGCCATAAGCCTTGTCCTAGAAGAAAAGGCCACAAAAGCCTTAAACTGAAGAAAAGGCCATAGAAGCCTTGTTACTAAATAAAAGGCCACATAAGCCTTGATACTAAAGAAAAGGCTATAGAAGCCTTGATACTAAAAAAAATGCGATAGAAGACTTGATCCTGAAAAAGAATTTAGAAGAGATTATATGATTCAGATGTAGATTAATATTTTAGTACTAAAAATTTTTTGCAGGGAAAGGAGATTCAGTGAGTTGGGAAACTTCCTATAAGAAAGTTAGGAAGAATATCTTCTTCAAAATCAATCTAGCACCTAAAGAAAAATTGAAGGTAAAGAGATCAGGAGAAGATCTCATTGAAGAAATTCTAGTCTTTGAATAATAAGGAATATGAGAGTCCTACTCAAATCCAAAAGTAGTAGAATCATATATCCAGAAGAATATCTCACCACTAACACTTCCAGATTAGAAGGTTGAAGAAAATATCTTGAGGAATACCAAAATAAAATACAAGATCAGAGACCTTGGGGAGGTTTCAATGAACATCCAGTAAAAGGCTTGGAGAGCCTTACTGAAGAAATCATCAAAGGATAACTCATTGGAGAAATTCACTACAAGAAAATAGTGAAATATTTGGAATAATTATTGCCATACGACAACAAGCCCAAAAGAAGAAGAAGAATTTGGCAATGAGTGCCAAATCTCAGAACACCTCAAGATATTTAGAATCTTGAGAAGAAGATTTGGAATAATTATCACCATCCAACAACAAGCCTAAAAGAAGAAGAAGAATTTGGAAAGGAGTGCCAAATCTCAGAAGACCTCAAGATATTCAGAATCTTGAGAAAAATATCCTGCTTAAAGTCATAATTTGACAAGAAGACTTGAAGATAGGAGAATCCTACCAAATCCAAGAGATTTCAATATTGCCTCTCACAACAAGAAGCCACCATTTCAAAGACAAATTTCTCAAAATGTACAACAAAAGGAGAATATTTCTTAAACGATCAAATGATCAAAACCTAGGCTCGTAAAAGAAATTTTGAGACCACTTTTTAGTGAAGAAAAAACTAAGTAACAAGATCCTACTCAAAGAAGTAACTTGGTGATCTTAGATACCAAGATATACATCCTCTACAGAAGCTTCAAAAGAGCTACAAAAGCATTCAAAAGGTTAAACAACTACTAGTTCAAGTAGATTCATTAATTGGATTACTTATAAGATCTGTTAAAGCACCTTAATTTGGATTAGAGTTACAAAAGAGGAAAATTGAATTACAATATTGAAAAGTGTAAAAGTGAAAAGTTCCTTTTAAGGTTCATTTGTACATTATCTTTGGAGTTGATTAGATTACAAATTTACAACTATCTATCAACTATCAAATATCTACTTGAAAAGAAAAAGAAGACTAGTTCTTACAACTTTGTTTGTAGTGAAATTGCAGAATAACTCTTGAAGATTCATTTCAGATTATTCTTGATTAGTTATAGTAATTTGATTACGTACACTTATAAGTTATTTTGAGAGTTGATTGGAGTGATAAGGTGTGATTATTAGTGCATTAAAAGTGAAATATTAGTGGTACTATATTACTCTAAAAAAGCTTAGTGTTTGTGTTCTTGAGAAAGGCACAAAATCATATTAGCATCAAGTGTCTAAAGACACCATTAGTGCACCAAAATATAAAACTTTTAGTGTCCAGAGGAAGCCACCAAAAAAACTCAATCCTCCAAGTTTTGGAGAAGAAAATAGCAACTAACTAAATTTTGCAAAGGAAGCTTCAAATATTGAGACTTGGTGAGTCTCAAATCCAAAGCATTACAGGGTTAGTTGCAAGGTGAAAGTGCAAAAAATTACATCAAAGAGAAGCTTCTATCTACACCATTATAAGCTTTGTATTTTTATCAAAATACCCAAGCAAAAAGGGGAATATGTCTATTCAAGAATACCACCTCAAATCTCCCATTGCATTCAAAATTCTACCATAAAAACCAAAAAATTAGATCTACAAAAAAGAGTGCAAAAATAAGTGCAATAAGGTTTCTTATAACCAAAATTTATTACATTATTGTGCATCATTCTAATCGGTTGTATGTAGGTCTTAGGGCAGAATCTAGAGTAACTTAAGGGCACATTATTATATTCAAGAATAGTTGAAGATCAGTCCAATCCAATATTAAAAAGGAAGTCTCTCAAAAGGCTCACAATTCCTCCATTTTGGACGGTCAAACCTGCAATAATAGAAGACACAATACAAAGTAAGAAAGAGAATTACATCCAATGTAATATCATCTAAAAAGGAGCATACAAAATAGGCTAAAAATGAGGGAAAGCATAGCAATCCACATACATCCAAGGAGCTCCACCAAGGGACCACAAAAGCTCCACCAAGGCACCACCAAAGCTCCAATAAATGTTGGACATTTTGAGTCCCTAAGCTAAAAGTTGTCATTAATGTCAAAAGGATCTATGTAAGTAAGCACTATAATTTTGCTTAACAAGAGCTTCATGAGAAGCAAAGGTTTTGATCAAAGGTTCAAGAAGGGATGCATGGCATTTGGTTCCAAAAGGAGCTTCAAGGGAAGCTTGGCAAAAGGTTTTTATTTAAAACCATGGATGGCATATTTGCAATGGGTTGTTCTTAAAACCCAAGTTGGATTTTTGTTTCATCGAAAAAGGTGCCCCGGTGATGGAGAAATTTAATTTTAAAGGTTTAGTTTAAATTTTAATTTATTTAAAAATTAAATTTAAATTTTAAAATTAAATAAAAGGTTTTATGTCATGTCCACCAACATTGTCATTTTTCCCCTCCATATGTATATAAAAGGTACCTCTTTAGTAAGGAAAAGCTAAGTCTCAAAAATTTGAATTATAAAATATTTATTGCCTAAGTTAGATCCACCTCTGAATCGTGCATTTCGAGTGCCACGGGATTGGTTGAAGCGTTGTTTGATTGTTTAAAAGCTCGTGGGAAAAAATAAGAAGCATAAGGAGCACAAGGTGGAATAGCTTCCACGTGGGAAGCTTAGCCCACTTGGTGGGCAAAGGGAGTGCAAAGGCGCACTCACTGCAGGTCTCGGGTTCGAGTCACCCGAAACCCGTTTTCGCATGGTTTGTTGTCGTCGCATTTTTCGGAGCCAAAAAATATTTTATTTTCTAAGGTATGCCCGTCGCCACAATTTTCGGAGAATAAATAATTAATGTTTTAATTTTTCAAAGCTAAGGTTTCAAGCACCATTATTGAGGGTATACTATGGTGATGTGATTTATGATTTGTGGCTTATATTTTGCACTATTTGATGTGGGATTTTTTGCATTAAGGAGCTTAGTGAGTTTTGCATTAGTGCAAAGTTATTTTTAGGATAAATAAGGGAATGGTAAATGGTTGTGGTGATATTCATGCTATGCTTAATTAATTAAGGAAATAATTATTTTTAATTATTTTCTAGTGGTGGATGTGATTTTTGACTAGGAGAAATAAGGTGTAAAAGGTTATGATATTTGTTTTGTAATTTCTTCTAACCCTCATGAAATTTGGCAAGAGAATATTGTGATTGTGGCAGATTTCCAAAGAGGCTTCTTCATCTTCATAAAAGGTATGGGTACATTCTCCTATTGATTGATTATGGTGGTTGATTTCTAAAATATCATTGGAGAGAAAAGGATTGATTGTGGTTTCCTTTTCGAAAGTGGTTGGTTTAATGCTTCAAGGTTTTCTGGATTGAGATTTGTGATTAAAACTTGTTTGATAAGCGTTTTTTTTTAAGCCCATTAGTTGTGCAAAGAACTTGAACTTCAGTTAGAGAAGAACATGAGTATCATTGTTATGTGAGATTTGTGGTTGAGCATTGCTGGAAATATTTTGAGTTGTTGTTACATGCTTGGACTAGGGTTTGTGAGAGAGAGTTGCTCCTTGAGGTGATTGGTTGAGTTGAGTTGATTGAGCCTAGTCAAGTGATTGTGTGAAGTGGTTGTTCAAGTTCCAAGAAACAAACTATTCTATAAGATTGATTTGAGTTGAGATTGAGATTTGAGAATAGAACATATTGAGTCTCTAACAATTCTCTTTATGCTTCTATGAGATTTATTGAGTTGAGATTGAGATTTGATCATAGAACATATTGAGTCTCTAACAATTCTCTTTATGATTCTATGAGATTTATTTGAGTTGAGATTGGGATTTGAGTATAGAACATATTGAGTCTCTAACAATTCTCTTTATGCTTCTATGATATTGAGTTGAGATATTGATTAAACATTGAGCTTAGAACATATTGAGTCTCTAACAATTCTCTTTATGATTCTATGTGATTGAACAAGTTATGTGTGAGCTTGTTAAGCAGATTTAAGGCAAGTATTTGAAAAGTCTTGTGGACTGATTTTGAGTAAGCTTTTGTAAAGCTTGCAATACAGATTTGAGCAAGTACTAGAGAGGACTTATTGAGCAGATTTGGACAAGTTATGAGTGAGCTTGTTGAGCAGATTTGGGCAATTTCTGAGTGAGCTTGTTGAGCAGATTTGGACAGGTTCTGTGTGGACCTGTTGAGCAAATTTGAGCAGGTTCTGTGTGGACCAGTTGAGCAGATTTGAGCAGGCTCTGTGTGGACCTGTTGAGAATATTTGAGTAGGTTCTGTGTGGACCTATTGAGTAGATTTGAGCAGGTTCTATATGGACCTATTGAGCATATTTGAGTAGGTTTTGTGTGGACCTATTGAGCAGATTTGAGCAGGTTCTATGTGGACCTATTGAACAGATTTGAGAAAGTTCTAAGTGAACCTATTGAGCATAATTGTACTAGACCAAATGTATTATGTTTAGTGTAATATATTGAGCAGAGTTGTGCTAGACCGACTAAACTATGTTTAGTACAATATTGAGACAAAGATTTGGAGGTGATAAAGTACAAAGGATAGAGTCTCAATGGATAGAGATCCAACAACCAAGACAATTGAAGATAGATTTGAGTGAGGAGTCTTCAAGTGGAGATATATCCACCAGTTAGTGTAGCATAGAGACAAAGTCTTCTAGAAGATCACTAGCCAGAGTAGAAAGGGAAAGATTTCTCCTATGGAAGAGATCCACGAACTTGAGATTAGGGGATCAAAATCTCCTTTGGATAGATCTCCATAAACATTGCAATTGGTAAGGACTCCCAAGAGATTATTTGAGAAATATTTAGAAGAAATATTTTCTCTGTGGAGATAGCCCACATTGGGTGAACCACGTTAAAATCTGTGTCTCTATTGTGTATGGTGTTTTGTGCATTGTTTTGATTGCTACTATTGATACTGCTATATATACACTACATAATACTAATTTAAAAATATAAGTAAAAATTGGTCTTATACTGTTCACCCCCTTTTTAGTATAAGCTTGTGTTCTACAACAAAAGCTACTCAAAAGCCTCCAAAAGCATTAGCTGGAACCACCTCATAAAACATTCACAACAAAGAAATAATTGGCTATGGCACATTACTAATAAGAAGATTTTCCAAGGCATGTTGAGAGGTCATTATGTATAAGACTCATTCACAAGGATATGAAGACATGTATTATCTAAATATAACCCTAATATATCCCATAAAAGCACCCACACAAGTGCCCATTCGTTACAATATTGACCAAGGAGTCTTACACAAAGGAGGTTGGAATGTTAGAAAAGAGACACTTGGAATGGAAAATAATGAGCACTCATCTTAGAACATAACAATACTTTTAGACCTGACATAAGGTTTACAAGTGGTAAGATACATCTCTACTTCTCTCAAGTGCTCATAAGAAATGGTTGTGACACTTGTCACAAGGTCCAAGAATCCTCCTTCATAGAAAACTGCCCAAGTCCAAGTATTTCAAATTCATAGCATAGTCAAGGTAAGCCAAAGTGTAGTGTGGAATCAAGGAGAAGAGATCATTAAAATCTTTGGTCAAGGGAGGTCGAAGACCCCATAGTTTGAAGCACCAAAATTCATGCATTGAAGGTAAGGAGATTCCAAAGGTTGAACAATTTTTTTAGTGCCAAAGGAGAACAGTACATTGATGTCGTATATATCCAAAAAAAGCATCAAAAATTGCGGTAATACAACATGGAAAGGTAAGAGATAACCCTTATTTAATATTGATTTCATTCTTAGGGAGATATAAGGATCGTAAACTAAGGTCAAAGCTTAGAGAAAATATCAATACTGAAAGCAAAGATCAAAAGGTGAAATATAACAAATCAAAATAATATTTGCAAAATAAAACTAAGAGAAATAAGGGTTACTACTAGAAAAATAAAATTTATAATATTTGCAAATATTATTGTGTTCTAATTTTCTATATTTGGGAGCTATAAGGATTACAACACTGCATTAGGTTATTGAAAATTAGAAACACTAAAATCAAATCCTAAGGGATATTAAAAGAGGTTATTAAGGTTTTTTCTAAGGTTGGAAATTTATAATATTCGTGTCTCAAAATTTCTCAAAAGGGACAAAAGAAATCCAAAATTAAAACCTCTTCAAAATTGGAAAAGTGCTTAGTTCAATTGGAGTAATAAGGTGTTAAAAATTGATTTTTGATATTTACAAAACTTTACAAAATCAACCAAAAATTGAACTACATTTTACAAGAGCACTATATCATATTCCAAAATCACTAGGGAGTCATAAGGCATTCTACAAAACTTGATAATAATATCATCTACCAAATATTATCAAGTTCTATATAATTGGAAAGATATAAACTTTCTCCAAAATCTAAAATTCCATTAGGTGTATATACTCTCATTACTAGGGAGACATAACGAAGCCTACTAATCTAAGGATTAATAAATATTTTATTAAATCAAGCTCATATATTAGGGAGTTATATCATACCATATCTAAAACTAGGGAGCTATAAGGACGTCTACTTCTCAAAACACAACAAACACTAATAATTCCTTCAAAAGAGAATATTAGCACCATAAACTTTGGAACCTAAATCTACTTATGAAATATGAAGGAATGTTAGACTTAACTTCAAAGGTAATTCATAGTGAAGCCTTAGAATATAACTTTGATACTATGGAATAGTTTACCTTAATGAAGTTATTGGCAATGGAAAAGTGACATTTCACTTTCCTTAGACTTTGTGAGCATATTATACATGGCATTGCTCACATACAAATATTACAAGGATGAAAATGTTGAACAAAAAGGATTGATAGATATACTAAAAAAGAATATAAAATTAAATGAATCGTATATAGGAAAACTTTTTTAATCCTCATACAACATCGGTACTTCAAGTTCTACTAATTCAAGATTTTATTATGATGGCTTAAGTGGTTCAAAAGCTTTTGTACATATTTAAAATTCCAAATCACAGTAAGCAATGAAGAAGAATAGAAATTCCACTATCCAATGGAAGAAGATCCACATTAAAGACTAAAATATTCAATATTCAAAAAATTTAATATAGGGGGGTGTTAGAAATAGATTATATTACATCATTTAGTTCATGTAAATGTATCTTCCTAGGTACATACTTTAGATATTATATTACTTTAGGGGGAGGTTATCTAGTTACATGCAATGTAATAAATGCACATCTGTCAATGTGAAATCTATATATGTGCAAGGTGTCTCTTGCACAGCTAGGTAGAGTGTTGGCCAAAGAACCTATCTTCCTATATAAAAATGACCTCATTGTAACAAGCCAAATATAGAAGCTCAGAGCATATTCATAGGTAGTAGCATAGTGTTGTGTAGATCACCATATATTGGTGATGGGTGTAATGTAGTCCAATATATTTGTTCATGAAATATCCATTTCCTCCATAGCTACATTGTATTTATTTTCATAATTTCTATTTATAGCACATTTCATTCATCTCGTAGATTTACTTTATTTTATATTATTCTGCATCTTGTGATTACTATCTCCCATTACATATTGCATCAAAATATAACATCATTAAACAAAAATTCTAAATAAAATAAAAGGTATTTACTAATTTAGATATGCTTTACACAACAATGGTTACTCTAAACTTAAGGTGTTTATATTTCCTATAAAAAGGGTTTAACCTTTTAAATTTTGAGTTAACAATTTGTGAAGTCTACCTTTTGCATTTACCACTTGGTGTGATTATTCTAGGAGATTTGATTAAGGTATTCGCACTCGGCAATGCGGTAGGCAATCTCTTCACCAACCCAAACTTCATTTATTCACTTAGCCTTACAAATTTAGTTTGTTACTTCTATTTTACAATTATATTTGCTTTGGGTTGGTTTAAGATATTTTTACATAAATGAGAGGTTTTGGTATATCTTTGATATATTCAGAAAAGCAAGTGCAATTAGGGATTCACAAATGTAAATAGATACCATTAATTATTCAACTCAATTCAACTATATAACAATGTGTAAAGCTTTCACTAAACCAAGGTAGAACAACTAATCACTTTGACATCCTAAGGAAGGTTTTTAAATTCATCTTGAGCAACATACAAATCATTCCTTATAAAATATTTTAAGTTGAAGGTTCAATTTGAAAACCCACAAAAACATCTTTCACTGGTTCAATCCTTCAGATAGAACATTCACAACTAAATTACATAAAACAAAAATATATAATTTAATATTATGACATTATTACAAACAAATGTTAATCTTGGACATTAATTTTATTCAGAGAGAACGTTCCAGCCAATAGCACTCTATTTTATGAAGTCCCTCAATCCCTTAAAGAGTATAATGTAACCCAATAACTTAATTATTATAATCCAATTATTTTTCCAAATAAAGGTAAATCCTACCAATATATATATTTCACACACAGAGAAAATACAATTCAACACAAGGATTTGTAAATATTTTTACAAAATGTCTCAACAGTTTACATGGATTTTTAGTTACAAGTTCTTCTGATATACTATGTTCAGTCATCCACACAAAAATATTGCGTTCAGAGTTGATTTCACAACAACCAGCTTCCATCGCAAGACCATACTACCAGTCGGATACTAACTGGTTTCAAATTATAAAAAATCATTCCTTCTGTGATAGTCAATTGATATAACATCTTGGTTTTCCATGATAAAGATCCATTGATAACAATGGCTGATTTTGAAGAACAGTTTCACTGTCAGCTTTCTTCAGACTTGGACCGTCTGACATCTATACTCGAAAAAATGTTCTTAGAGATTTGAACTTAGTTAAAATAATTCTCATCACTAACAAAATAGAATTGATGGATATTGAGGATCATAGTTGGCTCTATATCAATGCATTATATCCATGCAAATGATTTAACATACCATGCAACACGAATTCACATAGTTGGAAAAACAAAATTATGCAACAAGATAGAATGCATGCAAGAATTTATTTTTCCATTTCAACCTTAAAACTAATATAAAGGTTCTTATATTCCACTTTGACATTCATCATAAAGTACAACACCTCCTTGCTTCATTTCACAAGCAAGCTCAAGCTCAATACTTTATAAATAATATCTACATTTGCTTTCTTTTTCACAAGCAAGGTTTAAGCCAAATTGAAAATAACAAGACACATATCTTGAATTCACTTTCTAGTTTTCATGCACATTTTCACAAAAATATTACCATTTCCTTCTTTTATTAACAAGATACAAACTAGTTCCAGCTTCCATGCATGTTTTTACATAAATATTACCATTTCCTCCTTATATTAACAAGCAACAAGTTTGTTCCAATTTTCATACATGTTTTCATAGAAATATTACCATTTCCTTCTTATATTAACAAGATGCAAACTAGTTCCAGAAATGGGCAATTGCCAAAAATAAATTACTTCTTTTTTTCAATAATTTCAAACATAAGAATAAAAAGTCCAACCTAGTATGGGACATGCAGTCTTCTATCTACCGTGTTCTACAAATTTACCAATGCATATCCTCTGCTATCATTCATCCCCAATATATGAACCAGAAGAAGAAGACCTTTTTTATATATAAGAATACCCACTTCTTATCTTCTACCCTAAAGTATTTGTTAGAAAACCTGCCAAAGCATGCAAAAATAGAAGCCCATAGCCAAAACAAAACACATTAAATAACGACAAAATAAAACTTAATAATGCATAAAGGAAAGAGGTTTGTTTTTATTTATTTCAAAGTGGACAAGGAAAATTGTACACCATGATTTAAATTTTCAAAATAAAACAAACCAACGCAAGCACAACAAAATACTAACTGATTTCAGAATTCAAAAGGGTCCCCTTAGAAAATAAAATTTAATATTTTAAAGATCAAAATTTTATTATCTAGTGGGGTGTGTTGCTTCTCAACAAATGGTGATATCTGCAGGGAAATAGTAGCACTATTTAGAATCCAGAACTCCAGTTTCAAAACAATATAAATCACACACAACACCATGCCACAAAGATTTTCAAAATGCTCAAACTTATTATCTGCTAGTCTGCAAAATTTCCCAAGGACATACTGGGTCAAACCACTTGAAGAAAACTTTGGTGTGTGATTGTGAGTGCATAAATTCTTCCTCCAAATATGACCATGGCTTTAGACACTTACTAAGGATTAACCAAACTGCTTGGGTTGTACAGGG
This sequence comes from Wollemia nobilis, assembly GCA_028583015.1. Classification (NCBI taxonomy): domain Eukaryota; kingdom Viridiplantae; phylum Streptophyta; class Pinopsida; order Araucariales; family Araucariaceae; genus Wollemia; species Wollemia nobilis. The sequence goes on from JAQPPZ010002423.1 coordinate 179,348, forward strand.
TTACTTGAGTGAAACTCTGCTTCTAGTTTAGCATTTTACAGCCTCGATAGAGTTACCCTTAGCTTTCATACAAGACCTTGGTTCACAGCCATGGGGCGTCTATAGCCCTGGTGAACATGTCTAAAGTTCCTTTTCAGAAATCTTGGCTACCCACTCTTATCATGGAATTTTATTTTTCTTTCTTTCTCTCCTTTTTTTATTATTTTTTTTTGAATCACACTCTGTTGCTTTTTTTTTTAAGAGCGATAGCCAAGAATTCTTACTAAAGGTTCAAAAGTTGTATTTGCCTTGATGTTTTATTAACCAAATAGTAGATCAACTATCCATTTTAGCACCGACATCAACAACCTCTTTGGAGTGTTTAAAATGTATTTGTGAATCAAAGTTTTCTCTCCATGGCCAACTTTTCTTGGATTCCCTGAGAGTTCTTCAGCTAAACAATATAACAGTTCTTCTTATAATTAAAATAATTATGGCAGGCAAGGTACACAATTTAGATTACCTCTCTGCTATTATTCTAAATAACAAACATCACTACTATCCTCCCAGCTAACATATCCTTTAACAAAAATCACCATATTTTAATTTCTGAAACTGAGACACAACCCACCAAAGAAAACTAGAAATCACAGAAAAACAGAACTAACTTAAAGCTGGAAAAATAGAGCCAAAAAATAAAAATAGAGCAAAAAAAACAGAAAAAAAAACACAAAAAAAAACAAAAAAAAAAAAACAAAGAAAAAAATAAAAATAAAAATAAAGTAAAAATTAAAATAGGACTACAAATTAAAACATTACTGCAATAAAAATAGGATTGGAAATACTCTGCCCTTTTTATTAAATATGTACATATGCACATAAACACTTTTGTGATCACTCAAATTATGTAGCAGATGGAAAAGCAGAGAAATAATGCTTTAAAAATTGACCATTGATAGGTAAGTTCAGGAAATTACCTTCTAGGTCCTATAGACGAAATGCATTATTACCCATAATTTTTGTAATTTGGTATGGCCCTATCCACAAAGGCTGCAACTTGGTGTGTTTACCTTTCTTTTCATGGGCTTTATCCCATAGGAGCACCAGGTCTGCAAGTCTGAAGGACTTCACCCTTGCTCTCTTGTCAAACCAACGCTTGACTGTCTCCTGATGTTGGCTAAAATGCTCGAAGGTCTGGAGTCTCTCATCCTGCAAATTAATTAAATCTAACACACGAGCTTCTACATCTGTGCTATCATTAAAATAATCCAAAGCAAATTGATAGGTGGGAAGTTTCAAAGAAATGGGAACAACAGGCTAAGTACCATACAATAAAGCAAATGGGGAAGTCTTAAGAGCTTCTTTGTGCCTTATCCTGTCAGCCCAAAGTGCATACTTCAGCAGTGTATGCCATTGCTTGGGTTTGTCTACAATAGATTTTTTATGGTATTTATCAAATTTTTATTTGTGGACTCAGCCAGTCCATTTCCTTGGGGATAATAGTTGGATGAAAATTTAAGAATTATCCCTTTCTGGTATGCCCACTCTATAAATTCTAATGATTGAAAAGTTGGTCCATTGTCACAAACTAAATTCAGGGGAACCCCAAACCTGGTTATGATGTTTGACTCCAAAAACTCAATCACTTCACAAGTTGTACTCCTCATGGTGGTTGTTGCTTCAACCCATCGTGTACAATAATCGGTGGTTGTTAATACATATTTGTGCCCTGTTGATGAATTTGGGTTCATCACACCCACAAAATCAAGTCCCCACTACATGAATGGTTTTTCTATTACAATAGGTTGTAATGGCAGAGCCCGATTAGCTTGCTTGGCTGCAAAAATATGACACTGGTGGCAAGTTCTTACATGATGATGTGCATATTTAAACAACATGGGCCAATAGTAGCCTGCTCTCAGTATTTTGTGTGTAGTAGCAGAACCTGAAGGATGCCCTGCTCCTAATTTTTCATGAAAACTGGACATTACTTCATTCACTTCATCTTGAGAAATGCACCTTAAAAATATACCAGCATAGTTTTCTCTATACAGATTAACCCCTTTGAGAAAAAAATGGGTAGATTTTAATTTCAATGCTCTTCTCTGAGTTCTGTTCAGATGGGGTGGGCAATTCCTGAATCTCAATAGATGAATGATATCCCCATACCAATCATCCAATCTAGAGTCCAGCTAGTTAATTTCTTCCCTTGTAGGTATTTCAACGATATGTTGGGATAGACCAAGACCTCTGATTAATTTAGTAGGCCAAATTTCTAAGTCAAATTCTTATAATTTTGTGACCCAATTGCCTCTCAGTTCACCCAGTTCATTTTGACTTAGCAAATATTTGACCGTTGGATCAAGAACGATGGCATGGACCTTACTCCTTAGTATATAATGCCTGAACTGTTTAACTGCTTTCACTAAGGCATAGGCTTGTTTATCCAAACGGGAGTACTTCAGTTCAATGCCTTTCAGATTAGTACTTTTGAAAGCGATGGGGTGTTCCCCTGTTTCTCTTCACTGAGTTAACACAGCTACAAGTGTATGTTCGAGAGGCAAAGAGTACAGGTAAAAATCTACACTAAAATATGGACTTACCAGAACTAGAGCCTATCTGATGGTAGATTTAATTTCCTGAAATGCCACTTTGGCTTCTACTGACCAAAAAATTTGAGCAGTCTCCTTCAGCATGTCATTTAGCGGTTTGACTATTTTAGCAAAGCCAAAAATGAATTTTTGGACAAAATTAATTTTCTCAAAAAATGATTTTAACTCTTTCTTAGAGTTGGGAAAAGGTATCTTCGATATGGCTTCTGCCCTCTCAGGATCCATAGAAATGCCATCTTTGGTTATTAAGTGACCAAGAAGTTTACCTTTAGTCACACCAAAGATACATTTCTTTGGATTCAAAGAAATGTCGAATTCTCTACATTTGTCAAAGACAGACTCCAAGTGCTTGACGTGGTCAAACCGAGACTTAGAAAAAACTGTCAGGTCATCCATGTATACAACGATGCACTTACCCATGAGACCCTTGAAAGCATGGTCCATTGCACGTTGGAAAGTGGCTCCCACATTTATCAATCCAAACGACATTCTTTTATAAGCAAAGGTCCCCCACTTGGTTGTGAAGGTAGTTTTCATCCTGTCCTCTCTTTCCACCAATATCTGGTTGTACCCGAAGAACCCATCTAAGAAATACATCATCTTTGAACCATTTACTATCTGCAATACATCATCCATGGAGGGCAGAGGATAATTATCTTTCTCAAAAGCTTTGTTCAAGTTTCTAAAATCCATGCAAAGGTGAATTTCCCTATTTTTCTTTCTAACTGGCACTAAATTAGCTACCCAGGTAGAATGTATGATAGGAAAAATAATGGTGGCACTCAATAGTTTCTCCACCTCCTTCAAAATCATGGGCTCCAGTAGAGCGTTAATATACCTCTATTTCTTCCTGAAAGGTTTACAAAATTTTTTAGGGGTATAGTGTGTGTGTACACCTTCGGATCAAAAATCTTTAGGTCTTTATAAGACCAAGCCATAACATCCTTAGACCTGTGCAACAACTCAGTGAGATTTCTTTTGATTATGGGGTCACAGGTTTTAGCCAACTGAACGTACTCAGGGTTCTCCTCAGTTCCCACATTTAACTTCTCAGTTTCACTTCCTATCGCATTAACTAAATTTCCAAGACTATCTTTGTTTAATCCGATCGCTATCAAACAACCTCTCAAGTTCTACCATTCCCCTGGGAATTCTATTATTTTTCAACCTCATTATTCCTTCTTCATCACCGAGATCTTCAAGCAGAGTATCTCTTTGACCATCATCAATTATAGCTTTTTCAAATGTGTTTGTGTTCTGTAAAAATTTTGTAATTTATCGGTCATCTAAAAATACCTGAAACACATCCACGTTATCCGGAACAGAGGGATAAGGAATTAACTCTATTGAAAAATATTTTCCATTTGAAATCCTCCAAGGGTTTTAGATTTGTAGCTGAAGATGCTAAAATATTTGTAGGTGAATTTTCCTCCCTGGGAACATGTATTAGGTTGAAAGCATTAAAATCCTCTATGAGATCCCAAGCTCGGTGTTTGTATCTCTTCAGGTAAGAGGCCTTGCACTGAAACTTACCCTTAACTTGATTGGCTACCAACTTCGAGTCTATAAAAACTTGGATATTTTTCACATTTTTATCCAAAGTAAATTTTAGCCCCAGTATTAGTGCCTCATACTCAGTCAAATTATTTGTGCAGGGAAATTGTAGGTGGTAAGACATGAAATGTGTCTGATTGTGAGGCCCTTTGAGAATAGCCCCTGTACCAAAACCTTGTTTGGATTTAGCTCCATCAACATGGAGTGTCCAAACATCATTACTATGACCAATTAAGGCTTTAAGTCGGTTTCACTTTTTGTGTAGTTGTTAAATTGTAAACCCCCATATCTACATCAGCAAAATTAACAGTCTCATTCTTGACATTGTATTCAGTTATCATGAGCTTATACCGAGGCTCCCTCTCAATTCTCAACTGATTGGCTACACCTTTCCAGGGCAACCACATGTGCAAAAAATATGTGGCCAAATATCCATTCAAGGATTTTGACCAATCTCTACTCAGAAGCATTTCGTATCCCACAGGAATGTCTACCACCTAAATGTCAATTTTGTGTTGTGCCCTCGACTCAGATGCCAACTGGATGTGTATACCTTGGAGTTCACCTATCACTTTGACCTCAGTTTTATCTAGTTGAATGACCCTCCTATCAGATTTCACTAGTGTTAAACCCAATTGCTGGTAGATGGCCAAAGGCATGACATTAGCTGAAGCATCGGAGTCCACCAAATAGTTATGCAAATTTTTCCCAAATATACGCACTGTTAGCAGGAAAGGTGGAACTTTATTTTTTCTTTATAGATTGCAACATTTGCATTTGCCATTTTCTTCCCCTTTTCCTAAGGTTTAGCAGGGGGCTCAAAATAAGTCTTAATCAAGTTATCCCTTTGTTCAGTAATCTGAGCAAGCTCATGGAGGGTGATATTGGCCTTGATTTTCTTCATATCCTCCACTATGTTATACCCTCTATTGAGTGGAGTAGCAAATCCATCCTGTATTTTTGGATCTCCCCCTTTGGGTGGAGGTGGATTATTGTTTGGAGAAGGATCGGGTGGGACACTATGAGTATTGTTGGGAGGTGTGGATGTAGTGTTGGGCTCTGAACTTCTATTTCTAAGATTGTAATTGTATCTACTATACTATTGAAAATATTACACTTCATCCATGGGTATTTTTGCAATATTTTTTGACTCATCCAAGAAGGTGAAGGAATCCAAAACCATAGCAGCATTGTGCTTGGATGAACCAAAATTGTCAGCATTTCTCTAATTTTTAGGAAAACTAAATTCACCTGACAAGGCTTCAAAGGTATTGCAAAATTCTAAATAGTCTAGTTCCCCATGTTGGGATGTTCCATGAATCCTACACCAGTTGGGTAGAGCCAAGTCACAAATATTCACCTCAGGTCCCTTGCCTTTATTATAATCCTTGTTGGCTTCATACGGAGGTCTGGAGAACCTGTTCGGCTGGTAAGGAAAATGATTTGAACTTTCTCCCATAGACACTTGCCTCCTAAAACTTAGAAAATCATTTGCCAATTTTTGGACCATCTTCGAGACTTCCTCAACTGTAGTTTTATTTGATTCTTTCTCCATAGCTTGCACATGCCCAATGTTTGCCAAAGTCAACAAATTTTCTATAGGTGGAGCTTGACATGTTGGCAATAACACCTGATGTGGAATGGGATTTAAAATAGGTGTGTTCTGAGTAACAAAGGGTATTAAAGGAGTGTTCAGAGGTTGAGGCCCCAACTGTCTCTCGAGAACCAGAGCTTCCTTGTAAGCTTGTGTCAAGTTTGTGATGTTGATGTCTCTCTTGAGGAAAATAGAGGTCACCGGATCCAAGGCATTCCTATAAATTTCCAAGGCCAAATCTGCACTTGGCACATAATGACCAATCATTCTGCCATAGGCTTTCTAGAACCTCACATTGAAAGACCTGACAGTTTCACTGGATTCTCTTCTAATGTTGGAAAACTACTGATACAACACACTGGGATCAATCACTTGGCCAAATTGGGACACAAAAACCTTTTCCAAATCATCCCAGCTGGTGATTGAGTCATTTGTAAGATTTAAAAACCAGTCATATGCTCCCTCCTGGAGAGTGAATGGGAATAACCTGCAAGCCACATCTTCATGTTGCACATTTAACAATTTTAGAGCATTTTTAAATGCCACCAAGTGTTCTTATACTATTTTTATTCCATCATGCTTGTAGGTGGGAAGATATCTCTTTGGATTTTTGGGTAAATCATGAGCTACACCAGGGATATTCAAAGTAGTGGAGCCCAACCAATTGGCCATAACTATCTGATTGATGGTAGGATTCTGAGTCACAACTTGAGGAACCACTAGCGGAGATAGGACTATGCTGGATAGGGATCTAGCTCTCCTGAGATTGCTTCTTCTTGGGGTTTCCAACTCAAGCACAAGGAGCTCTCTAGCCCTTGGGTGGGACCTGGTTACTCTAAAGGTAGAATCCAACTTTACATAACCTTCAGTTTAATGCTGATAAGAGTTCTGATGTCTGAAGATAGAACATGGCCCCAAAATTGTATTCTAAAACTTAATCAAGCACACGAACACCAGATAAACTGCACAAGCCCTCCTTCTAGCACCAATTTAAAATGTTGGTATGAGTTTCATACACACCCAGTAAAGAGTGAACATAAAACACAAGTAACACCTTAAGGGGAATAAATCCCTCTCACTTTAGGATCTGACTGGATATCCAAGGTGTGAGTTACAGGGTTGGGTCGAATGCTTTCACTCTTTTTCACTTCTGGAATAGTTTTCAAGTGACTACCTGTTTTACCTACAACAGGTTCAAGTTTTGTTTGTTGGTGTTTAATGGTGTTTTGCTGATTTATCAAATTTTCATTAACTATTTGATCTGACTCCCAATTGAGCAAGTTAAAAGAATAAATAATTTTAAGAAACATAAAAATGGTTCACTTCAGAAATAAAAACAGAGAGGGAGAGTAAGGCAGAAAAGAGGGGTGAAATTCTGCAATTTAACCATCAACTACCTTTCAATTTCAACATGTTGCTATGCTCACAAATTAGGACAAATAGAATAATAAACAACCCAGATTTCTAAGACTGGTTCATTATCTAGCAAGGAGTAAAATAGGGGACCAAAATAGGGCAATTTATTTAAATCACAGTTTTCCTAGAATTAACAGGATGAATCTACGGGTAGCAAAATCTCATGCACATAGACCAGAACTATTAAATTCAGATCCTTAAACCAAATATTTAAATAATTCTTTAAAATAATTTAACATTTCTAGAATTTTAGACTTGCTGGGATAATTCTTCTAGTAGCTCTGCTCACACAGCAAAATCAAGGCCAGTAGAAAAAGAAATAAATTTCAGAAATACTAAACTGCAATTTCAGCTCTTAAATAACATCAACAACATATGGAAATCAAACAGGTTCATAAATATTAAAATCACAAAAATTTTAGTGAAAACAGGAACAAGGAAGAGGGCACCGTAAAACTTGGAGAGCATATTAAGCACTTGGCTACGCTGCTTCAGAATCACACCACCAAAATCCTATGTCAATAACAGAAAGTTCAAAAAAATTGCTTCTTATAAAAAACTTCTGTTACAAATTCCTGCATCCTTGTAAATGAACCAGAAAATTGCTTTTATAGACAAAGCACTCCTCTGTTCATCCACTTTTACAAGCGGTTTAAAATATCCACATGAGATATTTTTTACAATAAATTTTCCCTTCTGTAGATTTGGAGATTTCTACGTATTTATTTCTACTGACTTTCAGTTCTTACAAATATTTAATAAAATCAGTCAGCTCATAAATAGGGGAGATTTAAATAATTTAAAACATAAACTGTAGGACACTTGCACCAAAACAATCCAAAACAACCCAAAAAGACCTTGTGTTTGAAGATGCATTCAATTTTTAGCCAACTGCAGGTATTTTCCTTTACTTCTCAGCCAGAGCATGGTAGATGTCTTTAATTCTTAGTCAGTTGCAAATATTTCACTTTCTAGTTGGGGCTGATGTATTTACTTTTTAAACTTTTCCAGCCAATTGCTTTTAATACAAAAAATATCATAAAGCCCACACTTTTTGACTTTTTGACATTTCAGCGTAAAGTGCACTTTTGACTTTTTGATATTTTAGATATATTTTTTAAATCCTGTGTGAACGCATTATACTCAGATATTTTCTGTAAATCTGGATTGTCTATGGGAGTAAGGCACCAGTTTTCAACGGAAGTAAGGTGCCCAATTTTGAACAGGAGTAAGGCACTAGTTTTCAACGGAAGTAAGGTGCCCAATTTTGAACAGGAGTAAGGCACTAGTTTTTAATGGGATTAAGATGCCAATTTTGAATGGGAGTAAGGTGCAAGTTTTCAATGGCAGTAAGGTGCTAGTTTTGAATGGGAGTAAGGCGCCAGTTTTCAATGGGAGTAAGGCACCAATTTTAAACGGGAGTAAGGTGCTAGTTAAACCTGCAAAATGCACAAATACTTAAAGTATTTTTTAGAAAACCTGTCAAAGCATGTAAAAAAAGAAGCCCATGACCAAAACAAAACACATTAAATAACGACAAAATAAAACTTAATAATGCATAAAGGAAAGAGGTTTGTTTTTATTTATTTCAAAGTGGACAAGGAAAATTGTACACCATGATTTAAATTTTCAAAATAAAACAAACCAACGCAAGCACAACACAAAATAAAACTGATTTCAGAATTCAAAAGGGTCCCCTCAGAAAATAAAATTTAATATTTTAAAGATCAAAATTTTATTATCTAGTGGGGTGTGTTGCTTCTCAACATATGTAGATGTCCCACTTTCACTTTTTGACACTCTAAACACCTAGTCACATAGTTAGTGATATCCTTTTTCATTCCTAGCTAGTAGTAAGCTTTCCTCAAATTCTTGCACATTTTTGCCCCTCCTAGGTGCGTAGAATAAGGAGTATTATGTGCCTCCTTTAGGATTTTTTCTCTCAACCCACCTGTGCTTGGAACTACCAATATTTTTTGTAAAATAACATAATATATTTCAGTATAAAATTAGTGTCCTTACCAGGTTCCTGCTCAACCTGATCATTACAATATTGGAAAAATTCATCTTTTTCTTGCAATTCCTTAATTTGATCCAACATATCATATTGACAGTTGGTCATTGCAATAATACGCCCTCTCCTACTCATAGTATCGATGAATTTATTCTCTTTACCCTTAATATACTCATTGCTAAAATCATACTCAGCTAAAAAATTCCATACGTCTTTTTCTGGCATTCAATAAGGGTTGAGTAAATATGTACCTCAAACTCTGGTGATCTGTCTTCAGCTCAAATGGTTTTCCCAATAAATAATGTCTCCAAATTTTTACAGCATGAACAACCATTGCCAACTCCAAATAATGAGTGGTGTAATTTATCATGTGCCTCTTAATTTTTCTATACTCATAGGCAATAATCGCATCATCTTGGGTCAAAACCCCTCCTAGTCCTTCAATAGAGGTGTTAGTACATACTGTAAACCGCTTATTAGGATTTGGCAATTACAAAATCAATACAGTGGTTAGCCTTTATTTCAAAACCCGAAAACCCTCTGCACATTGTTCTATCCATTTGAAGACTTTTCCTTTCCTTTGAAGGTTTGTAATGGGTTGTGCAATTCTTGAAAATCCTCGAACAAATTGTCTATAATATCCTACCATACCCATAAAACTTTATACCTCTATCACATTAGTAGGTATTGGCCAATCAATAATTGCTTCAATTTTCTTGGGATCTAATGCAATCCCTTCTATAGAGACAATATGTCCCAAATACTGTACTTATGAAGTATAAAATTCACACTTGGATAGTTTTCCATATAACTGATTCTTTCTAATAATCTCAAGAACAATCCTCATATGTTGATCATATTCCTGCTTACTCTTGGAATATATCAATATATCATCCAAAATACAAGCACAAACTGGTCCAATTGCTCTCTAAAAACACTATTCATGAGATTCATGAATGCGGTTGGGGCATTGGTTAGCCCAAAGGGTAGGACAGTAAATTTAAAATATCCATACCTTGTTCTAAATGTTGTTTTAGAAGTGTCTTCTTCTCGTATCCTTAATTGATGATAGACATATCATAAGTCAATATTCGAGAAGATGGTTGCTCCTCTTAGTTGATCAAATAGTTCATCAATTCAAGGTAATGAATACATATTTTTGATAGTTACCTTATTCAGCATTCGATAATCTATGCACATTCTCAAGGTACCATCCTTCTTTTAACAAACAAGATAGGAGCTCCCCAAAGTGACACACTTGGCTTTATTAGCCCTTTTTCTAGAAAATTCTGAAGTTGCGTTTTGAGTTCTTGTAGCTCAATGGGAGTCATTCTATACAGTGCCCTTGCAATAGGCACAAATCCATGCAGTAACTCAATAGAAAAATCAAATTCCCTTTGAGGAGGTAACCCTGGAAGGTCCTCAAAAAATACATCCTTGAATTCTCCCAACACAGGATACCTCTGGAATAAGTCAGATTCCATTTCATTTTCTTCTTTCTTGTTCATCGTAACTATGAAGATCATTCCATTCTTCCTAATAATCTTCTTTATCTACATTGCAGTTAGTAAATGTGATTTAACCTCACCTCGATCATAACAAATTCTAATTTATGATTAGATTCATCCATAAACTCCACCCATATCTCTTCAAAATTCAAAAAATCCTTATACTCCTTTAATCAGTCAACTCCTAAAATAATATCAAACACATACAAAGGTACCACATTCAAATGCCAATAAGTATTTCCTTGTGGTAAGGTGATGTGAGGGTCAAATAGGCATTGGCTAACTTGGTAGGTTTGCCCTGACCCGTACTCTACCTTCCAACCGTTAGCCAAAAACCCATGTCTAACAGGTAATTCCCTCATTAATTTAGTGGAAATAAAGCTATTAGTTGATCCACTATCCATCAAAATATTCACATAATAATAATAAAAAAATCCATTTAATAAGAAAGGAGTAATTTGACCATCAAGTTTGGAACTACCTGTGGCCACAAAGATCTTGTGAGTGGCCTCTTCTAAATATTTATATTGTCGATTAGCTCTGTGGGCGTATTTGTTGGCATAATGAGCTCCTTGACATATATAACATCCATTTTATGGAGTTTTATTTCCTTTATTCCTATGTCATTTCCATTATGAGGCGTAGTTTCTTGAGTCTTTTCCTGACCTGCTGATTTCTAGTCCTATATTTTGGAAAACTCTCTACCATCCCTCTTGAACTTACCACCCTGATAGTTAGGTTTATTTTTGCCACCTTGTATATTTTTTTCTCCTCCTTTGGATTTCTTGTTTTGATATTTCTACCATCTCATAAACCCAACACTTTTCTGCTTTTTGAGTTCATATTTCTCCTTTTCAGATATATTTTGGTAGTTAAAATACATCTTTCTAATTTTCTGATTGGCTTCCTCTTTTCTTGCCAAATCAAAGGTTGTAGATAGATTAACAGGGTTGTGCATGTTTACCATCATCATGATTCTAGGATGTAATTCCAGCATAATTTTTTGAGTCTCCATTTCTTCATTATTTTCATATTGAGATGCATATTTTAACAGTTGCACAAAATTTTGGTGATAATCACAAACTAACATATTTTCTTATCGCAAATTAGAAAATTTCCCAAACTTCTCCACATAATACTGTTTGGTCAAAAATCTCTCTGAATTCCTTGGAAAACTCCTCCCACCAAAGGTCCACAACTTCAATATTATATCCTTGCTTATGGGACTTCTACCAATCTAGAGCTACTTCAGTCATATTCAAAACTATCAAAGCAGTTTTAGATTTAGATGATAAAACCACCAAAGAGAAGTACCACTAAATTACTTCTTTCATTAATAGGTTTAATTCATTTAGCCAATTATCTGTAGTATCACCGTCACCTCTCCTATTAAATTTGGATATCATAATCTTCTTTATATTTCTATCCAATTATTTACTCACCCTAGCCCAATTAATACTAGATCCTATAGGTTCTCTAGGTACCTCCTCTATCCTACCACTTTTGGTTTCTCTTCCCCTAGCTACGCCTTCTATGACCCTTTTTTGTTGAACAATCAATTCTTGTTGTTGGGCTATATGGATTTTCTGTTGGGCCATATCTTCCCTTTGTTGATCCATGTGTTATTGCAATAATTATACCATAATTGATAGGTATACGTCCTCTCTAATAGGTTTGTTTGGAGAAGTTTCATTCATTTATTTCATTCTTCTTTCATGTTGAGGACCCTCTCATATTGTACCTTTCCTTGGTCCCCTGCTAGGTCTTTCGATGGCTTCTTCCTCCTTGCCTCCCGCAAGATTTCCTGAAGAGCCTTCTTGTATCATTCGTACCATTTGACCTATCAGTGAAAGAAGTAATTTAGTTTTATAAGCTTTCATTGATCTAGCCAAACCTAATTAATTAAGTAATCAGAGTTACACAACTTAAGGTTTCTTCTGCTCTGATACCATATGTAACAACCCAAGTCTACTCACTTGGTTGTACCACTAGAAAATACAAGTATTTTTACAAGGTAATTTTTTTTTGTTTTTCAAACCACTATTTGTTCATAGGTTTGCTTTCAGGTTCATAGAAAATTTATTACACCCAATAAAGCATTATCATAAAATTTAATTAGTACAAGCATATTTCACAACTTTTAGATTCGAGACTGTTGTAGACAGCCACCCAAGTGGACAAGATTGATCGAATCCTGTAAAGGTGCCATTATGTGGTAACGACTTATCTCATTTATGTCCACAGGTTTTGGCATGAGGTTCATTCCAGGACTGGGGTTATCCTCTAGGTCCCATATCACCTAAAGGATGGACACTCATTTCCCCATTACTTATCACATTGAACCTTTGACTTTCAGTCGAATTGTTCTAAATTTGCATGAAAGGAGACAACGTGCTTGTGCCTAGTATCTAACTGAGTATCTCATTACTAGATTTAGCTAGATCCATGTCAATTCCCTAACCTTGGACTTGATCACTCATGCTCATTATTATCCATGATCGTATGTCCCATACCATACATCGTGGCTTAATCAACTAGGTCAAATGAACATAGGATTTATCATGATACTATTCAAGTGGCAATGTGGAGAAGGCATCCCATACTACCTCTCATTATTAGATCTGACCTAGTTACATATCTAGCCAATTCTATCAGTCTACAGTTGCCCTCGAGGCCTGTTGTGTGCATACCCACACCTCAACATTGGGTGTTTTCTTATAGTCATCCCTACCTGATTATATTTGCAAGTTTTTTTTTATGTTTGGTTTTAAGAAATATAGAGAATCTGCAATTCATCATTGGCTCAATAATTAAGCCTAACATTATTCTTTATTGCCATAAAAGTAAACATCTCTAAAAGAGAATATCCAGATTATCAAAAAGGTCAAACCTTTACATATTTTATATTTACACAAGCTATGCCCATCCATGACAATATTTTTGCTATTAGCAAGGCCTTTGGAGTATTTCATAGTTTTCTAAATCCTTTTCTAGACTTAATGGATAGATTTATTCATTAAACAAAAAATCTAAATAAAACAAAAGGTCTTCACTAATTTAGATATGTTGTACACAACAATGGTTACTCTAAACATAAGGTGTTTATCTTTTCTAAAAAAAGGGCTTAACCTTTTAAATTTTGAGTTAATAATTTGTGAATTCTACCTTTCTCATTTACCACTTGGTGGGGTTATTCTAGGATATTCTATTAAGGTCTTCAAACTTAGCAATGCGGTAGGTGATCTTTTCACCAACCCAAACTTCATTTATTCACTTAGCCTTACAGTGTTAGCTCGTTGCTTCTATTTTAGAATTATGTTTGCTTTGGGTTAGTTTAAGAGCTTTTTACATAAATGAGAGGTTCTTGTCTACCTTTGATATATTCAGAAAAATAAGTGCAATTGGGGATTCACAAATGTAAACAAATACCATTAATTGTTCAGCTCAATTTAAGTATATAATAATGTGTAAAGCTTTTACTAAACCAAGGCAGAACAACTAATCAATTCAACATCCTGAGGAAGATTTTTAACTTTGTATTGAGCAATATACAAATCATTCCTTATAAAATATTTTAAGTTGAAAGTTCAAAACATCTTTCACTAGTTCAATCCTTCAGATAGAACATTCACAGCTAAATTACACAAAATGAAAACATATACTTTAATATTCTGACATTATTACAAAAAAATGTAAAGCTTGTACAATAATTTTATTCAGAGAGAATGTTCCAGTCGATAGCACTCTATTTCATGAAATCCCTCAATTCCTTAAAGAGTTTAATGTAACCCGATAACTTAATTATTACAATCCAATCATTTTTCTAAATTAAAGGTAAACCCTACCAATATAGATATTTCACGCAGAGGAAATAAACTTCAAAACAAGGATTTGTAAATATTTTTACAAAATATCTGAATAGTTTACATGGATTTTTTGTTACAGGTTCTTTCGAAATACTATGTCCAATCATCCACACAAACATGTTGCATTCAAAGTTGGTGTCACAACAACCAACTTCCATCGCAAACCCATAATACCAATTGGATACTGATTTATTTTAGATTATAAACAATAATTACTTTTGTGACTATCAACTGATGTAACAACTTTGTTTTCCATGACAAAGATCTATTAACAACAATGGCTGATTTTGGAGAATAGTTTTACCACCATATTTCTTCAGACATCAACTGTCTGGCATCTATACTCGACAAAAAATTCGCAAAGCTTCGAACTTAGTTAAAACAATTCTCCTCAATGATAGAATAGAATTAATGGAGATTGGGTATCATATTCGGCTCTATATCAATGCATTATCCAAGAAACTGATTTAACATTGCACACAAAACGAATTTGTAGAGTTGGGCAAAAAAAATTATGCAACAAGATATAATGCATGCATGAATTTGTTTTTCCATTTCAGCCTCAAAACTAATATAAAATTTATTATATTCCACTTTGAAATTCATCATAAAGTACATCACCCCCTTGCTTCATTTCACAAGCAAGCTCAAGCTCAATACTTTATAAATAACATACACATTTTCTTTCATTTTCACAAGCAAGTTTTAAGCCAAATTGAAAACAACAAGACACATATCTTGAATTCACTTTCTATTTTTCATACAGGTTTTCACAGAAATATTATCATTTCCTTCTTATATTAACAAGTTGCAAACTAGTTCCAATTTTCATACATATTTTCACAAAAATATTACCATTTCCTTCTTATATTAACAAGTTGCAAACTAGTTCCAGTTTTCATACACGTTTTCACATAAATATTACCATTTCCTTCTTATATTAACAAGGTGCAAACTAGTTCTAAAAATGGCAATCGCCAGAAATAAATCACTTTTTTCAACAATTTCAAACATAAGAAGACAAAGTCCAACCTGGTATGAGATGTGTAGTCTTCTATCTACCATGTTCTCCAAATTGGCCAATGCAGCTCCTCTGCTATAATCTGTCCCCAAGATACAAACCAAAAGAAGACCATTTTTCTTTTTTTTAAAGAATACCCACTTCTTATCTTCTACCCCACTATTCCCGAAAACTATAGGTTCACATAACAAACAAAGGTATGCATAACATCTATCGAAAATAATTTTTTAGACATTTGTTATCACACGTTCACTTCCATCATGACAAGGCATTGAGAAGGGAAATATTTTCTCAAATTTTACTTTATTCCTTCATATACCTTATCAGAGAGTAACCACCATAGAAAGAAAGCATGTAATATATTCAATATTTTAATTTCCCAAACCAATAGCATTTCTTTCCTTTTTTATTTATTATTTATTTTTATAACATACCCCTTCATCATAATATTTATCATATCCAAGTAATTTTCATATTATGTTTTTAATTCAACACAACTAAATAAAATGTGGCTCCCATGACACAACATCTTCATTGCCACATAAAAGAAGCAAAATATAATAATAAGTCAAAACAAACAATATGCAAACTTTAACAGAAAATACATGTCAAATGCAGTCCTACATGTGAACTTCCATGTGTTCATGAATCGAATCATTACCTCCCCACTTACTTTTTCCAACGACTTCATTTGTCTAATGAAGGAATGCTCCTAGTCCTACATACATAAAATATTTAATAGTTGCACATATTGAAGAAAAAAACAAGTCTTAAATGATCAATTAATTTTCTATCAATTGGGTATGTGAGGAGAGTCGTTACACGTATAATGCTAAAACAGAGTAAAGTTAAAAAAACTACACACATTTCACATCATTATGGAAAATACACCAAACATCCATCTCTAACGTGCACCACCAAAACCACTCAATGCAATCAAATCATTATAACATACTCATATTTTTTCACTTCTATTTACTATTGACTAAAATGTATGCATATGTTAAGTATATTTCACTCATATATTATCTATTTAAAATCAACCATAATTCCTATATTTTCCTTTTTAATAAATTTATACGTATAAATATTCCTAGGTATTAAATCCAATTAATTGTATAAACATTTATAACTCACCATATGAATTAGAAAGAGAGTGGCTCCCATGTTTATAATATTTTCATTGCCAACTCAATTATACACATGCATTATTTCCTTTCATCAAACAACAAGCACTCAACATGATCCATGCAGTTCATAAATCTTTTGCAATGTATCTATATGATATGCAAAGTGCAAGATTTCATGTACTCACGAGCCAAATCATGACTTCCCCTCTTACCTTTGTCCCCTTAACCATTCTTCCATCAATCAAAGTTATATCCTTGGTCTTGCATACACAGTACCATTATAAGTACCACATTTCGAGGAAAAAGGTAAGTTAAAATCATCTATTCAATTTGCTACTAAATGTTGCACAAGGAGGGTCTTTACATCCTCCCCCACTAGAAATAAACATAGTCCCTATGTTTAGTGCATGGTCAAGTAGATCAAATATATTTTACATACAACTTTTCATATATGCAATATTAATCAAACCATTCCATTTTTACTCATCATTCATTATATCACAAATCATTTTTTAATCTTAACTTTCTCAAGTTTTGAGAATTTAATTTGTTAACATAATGGTCCCCATTGCATTCAATCAAAAATCCATGCATAACCAAAAAACACATCCTCACACAAGCAAAGTTACTCTACTCAGTAATTCAAAACATACACACGCTACTCTACTCAATATCCTGTCTCACATCCATATGTGCATATACATATATTATCAAACTATATAAAATATTTTAAAATTAATTTCTACTCAAATAGATAACGTAACTACTTCTACATGTCTACCACATTCTCTCACGTGGCATTTTTATCCGAGTAGAGATCTCATTGGACCAGGCATTGCTCTATATTCCTTTTTCGTAGATTATTGGTCCTAAAACCAAGTATACGAATGGGCCAAACTTCAATTTTTAGCAGATCTATCATCTACAATTTGGAAACATCCAACACATGAGTAAGATAATAAATATACTTCCTAAAGAGGGACACATGGAAGACATTATGGATTTTGGATAAGCTTGGCGGCAGAGCAAGTTTGTATGCAACATGGCTTATCTTTCTCACAATTTCAAATGGGCCCACATATCTTGAGTCAAGTTTGGAAGATTTTATGGAAATTTTAGATGGCTTCACCCTTAAGAACACTCTATCTCCCACAAAATATTCCCTCGATGACCTTTTGAGGTCTACATAGCTCTTCTAGTGATCTGCGGCCTCCTTTAGCTTTAGCTAATTTATTTTCAATCGATCTTCCATTTCTTTTATAATTTTTGGTCCGATCACTACCCAATCTTCTAGATTATCCCAAGATAAAGTATTTTTACATCTTCTTTCATATAAGGCTTCAAAAGTTTTCATACCTAGTGATGCATGATAACTTTTGTTGTATGAAAACTCCACTAGGTATAAATAGTCTCCCCACTTTGTATGTTGTTCCATGCAATACATTCTTAACACATATTCTAACACCTGATTCACCCTCTCAATATATCCATATATCTCAGAGTGATAGGTGATACTAATATTTAATTTGATTTCCAATGCTTCATTCAAATCTTGCCAAAATTTAGAGGTAAAATGAGAATCTCTATCAAATATTATAACTTCTAGAAAACCGTGCAGTCTTACCACCTCCCTGGAAAATTTACTTGTTATTGTAGGTGTATCATATTACACATTACCAAGTATAAAATATGCAACCTTGGTTAACTTATCCATAACCACCAAGATTGCATCATGCCTAAACCATGTTTTAGGTAAACCAATTATAAATTCCATTGATACCACCTACCATTTTTGCATAGGTATCTCATGTGGGTATAGCCTACCTGTTGGATGCAGATGAATTGTCTTCACTTTCTAACACTCTAAGCATATGGCGACATAATCTATGACTTTATTATTCATACCTAGCCAGTAGTAGATCTTTCTCAAGTTCTTGCACATATTTACCCCTCTAGGATGCACCAAATAAGGAGTGCTATATGACTCCTTAAGGGTTGTTTCTCTCAATCCGCCCATATTCAAAATTACCAACCTGATATTATAATACAAAAATTCATTTTTATATATAAAATCTATATCTTTTCCAAGTTATTGCTCCACTTGAGCATTATAAGACTGGCAAAATTCATCTTTCTATTGTAATTCTTTAATTTGATCTAATAAATCATAATGACACCTTGTCATTGCAACAATGCACCCTCTCCTACTTAGAGAGTTAGTGATCTTATTCTCCTTACCCTTAATATACTCAATACCAAAGTCATATTCACCTAAAAATTTCATCCAACATCATTTCCAGATATTTAATAAGGGTTGAGTAAATATGTATCTTAAACTTGGTTATCTATCTTTTTTTGGTGGAAAACATCCTAGAAGGGATACCTCTTTTGAGTAAGACTCAAGGAGGCAAGGGTATCTCTTCTATAAAAATCACTCAGGGCTCGCACTTGGCCTACCACCTTTGACTTACTCAAGGAGCAAACCTGAAACAAATAAAAACAAGAACACACAAACACAAACACAAACACAAACACAAACACAAACACACAAAAAGATTAAAAAACAAAAAAAAACATGCTCCTTGAGTGTGTCAAAAATATAAAGCACAACCAAAAACACACACAATAAGATAAAAAAACACAACACGAACCACACAAAAAAAACACAAGAACAACATAACAAAACACAAACATAACAAAAAATAATAGAACACTACAAAGACACAACCAACAAAAACATGAAAAACAAAAACAACCAAAACCTAAAAAATAATAATAAATAAATAAAAACAACCAACAACATACAACAGAGAAAAATAAAAATATAAAAAACACTCACACACCCAAACACAAAAACACCAATTAACACAAACATACAGAAACACAAGCACAAGAACAACAACAAAAAATACAAAACAACAAAAACACAAGAACAACAAAAAATAACATAAAAAACACAAAAACAAAACAAAACAAAAAAATCACACACATAAATAGAAAAGAAAAAATAAAAAATAGAATACAACAATTACCTTTCTATACCAAAAGACTATTAAGGCAAGAATCAACAGATAAAATAAAAGAAATATTAGTTTGAGCTAGGGAACTAAAATACCTTGACCAAACCAAAGAGAAGCAAAAATAAAGCAAGAAAAAACTAGGTACCTCTAGAACTGGAGCCATCCAAAGAAATAATAGAAAGAAGAGCTTCCCTTATTTGTGAAGCCCACCATCTAGAAGGGTGGTCATAGTAAGTAATATCACCTTTGTCCAAAGCCCAACTAGCTAAAGCATGAACACTCTTGTTCTGATCTCTAACCACATGATTGTAATAAACTTTCAAAAATTCCATCTAGATTAACTGAATCTTCTCAATAATTATTTTTTATTCTCCAATCAACCTTATGATTATTAGGAGTCTTCAAAATATTAATCATGATTTGAGATTCAAACTCAACTAGTACCTTTTCCCATTCAACTTTAGTAGCCTTTAGAAGGTCTCTAAGGATACCATACCCCTCAACAAGGTTATTGGATAGAATACCCAAATTCTCAGCAAAAGTAAAAACCATGGAGTCATATGAAATTCTACCAATTCCTCCCGCACTAGCTTTTCCAGTGTTCCCTCTAAAGGCTCCATCAGTATTGACTTTTCAAAAATCCTTAGGAGGAGGTTGCCAATTCCTTGTTCTATCCATCTTGTAATTTGTCACATTCCCTTTAAGCTCGTTGTTCTTAGAAGAGTTAATCTTCAATTTTTGCATCACTTGATCCCATATTTGGTGGGAGTTTTGGGGGTGATTAAGGAGCTGATGGACTAATTCAACTAAGTTGGCAATGGTATTTTTCTAGATATAGTGAATATCCTTCCTTTTTTGATTAAAAATTTAGTTGTTCCTTTCATTCCAGATATTCCAAAGAAGAATGGTAGAACCCTTTCAAACTAAATACTTAATAAAATTATCAACACCCTCTTAACCAGGCCAGTCCCTCCAAAGTTGTTCAAAAGTAAAAAAAGTGGACCAGTGTAAGCCAAGTAAAGTGGTTATTCTCCTCCAAAGCTCAAAGGCTAAAGTACACTCAATAAAAATATGTGTTGGACATTTTGAGCTATTTTAGTTGTCATTGATGTCAAGACGCCAGTGATAGCTCTTCTCCAGTTCAAGTGCAAATTTTATTGGAATTTATAATGGGTTAAAATATATTTATTTTATGCCCAAAATAATGGGTCAAAAAGTAGTTTCATTTATTCTTTGGAAGCAAATGTATTCGAAATAGTGGAAGGATATAATATTATAATCTTTATTATAATATTTAACCAAGTTGGTGAAAAACCCAAATAAAATATTATAATTTTAATTATAATATTATTGGGTTTACAAAGGTCAATTAATTATTTTTATAAACTCTAAGGTTGGGTTTTTGAGGGAAAAATGTTTCAAAGCACAAATTTTAATGTTGATTAAACCCAAAGGTTGGGTCTAAATTAAAGGCATTCGAAGCCTTTACCATCGACGTCATGGAAGTGAGCATGGTGAGAACCAACATAGTTAATGCATTGGAGGAGCATATAAATATGCCCAAATTCCTAAGTTTTAATTATCCTTGCTCAAATTAAAATTTGGTGGCATGTGAAAAGAGATCTCATGTATTTTTTAAAATGTTGCAGCGAAGCGAATAAGGAAGTAACCATCCTCAAAATTACATTGGGAAAGAATATCCTGGTGGTAGTTTGAAAAGCATGAAGGCACTGGCAGCAAGAAGCTTTGTGTTCGAATATTCGTGGTGCATCATTTGGTGTGTTGATTGAGGCACCCAAGGCACACAATTTTTTGCCTTAGGCGGAAGAAGACTTGAGATTTATAAGCACATGATGCTTCTTTAATCTCAAACAAGTGCATAGCTCATGTGACAACTTTGGCCGCGGCTAAGGCGCTTGTGTTAGGGTAAGTTTGAGGGTTTGACTCTCTCCGAAGATGAGGTATTAATTTTTTATTTTAATTTTTATTAGTTGCCTAATGTTGGAGGAATAAGGGTGCATAATTGATTATTATTTTTAAATATACATTAAGGCATAAAGTTTATGGTGAATGATTGTTGAGGGTTATTTTGGAGGTATTGGTATTTGAGATTTATTATTTTAGAAGTAATAAAGAGTTTTAGTAAAGTCTTAATTAAATTCCTATTAAGACTTTTGAGCATTATCTTTTGTATAAGGATTTTTCTATTAAAAGAAGACTATGGTGAATATTAATTTTGAGTTGGAGTAATAAGGTGTATTTTAGTCATATTTTACATTGTGATTTTATTGAAGTCTTCTAACCCTTATTGATATTGGAAAAGAAGTAATTGTAAGTGTGGCAGATTTGTGAGATCATCTACTTTTCAAGCAAAAGGTATGGGTGAATTCTTCTTTGGTTGAGTTGATTGAATGGCTTACTATAAAATAAAGTTTGGAGTGAAAATGATTTGATTAGGGTTTCCTTTTTGAAAGTGTTTGAGTTAATGCTTCAAGGTTTTCTGGAATTGAGAGTTGTGATTAAAACCTTATTTTATAAGCATTGTTGTTGAAGCCATTGGTTGTGTGAAGAACTTGAGTTAGGGTTTGGAAAGATCATGAGTATTATTGTTATGTGAAGAATATTTTATAAGCATTGTTGTTGAAGTGAGTTGTTATGCAAAGAACTTGAACTAGGGTTTGAAAAGATCATGAGTATCATTGTTATGTGAGATATATTGTTGAGCATTGTTGAAAACATTTTGAGTTGGTGTATACATGCTTGGACTAGGGTTTGTGAGCAAGATTTGTTTCTTGAGTGATTGGTTGAGTAGAGTTGATTGAGCCTAGTCAAGTGGATGTATGAAGTGATTATTCAAGTTCCATAAAACAAACTATTCTATATTCTGATTTGAGTTGTGAAAGAGATTGAGTTTTGAGTATAGAACATATTGAGTCTCTAACAATTCTCTTTATGCTTCTATGATATTGAGTTGAGAAAGTGATTGAGTTTTGAGTATAGAACATATTGAGTGTCTAATAATTCTCTTTATTCTTCTATGAGATTGATTTGAGTTGAGAAAGTGATTGAGATTTGAGTATAGAACATATTGAGTCTCTAACAATTATCTTTATGTTTCTATGATATTGGACAAGTTCTATGTGGACTTGTAAAGCAGATTTGAGGCAAGTATTTGAGAAGACTTGTGGATTGATTTTATCTGAGATTTTTTGGAAGCTTATAATACATATTTTATTAAGTCCTAGAGAGGACTTATTGAGAATATTTGAGAAGGTTCTGAGTGCACTTGTTGAGCAGATTTGAGCAAGTTTCGAGTGGACCTATTGAGAAGATTTGAGCAGGTTTTGAGTGGACCTGTTGAGCATATTTGAGCAGGTTCTGAGTAGGCCTATTGAGCAGATTTTAGTAGGTTATGAGTGGACCTGTTGATCAGATTTGAATAGGTTCTGAGTGGACCTATTGAGAATATTTGTGTTGGACTTACTACACTGTGTTTAGTGTAGATTCGGATGGACTTGTGCTAGACTGACTAGACTATGTTTAGTACAAGAGTTGAATAGATTTTTGCTAGACCGAATGAACTATGTTTAGTAAAAATTTGAGTGATATTTTTTAGAAGACTTGTGCTAGACTGAATAAACTATGTTTAGTACAAATTTGAGTGAGCTTGTTGAACAGAATTGTGCTAGACCAACTAGATTATGTTTAGTACAATATTTGAGTAGAGTTCTGCTAGACCGACTGGACTGTGTTTAGTATAGAATTGACATAGAGATTTGGAGGTGACAAAGAAGAGAGGATAGTAGTATTCAATGGATAGAGATCCATCAGCCAGGGCAATGAGGATAGGTCTTCTAAGTGGGGATAAGAGTCTTCAATGGAGAGATATCCACAAGCCAATGCAGTGGAGGTAGTAGTCTTCTAGAGGATCACCAACCATAGTAGAGGAGAAGGAGTTCTCATGTGGATAGAGATCCACAAACTAGATTTAGGGGATTAGCATCTCCTTTGGACTAAGATCCATAAACATTGTAATAGGGAAGGATTCCCAAGAGATTATTTGAGAAATATTTAGAAGAAATATTTTCTCTATGGAGGTAACCCATATTTAGGTGAACCATGTTAAATATATGTCTCTATTGTGTGTGATTATTTATGCATTTCTTTGGTTATTGCTATTGATATTTCCATTTATTATATTGATTAGTAATGTTTGGGGTAGAAAAGTAAAAAGTGACATTATACTTTTCACCCCCACATCTCAGTATAAGCTTGTTTTTTTTCAATTGGTATCAGATTTGGTTCCTTCACAAGAAGTTTGACATCTTGAAGAAAGATCCTACAAGAACACAAATGGCAAAGAAAGGCAAGAGTAGAAGCATGAGACACAAGAAGAAAAGAACACCTATGGTCATGAGAGAAAAGGAATATGATTTTAATATTGTTGTGTTGGGAGGAAAAATGGAAATAGATTCAAGAAATAAATGAAGTAATGGAGAAATATCTAGACTGATAAAGTTTTGTACCAGATGTGGGAAGACAGGTCATCATGCAGCTTATTGTTCACAAGAAGGTGAATAATGTTTTGTCTGTGGTCAACTCGGTCATGATGCAAGTTATTGCAATGGTTTTGATAGCAATGAATATGAATATGATTCTCTTAGATTTGAAGTTCTAAAGAATGAGTTAAAAAAATAACAGGAATAGTCGAATCAGGTATCAAGAAGAAACTCCACTTTGGAAAATAGAAGAAATTGAAGAAGAGGAGGATTCAAAAAATAAAATGAGGAAGCCACTCTTAAGGAACTTATTAAATTGAAAAGAGAGAATTTAGAATTGAAGGCTCAAATACAAGAAGATGAGAAATGTAAGATAAAATATCTATAGGAAATCTCTGACTTGAGAGATAAGGTTGAAAATGCAAGAAGAGTTGAAGAAGGTATGATTAAATAGTCAAAGGTAAAAGAGATATAATATGAAAAGCTTATGATCAATTTTGAAGAATTAAAAAATGAGAAATCAGGATTAAGGATTCAAGCTCAAGAAGATGAGAAATCAAAAACAAGGTTACTACAGGAACTCACGAGCTTAAAAATCAAAGCTGAAGAGACAAGAAAAATTGAAGAAGGTATGGCTGAAAAATTAAAGATAAAATATCTAGAGTGTGAAAGATTAGAGCATGAGATAGTTTCACTAAGGATGGAAGTAAAAGGTTCCAAGGACAAGCTACACAAGTTTGAGGAAAATTCAAAGACTTTGGATAGGATTATCAATGCACAAAGGTCATCAATCACCATAATAGAACCTAGTTCTAAAGAAGAAAAAGGGAAACAAGAAGAAAAAAAAGGAGAGTCAAGCTCAAACACCAAAAAATAAGAAGAGTCAAAATAAGTAAGTAAAAGAGAGAGTGAGACTTCTAAGGAGAAGTTGGACAATAGAAAGTTCAACAAGGAAAGGAACAATGCACAAGTAAGGAACAAATGGAACATGAAATAGGTAGAAGAGACTAAGAGACCAATGGGTTCTAGGCAAGGTTTCTTCAATGGAATATGTTTTTCATGTCACAGGTTTAGGCACATGGCTTCACAATGCAGGACACATGAAATATAGGAATATGGAAACATACAACTTTTCCAAGGGTATTGCTACTCATGTAACCAGTTTGGTCATAAGGCAATGAATTTTAGGTGTATGATAGAAGAGGATATGGATTCATTAGAAGAAATCCTAAGATATATGCACCTCCAAGGAATAATAACATCAAGTTTTACAAGTGCAATAATGATGGTCACACGAAAAGTGGTGTAGGGTAGACATGCCAGAATCAAGTAGGAACAGGAATAGGAACATGGATATGAATAGGTATAGGAATACGGATGTAAACAGGAATAGGAATAGGAACATGGATATGATCATGAATAGGAAAAATAATAGGAAAATAGATGTGAACATGAATAGGAACAAGAATGATGACACGAATAGAAACAGTCAAAGGAATCAAAAAATTCAGAAAATAAGGGAAGAGGATAAATAAAAAGAACAATGCCTTTTGGGAGTAGAAATACTCCCACCCCAGAATTAACCACCTTATGAGGAGTTGGGGGAGGGGCTAAGCTAAGAGGCTCATTCTTAGCCTCAAGCCCCAAAGGTGAACCTTTGTCATTGATGTCAAAGGGGGAGAGATTTGAGTAAGGGGGAGCAACTTGATAAGTTAAAGAAAAGGGGAGATATTTGGTACTCAATAAGAGCATTGAGCCAGGGGGAGCAATGTCCTAGAGGGAGCAGAGTAGAAATGAATTAAGAATTCAGTAAAAGAAATTTATGTTGCCATCAATGACAAAGGGGGAGATTGTTGGACATTTTGAGCAGTTGGCACTAATATCCAAAGGCAGTTATCATTTATGTATAGATGCCAATGCTAGCTCTTCTCCAGTTTGAGTGCAAAGTTTAATGGAAGTTATAATGGGTTAAAATATCTTTATTTTACACCCAAAAGAATGGGTCAAAAAGTGGTTTCATTTCTCCTTTGGAAGCAAATGTATCCAAAGCAATGGAAGGATATAATATTATAATCTTTATTATAATATTTAACCAAGTTGGTGAAAAACCCAAATAAAATATTATAATTTTAATTATAATATTATTGGGTTTACAAAGGTCAATTAATTATTTTTATAAACCCTAAGGTTGGGTTTTGGAGGGAAAAATATTTCAAAGTGCAAAGTTTAATGTTGAATAAACCCAAAGGTTGGGTCTAAATTAAAGGCATTCGAAGCCTTTACCACCGACGTCATGGAAGGAAGCATGGTGAGCGCCAATGTCATTAATGCATTGGAGGAGCATATAAATATGCCCAAAGTCCTAAGTTTTAATCATCCTTGCTCGAATCAAAATTTGGTGGCATGCAAAAAGAGATCTCATGTATTTCTGAAAATGTGGTAGCAAAGAGAATAAGGGAGGAAGTCACCATCCTCAAAATCGCATTGGGCAAGCATGGCCTAGTGGTATTTTGTAAAGCGTGAAGGCACTGGCAGTGAGAAGGTTTGCATTCGAATCTCCGTGGTGCATTGTTTTGTGTGTTGATTGAGGCGCCCAAGGTGCACGACCTTTTTCCTTAAGTGGAAGGAGACTTGAGATTAAGAAGCACATGGTGCTTCTTTAATCTCAAATAAGCGCGTATCTTGTGCGACAACTTTGGCCATGGCTAAGGCGCTTGTGTTGGGGCAAGGTTGAGGGTTTGACTCCCTCCGAAGATGAGGTATTAATTTTTTATTTTAATTTTTATTAGTTGCCTAATGTTGGAGGAATAAGGGTGCATAATTGATTATTATTTTTAAATATACATTAAGGCATAAATTTTATGGTGAATGATTGTTGAGGGTTATTTTGGAGGTATTGGTATTTGAGATTTATTATTTTAGGAGTAATAAGGAGTTTTAGTAAAGTCTTAATTAAATTCCTATTAAGACTTTTGAGCATTATTTTTTGTATAAGGGTTTTTCTATTAAAAGAAGACCATGGTGAATATTAATTTTGAGTTGGAGTAATAAGGTGTATTTTAGTCATATTTTGCATTGTGATTTTATTGAAGTCTTCTAACCCTTATTGAGATTGGCAAAGAGAAGTAATTGTGAGTGTGGAAGATTTGTGAGATCAATTTCTCAAGCAAAAATGTATGGGAAAATTCTTCTTAGGTTGAGTTGGTTGATTGGCTTACTTGAAAATTAATTTTTTGAGTGAAAAGGATTTGATTAGGGTTTCCTTTTTGAAAGTGTTTGAATTAATGCATCAAGGTTTTCTAGAATTAAGAGTTGTGATTAAAACCTTGTTTTATAAGCATTGTTGTTGAAGCCATTGGTTGTGTGAAGAACTTGAGTTAGGGTTTGGAAAGATCATGAGTATCATTTTTATGTGAAGAATTTATTTATGAGCATGGTTTTTGAAGTGAGTTGTAATGCAAAGAACTTGAACTAGGGTTTGAAAAGAATATGAGTATCATTGTTATGTGAGATTTGTTGTTGAATATTGTTGGAAACATTTTGAGTTGGATGATACATGCTTGGACTAGGGTTTATGAGCAAGAGTTGTTTCTTGAGTGATTGGTTGAGTAAGTTTATTGAGACTAGTCAAGTGGATGTATGAAGTGATTGTTCAAGTTCCATAAAACAAACTATTCTATATTCTAATTTGAGTTGTGAAAGAGATTGAGTTTTGAGTATAGAACATATTGAGTCTCTAAAAATTCTCTTTATGCTTCTATGATATTGAGTTGAGAAAGTGATTGAGTTTTGAGTATAGAACATATTGAGTCTCTAACAATTCTCTTTATGCTTCTATGAGATTTATTTGAGTTGAGAAAGTGATTGAGCATTGAGTGTAGAACATATTGAGTCTCTAAAAATTCTCTTTATGTTTCTATGATATTGGACAAGTTCTGTGTGGACTTGTTAAGAATATTTGAGGTAAATCTTTGAGAAGACTTGTGGACTAATTTTGTGTGAGCTTTTGTGGAAGCTTACAATATAGATTTGGGTAAGTCCTAGAGAGGACTTATTGAGCAGATTTGAGAAGGTTCTGAGTGGACCTGTTGAGCATATTTTAGGATGTTCTGAGTGGACCTATTGAGCATATTTGGGTAGGTTCTGAGTGGACCTATTAAACATATTTGAGCAGGTTCTAAGTGGACCTATTGAGTAGATTTGATTAGGTTATGAGTGGACCTGTTGAGTAGATTTGAGCAGGTTCTAAGTGGACCTATTGAGAAGATTTGAGTAGGTTCTGAGTGGACCTATTGAGTAGATTTGTGCTAGACCAAATGGACTATGTTTAGTGTATATTTAAGTGGACTTGTGCTATACCGAATAGACTATGTTTAGTACAAGAGTTGAGTATATTTGTGCTAGATTGAATGGAATGTGTTTAGTGTAGATTTGAGTGAGCTTGTTGAGTAGACTTGTGCTAGACCGAATGGATTGTGTTTAGTACAAGAGTTGAGCAGAGCTATGCTAGACTAATTGGACTATGTTTAGTATAGAATTGAGATAGAGCTTTGGAGGTGATAGAGAAGAGAGGATAGTAGTCTCCAGTGGATAGAGATCCATCAGCTAAGGTAGTGAGGATAGGTCTTCTGAGTGGGGATAAGAATCTTTAGTGGAGAGAGATCCACAAGCTAGTGTAGTGGAGGTAGTAGTCTTCTAGAGGATCACCAACCAGAGAAGAGGAGGAGTTCTCCTATGGATAGATATCCACAAACCAGATTTAGGGGATCAACATCTCCTTTGGACAGAGGTCCATATTGTAATAGGGAAAGGATTCCCAAGATATTATTTGAGAAATATTTAGAAGAAATATTTTCTTCATGGAGGTAGCCATCTTTGGGTGAACTACGTTAAATTTGTGTCTCTATTGTGTGTGATGATTTTTGCATTGCTTTAGTTATTACTATTGATATCACCATTGAATATATTGATTAATACTGTTTGGGAAAGAAAAGTAAAAAGTGGCCTTATAATGTTCACTCTCCTCTCAATATAAGCTTGTGTTCTTCAATATTACTACGAGTTTCCACATTCTCTCCACACATTTCACATCTAAAAGGTCCATGAAAACCATGCTTCATAAGATACTCCCCAGTAAGCACCTTGTAATACAATAAAAGCCAAGTAAAGAACCTCACCTTAGGCCAGAGCTTTTGAGCCCACAACTAAGAAAATATGTCAGATGATTGGTTGGGATTATTATGGCATAAGGCCAAATAACCTTGAGCAACTGAATACTCATCCTTAGTAGTGTTGTTCCATCCAAAAAAATCTTTATCATGGGACCAAGAGAGAGATATCATATAAAGGATGCACTAAATATCTTGTCTTTACCTTTATGAGATTTGAATAGGCCAGTCCTCAATAGGGATCCAATATATACCAACCTATGAATTACCAGTATGGTATCGATAGTAATTAGCCACCTTTATCCAGTTATCTCGGTGAAGCTCCTCCATCCAAGGCCTCCAATTGGGAAACTAAGTTATTAAATGCTTGTGACCATACTAAGAATCTATCCAAAAATTTACCTATTGACCATTATGAATGATCCAAAATAATTTTTTTTTATCAAATCCTCACCAATTTTAAGAACTGCTAAAATAGGAGAACCTTTGAAAGTCAATTGATAGCGAACAAGGTCTTCAAGACTTTTTTTTCTTAGCATATTTAGCACAAATATTCTTGACCCAAAGACCATTGGGGTTTTGCAAAATCCTCCAATATAATGTAGTAGCTAAAGCTTTGTTGTTATTAATAGAAGACTGGAATCCTAACCCCCTTCATTCTTAGGAAGACATAAAGTGTCTCATTTCACCAAGGCCCATTTTCTTTTCTCCTTAGTACCACTCCAGAGGAACCGATCACTGATTTGATCTAGTTCTTGAAGAACAACCATTGGGATATTCAACATAGTAGAAACATAAATAGGAATAACCTGAAGTACTGGTTTTACCTAGGTGATTCTACCCCTAGAATAAAGCCACCTATTAGTCCACTTTCTAATTTTCTTCTTGACTTTGTCCAACAACCAATTCCAATATTTTTTTTATCTTTGAATATTAATGGGAATACCTAAATAATTTATTGGAAGAGAGGTATTCTTATATCTTAATTTATCCAAGACCATGGATTCCTATCTAGCAGAACAATGAAAGAAAATAACTTTAGATTTATCTTCATTGACCAATTGCTCGGTAGCCTTATAAATACAACTAATGATTTGCTTAATAGTAGAAGCTTCCTTAACTATAGATTTACCTAAAAGAGTAGAGTCATCAACAAATTGAAGATGAGAGATAGGTCTAGCTCCATGAGCAATGGTAACTTTATCAAGGGTTTTGTCTTCTCTCTTTTTGGTTATAGCCCTACCTATGCATTCAATAAAAATGATGAATAAATAAGGGGATAGGGGGTCACCTTGCCTAATACCTCAGGAAGCTAGGAACAACTGATAAGGCCTACCATTGATAAGAACTAAGTAGAAAACTAAGGAGATACATCCCTTAATCCAATCCATTCAATCCTAAGAGAAACTAAATTGCCTCAAAATTTTGATAAGGAAGTGCCAATCCACTCTATCATAAGCTTTGGATAAGTCTAACCGAAAGAACATGGAAGGATATTTTTGCATATCCATGGAATGAATGGCTTCCTGAGAAAGAACTATCTCATCAACTATTTGACACCCCTCCACATAAACCCCTTCTTTAGGGAAAATTTTTCTTATGCAAAATAAGCTTCAACCTTTATGCCATGATCTTAGTAATGATTTTGAGAAGAACATTACATAAAGCAATAGGTCTAAAAGCTAAGATATGTTTAGCCTCTTGATATTTTGGAACAAGAGTAATATATTTTTTATTGATAACATTAAAAATTTATTTTGGTTTCCTAGCTTCTTCCACCACCTCTAATAAATCAGCGTGAAGGATACCCTAAAACTCTTGGTATAACTCAATGGGAAAATCATCAAGACCTAGGGTTTTCCCTTTTTACATTTTAAAAACTACCTATTGAATCTCATTTATAGTAACATGAGCAGTCAAAATAGAGTTCTCCTCAGAAGTGATAAGAGAAGGGATTACTTGAAGAACATTTTGTTAAGAATTCAATTCAAGAGGAGTAGCAGTAAAAATATTGGAAAAGTAATTAACAACAATAGAGTTCATGCCAACCCAAGTATAGACAACATCTCCAGAATTTAATATCAGGGAAGAAATAAAGTTCTAAAACCTTTGAGCTAGAAGAAATTTGTGGAAGAAATTTGTGTTTCGTTCACCTTCTTTGAGCCATTAAATTCTATATTTTTGCATCCGTAAGAGTTCTTCTCTTTTTTCCCATTCCTCTAACTGAGTTGTGAGTTTAATTTCATATATTTTGTGTACTCTTTGTGATTCCATCTAAACGGATTTTCTTATTCAAATTTTCAAGCTGAGAAATAACTTCATGTTTTTTATGAACATCACCAAATTCCTTCTAGTTCCAAGTCTTGATTTTGGATTTAATGTATTGCAATATTTTGGCAAAAATAGAACATATTAGTCCCATACCTAGGTTTACCTTCCTTCCACCATTGTTGCACTTGAGGTTTAAAGGAACTATCTCTAAGCCACATTAACTGAAATTGAAAAGGAGATAAACTCACATTGGTTTTCCACATTTCCACCATGACAGCCAATGATCCAAACCAACATTGTTAAGAGTCTTCACTTTAGGAATGTGACCATGGATTAAGAAATTATCAGAGAAGAAGAACCTATTCAATCTCTTCATTATACAAGCTAAGCATTGCCTTATGTTATACCAAGTCATAAGGCCATTATCTGGTTGGATGTCCACAAGATGGAGGTTTGTAGTATATTCACTCATGAGGTCAGTCTTTTGTCCAAATTTCTATTTCCTCCTATTTTCTCATCTAGAGATATGATGGTATTTAAATCTCCTCTGATCAGAATCCAAGATTTAGGAAAATGAGAGATAATATAAGTAATATTATTCCACTATCTTCTTTTTTCCTTCAAATTAGTCAGAGCATAAACAGTAATGCAAAGCATAAACAGTAATGCAGAGCATAATTTGGTTGGAATGTTTGCTTTGAATAGATATACCCAAAATACCACAACTACCAACATATGGTGAATAACTACCTCTTTTGGGTCCCAAATGCAAGCAATGCCACCAAAATTCCCCTAGGAACTGAGGGAAACCACTTTTCCATATGGCCACATTTTAATAGCAATTGATTTCATATCCTCTATTGCATTTTTTTTTTAAAACTCCCTTTGAGTCCTCTAATATTCCAAGTGATGATATTCATTAATACCAGGGCTAAAAAATTTGGTAATAACATTAATATTATCTTCCTCTACAAGCTTTCCACCTTAATTTACCATATGATATTGATTAGTCTTGCGACCTGCATTTTGATAAGAATCCATCTTCAATTTTTTTTCTATTTCTTGACTTACTCCAATTGAATCTGAGATGGCTTCTAGCCTTGAATAATGTGTATACATATCCAAAATGTTACTAGAAGGTTCAACATAGACTATATTGGGACCTGCATTATTTGAAGTTTTAACATTTAAAATATTGTTTTTCTTATGAATATTTTCCTCCTTTTTTTATTGAAAATATTTGATTTGTTGGTTTGTCTTTCAGTTCTTCCCTTTATATTTAAATTGTGTTTCTAATATTTATGTTTCCATTATTCCTCTTCCTCACTTGGGACCTCATTTGTGGAAATAATTTCAAACATATTAGAAGATAAATTTGATTGATCCTTCATAACTGGTTTCTTCTGAGTGTTCTTCTTCTTAGGCATTTGGAAACTTGCTGAATTTATATCTTCTTTCTTTTGATCTGGAGGCAAACACTAGCCAAATGACCATATTCATGGTAAATTATACAATGAAAATAAATGTTCTCATAGTCCACTACTTTCTCACAAGTGTCCTTCCCAAATTGTAAAGTGATCTTTTTAGGTAGGGGTTTGTCAAAATCCATTAAAACACAAATCCAAGCATAAATAATATGTTCAAATTTTTTAGTACAATCAGTAGTCATCATAAATATTCCTAAAGAGTTTCCAATTGAAGAAAAAATAGTTAGATTCCATAATTCAATTGGGAGGCCAAAAATTCTAACCCACACAGGACCTATTGAAGACATCTCTTATTTGACTTTAAATTTAGTATGCCAAGCTTCATGAAAAGCCCTAACATTTCAAAGAGCCAGGGAACCCCTTGAAAATTTTTCTCTCTATCTTCATTATTAGCAAATAAAACAAGAAAATAACCATTTGGATAAATAGATATTTGTAATTCACCTTTAGTTTTCCAACTTTTTGCAGCCCAAACTTTGAAAGTAGATAGGCTCGGACGAAAACCCACAAAATGATAAATTAATCCTCTTTTTTCTAGATCTTCAATACCAGTCTGAATGTTGCCCATATCAATATTAACAATAGGAGTTCCATCAACTGCTTTAAGACATCCTGACTCTATTTTCCTAGGATCAATCTTAGGCATTCTTATAGGCTTATGAGAAGCCCTAAGATTAATATTAGTATTAGGTTGAGGCTGTTCACCATGGAGGGCATCCCTAAATTTTATTTTTGGGGCTAATTCTTTAAAATTATTACCCTTGATAGGGGTTTCCATAGTAGATTTATTTTGTGGGTGCACCTTAGCACCAAATTCACTTGATATCTAAGCCATTTTTTTATCATCTGTTTGAAACTTATTTCGTGATCTCTTTAATCCATAACCTAGACACCGTGGAAAGGTATGATTTTCACTTTTATTTTGTGCAACAAATTGGAAGTCATTGTCACTAAAGTTCACATCATGAAGATCTATTGAAATATATATTTCTAACCCATATTGGATCCCTTACAATATTTTTTGCTATAATATTAAGCAGAAACCACAATAATATTGTTCGCTAGACCCGAAGGCCCCAAAAACCAACCTCTGGAGCTGCTTGAACTTAATCCAGATGAAACCCTCGCATAGTCACTTGCTAAAAATCTTGTTCATACATAGGGATATGCTAGGATATTTATTGCTTCAAATGGTCTAAAAATTGGTGGATACATTCTAGCATTTGTCAGGCATCTACCATAAAATTTCAACTCAATCTGAGTTTGAATGAGTGAAATATGGCTGCAACAAGTTTGGTAGTTTGGGCAGTCCTAAAAAAATATCCCTCAAAATTTTTCCTCATAAGAGTCTAAAAATCCACTAGTGATCTATCTTTAGTTTAAATGGTTTTACCAACAAATAGTACCTCCAAATATTAAGGGCATGTACAATAGCTACCAACTCCAAGTCATGAGTGGCATAATTTACCTCATGCCTCTTAATTTTTCTTGATTTGAAGGTAATAACCACATCATATTGGGTCAAAATCCCTCCTAATCCTTCAATTGATGCATCTATACACACTATAAAATTCTTATTAGGATCAGGTAATTGTAAAATCGATGCACTTGTCAACATTTATTTTAGAATTCAAAAAGCATCTTCACACTACTCTATCCATTTGAAGGATTTACCTTTCCTTCAAAGGTTTATAATGGATTGGTAAATTCTCGAGAAACCTTTGAAAAATTGCTTGTAATAGCCTACAATCCCCATAGAACTTCATACCTCAGTCATGTTGGTAGGTGCAAGCCAGTCAATAATTGCTTCTATTTTCTTAGGATTGACTACAATCCCCTCAACAGAGACAATATGTCTCGGTTATTGTACTTGTGGTATGTAGAATTCATGCTTTGATAGTTTTCCATATAACAGATTCCTTCTAAGAATCTCAAGTACAGCTTGGTGGGGGCCCTTGTTGGCATAATGATCTCCTTAACATATGTAGCATCAGCTTATAGAAGCTCTATTTCCTCTATTATTACTTTCATTGCTACTTTGGGATACAACATATTTAGTATTTCCCTGTTCTTCTTGCCTTCAATCATTTCTCCCATGGTAGCCTTATCATTTTTTCTATGCTTGTAGCCTTGAACAGTTCTTCCAGTTGTGTCTCCTTGTCTATTCTGGTCTCCTCTAGAATTTTTACTTTGCTTCCTAATCCATTTCATAAATCTAACACTTTTACACTTCTTAAGATCATATTTTTCTTTTTTAGTTAGTTTTTTATATTTGAAGTAAGCCTTTTTAGTACCTTGATAGACTTCTTCTTGTGAATATAGATTAAGTGCTCTAGGAATATTTTTTAGGATTTAGCATATTCATCTCAATTCCAATCTCAAGATATAATCCTTTTATAAACTTCTTCACCTTCATACCCTCCATACCCTAAAATCATGTACATATCTTAGTAGTTGGTTAAATTTTTAATAATAAGCTCAAACTAACATTAATCCTTGTTGCAAATTAGTGAATTCCTAGAGCTTCTCTACTACGTTATCCTCACTTGCATCATTGAACTTGGAATTCATGACCTTCACTAGGTCCTTGACCAGCTCAGAGGCCACTCTAGCATCATTTTCTCTTGTTGGATATTTAGGTGCTTCCAGAGAGCTACCTACAAGTTTCCTTTCCCTGATCAGGTCCTCAATTAGGTTTTGTTGTTGATCTATTAAATCTTGTTGTTGATCTACATGAGTTTGTAATAGTTGTACCACTTTTGCTAAGTTTCCTTCCTCCCTACCAAGCTCATTTGATGGAGTTTCATTCAATTATTTCAACCTTATTTCATGTTGAGGACCTTCTCACCTTATTTCCATTCTTGGTCATCCTATAGGTCTTTCGGTGGCCTCTTTCTTCCTATCTCCTGTAGGATTTCTCGAAGACCCGCCCCATAGCATTCATGCCATTTCACCTGTAGGTGAAAGAAGTAAGTTAATATGCAGGTTTGTATTGATCTAAATAAAATTATTTATCGAAGTTCTACAATGTAATATCTCTTTTGCTCTGATACCATATGTAACAACCCTGGTCTACTCACCTGGTTGCACCATAATCTAAAGCCAAGCAATTTATCAGGGTAATTTTTTTAAAATTTAATATCTTCAACTCTAAAAATTCTTTCATGTTCATAGCAAATACTTTTATATTTATAGCATTTTTTTCACCCAATAATTTATAACATGTAGTTTTTAAATCAGTATAGGCATATCAAACCACTTTTGGGCTTAGGATTGTTGCAGATAGCCACCCAAGTGGACGAGATTGACCAAATCCCGTAAAATATTTCATTATGTGGAATCGACTCACCTTCTTTACATCCTCAAGTTTTGGTATGAGGATCAAATAATGGTAGGGGTTATCCTCTAGGTTCCATAATACCTAAAGGGTGGATGCTTAATTCTCCATTCCTTATCATACTGAACCTTTAACTAACCCGTCGACTTGTTCTAATAATGTTGGACATTTTGAGCTCATTCAGTTGTCATTGATGCCAAAGTGAACACATGAAGTTGTCATTAATACCATGGAGTACACCATCATTAACACCAGGAGCAATGCGAAGAGTTGAAGAAAAAGGTTATTAAAATATTATTCTACAAGGGTTTTTGTTAAACATCCTGATGGCAGAATTAAGGTTCTTATTAAAACCATGATGGCAGAATAATCAAATCAGTGGAGTACAATTTGAAGGTTTAAATTTTATCCCAAGGAAGACTTTAATTTTATTAAAGTCAAAGGTTTATAAATATAATTTATAAAATTTAAATTCTATTAGAATTTAAATAATTTATAAATTATAAAAGGTTTTAAAATGCGTCGACGTCATCGAATTAAATGGAGCACCGACGTCTAAGCCATATGGTGAATTCATGTATAAATAATATGCCAAGAGGTATTCAAAAGTTATCCCTCTTTGAATTAATTTTCATGCGACCAAGCTAAAAGAAATTCGTGCAATCGTTGAACATTGAGGAAGAAGACAAAGAGTTTGTTTGTCTTATTAGCGCCAGGAAGAAGATGAAAAGGGTGAGCGTAAGGTCTGACCCACATTGGACATGGTGGTCCATTGGTACAACGTATTTTGTGAGAGCATTGGGAGTGGAAGAGTCCACGATCGATTCACGTGGATTGTTAATCGGCGTGTTCACTTGGCGCTCAAGGGGAAAGCTTTTGGTTTACGTTTGGTTTGAGCGCCAGGTGTGGAAGAAAGAGCACGAGGTGCTCATGGAGTTTCAAATGTGCGTCTAGTGCACACGTGGTGGTCAAATCCATGGCTAGAGCGCTCATGGAGGCAGAGATTGTGGGTTCGAATCCCACTAGTGGCAAAGGTAATTTTTGATTAAAATTTTATATTGCCTAAAGTTTTCTAAGGGGTTATTTGGAGTTATAAGGGTTTGTGAAGGATTATTTTATTGGTAATTTATTTGTGTTATTTGGAGTAATAAGGGTTTATGAAAGGTTATTTTATTCATAATTGATTTGTGTTATTTGGAGATAAAAGGGTTTATGAAAGATTGTTTTATTGAGAAGTGATTTATGTTATTGGAGTTATAAGGAAAGTGGATTTGATTTTTGCCAAAGTTCTTTTTGCCATTAAATTTGATTAAAGAGGTTTTGAGTTATTTTGGTGGATGTTGAATTTATTTTTAGTTGGGAGTTTATAAGGTGTTATTGGATAAATATTTTATGTATGTTGATGGTTGTTTTTGAAAGGTGGAGTGATAAGGTGTAATTGAGTATTTACATTATATTGTGAGAAATATTTATCTTCTAACCTCTTTGAGTTTGGCATAGAAGTGTTTGTGGTTGTGATAGATTTATGAGATCCCTTCATCATCAATAAAAAGGTATGAGCACATTCTTCCATAGTTGAGTTGATTGATTGGTTTTCTGGAAAATAAGTTTGGAGTGAAAAGGACTTGATTAGGGTTTCCTATTGAGTGTGTTGAGTTAATGCTTCAAGGTTTTCTGGAATAAAGAGTTGTTAAAACCTTGTTTTATAAGCATTGTTGTTGAAGCCATTGATTGTGTGAAAAACTTGAGTGAGGGTTAGAGTATCATTGCTATGTGAAGATTGTTTTATAAGCATTGTTGTTGAAGTGAGTTGTTGTGCAAAGAACTTGAACTAGGGTTTGAAAAGAACATGAGTATCATTGTTATGTGAGATTTGTTGTTGAGCATTGTTGGAAATATTTTGAGTGAAGTGTTCATATGCTTGGACTAGGGTTTGTGAGCAAGGGTTGTTTCATTGAGTGATTGGTTGAGTAGAGTTGATTGAGCCTAGTCAAGTGGATGTGTGAAGTGATTGTTCAAGTTCCATAAAACAAACTATTCTATATTCTGAATTGAGTTGAGAAAGTAATTGAGCATTGTGATAAGTGTAGAACATATTGAGTCTCTAACAATTCTCTTTATGTTTCTATGAGATTGGACAAGTTCTGTGTGGACTTGTTAGAATAGATTTGTTATAACAAGTTCTTTGGACTTTGTTGAAATTGAACAAGTTCTTGTGGACTTGTTGAGAGATTTGAGCAAGTTCTATGTGGACTTGTTGAGCATATTTGAGCAAGTTCTATGTGGACTTGTTGAGAGGATTTGAGCAAGTTTTGTGGACTTTAGAATTTAAAGTTTTGGACTTGTTGAGCAGATTTGAGCAAGTTCTATGTGGACTTGTTGAGCAGATTTGAGCAAGTTTTATGTGGACTTGTTGAGCATATTTGAGCAAGTTCTATGTGGACTTGTTGAGAAGATTTGAGCAAGTTCTGTGTGGACTTGTTGAGAAGATTTGAGCAAGTTTTATGTGGACTTGTGGAGCAGAGTTTGGTGCAGATTTGAGGATAGGTTTGTGCCAGACCAGAGATAGAGATTGAGAAGATTTGTGCTAGATCGAAGGACTAAGTTTAGTGCAGATTTGAGATAGATATTTGGAGGTGATAGAGCAGAGAGGATAGTAGTCTCTAGTGGATAGAGATCCATCATCCAGGGTAGTGAGGATAGGTCTTCTGAGTGGGGATAAGAGTCTTCAGTGGAGAGAGATCCACAAGCCAGTGTAGTGGAGGCAGTAGTCTTCTAGAGGATCACCAACCAGAGCAAAGGAGAAGGAGTTCTCCTATGGATAGAGATCCATGAACTTGATTTAGGGTATTGGTATCTCCATTGGACAGAGGTCCATAAACATTGTAATAGGGAAAGGATTCCCAAGATATTGATTGAGAAAATTTTAGTGAAATATTTTCTTCATGGAGTAGCCCACATTGGGTGAACCACATAAATTGTGGTGTCTCTATTGTGTGTGGTGATTTATGCATTGATTTGATTACTACTATTGATATTGCTATCTTTACATTGCATAATATTGATTTGGAAAGAAAAAGTAAAAAGTGGTCTTATACTATTCACCCCCCTCTCAGTATAAGCTTGTGTTCTTCAATTGGTATCAGAGCAGGTTCCTTCAGAAGAGTTTAACAACTTGAAGGAAAAGCTAACAAGAACACAATGGATTCTAAGAATGTGTCCTCAGATAATTCAGCACCAATATTTTATGGAAGTGACTATATGTATTGGAGTATGAGAATGAAGATCTACCTGATGGCACTTGGCAATGAAATTTGGGAAGCAGTTGAATTTGGATATGATCCCTTAATTAATCCTCCTACAGATAAGGAAGGTAAGCTCCTACAACATTACAATTCAAAAGCAATGAATGCACTTTTGAGAGGTTTGCATAGAACAGAGTCTATGAAAGTTATGCATTGTCAAACTGCTAAAGACATGTGGGATAAATTGCAAAATATATATGAAGGAGATAAATGTGTCAAGAAAGCAAAGATGTGAAATATCAAAGGACAATTTGAAGAGTTAAGAATAAAGGATGAGGAAAACATTAGTACTTATCTACTTCGAATTGATGAGGTTGTTAATGCTATGCAAGGACTTGGAATGAAGATTGATGAATCAGATGTTTGTGATAAAGTCTTGAGAACTCTTCCAAAAAGATTTAGTGAAAAGGTTTCTGCTATAGAAGTGTCAATGGATGGTGATACTTTGACAAGAGATATGTTGCTTGGTATTCTTACAACACATGAGATAAGAACAAAAGATCCTATTCCCCAGAAGGAAGCAACATTCAAAGCAATCAAGAAGACAAAGGGTAAGAAGTCAGAATCAAGCAATGAGTCATCCAATGATGAAGAAGCTAATTATGGTAGAAGAGATAAGGATTCAAGAAGATCTAGAGATACAAGATCTATTAAATATTTCAATTGTGGAAAGTATGGTCATTATGCAACAGATTGTCAAGAAGCTAAGAATAACAATGATGAAGAAAAATAGGATCACAAGAATAGGGAATCAGAAAGATATAGGCACCAAAAGAAAAGCAAGGATGGACAAAGCAGACAAGGAAAGAAGTTCTTTCAAAGACAAAAGAGGAGCTACTATGTGGATAATGCAAGTAAGTACTCAAGTGATAGTGATGCTAGTTTTTCAGATAATGATAGAGATGAAGTCCTATTTATGATTGAAGAAAAAGAACAAGTTAAGAAAAGGACTCTAGTAATTCTCAAGTGTTTTAGATGTGGTAACTTTGGACATCTTGAAGATAATTGTACAAGGGATGGTTATAGTTTCAGTGATGATGAATATGAGGATGCATTTGAAGGACCAGATGAAAATATTCTAATGGCATTAGAAGAAGGAAAGTAGGTGATCCTATAGAAGATAAGCCAATAGAAAATAAATATGTGGACAAAGGTAAACAAATAGAGGAATATTTAGAGAAGGATGGATATGATCTCAAGGGAGAACTTATTTATGCCCTTGACATGGTAAAGAAGGTAAGAAAGCAACACTCTAAACTTGAAATTCAGTTTCAAGAATGTGATGAAGAGAGAAGATTGCTTATAGAGGATTTAGAAAAATCAAAGGCTAAGGCAAAAAGGTTCAAGGATAAGTTAGAAGCAAAGATCTTAGAATGTGAGAAGTTAGCACAAGAAGTGGCACTACTAAGAGAATATTTAGAAGACTCCAAGGTCAAGATGAAAGGGTTTAAAAATAGCTCAAAGAACTTGGATAAGTTCATCAAGATACAAAAGACTACATCAAGAAAAATAGGTCTTGGATTTGAATAGAATCAAAAGAAATGGGAAGGAGAGTCAACCTCAAGTTTTGGGGGAGAAGAAACTTCAGATGAAGATACTTCAGAAGAAGAAAGTGTAAAATAAAGTGAGACATCTGAGGATGAGTTGGACAATAGAGAGTTCAACAAAAATAGGAACAATGCACAAAGAAGATACAGATGGAACAACAATCAGAATAGGTCAAGAGAGACTAAGAGACCAATGAGGTCAAGACAAGGAAACTTCAATGGAAGATGTTTTTCATGTCACAAGTTTGGGCACATGGCTTCACAGTGCAGGACACATGAAAGATAGGAATATGGGAACAAACAACTTTTCCATGGGTATTGCTACTCATGTAATCAGTTTGGTCACAAGGCAATGAATTGCAGGGTTCATGACAGAAGAGGATATGGCTTCACTAGGAGAAATCCTAAGACATTTGCACCTCCAAGGAATAATAACATTAAGTGTTATAAGTGCAATAATGATGGTCACACAACAAAGTGGTGTAGAGCAGACATTCCAAAAATAGGCATGAACAGGAACAAGAACATGAACATGAATATGAATAGGAATAGGAATAGGAACAAGAACATGAATATGAATAGGAACAGGAACAGGAACATGAATAGGAACATGGATATGAACAAGAACATGAAAAAAAATAGACATGGACAGAAACATGGAAAGAAATAGTCAGAGGAATCAGAAGGATCAGATAAGAAGGAAAGAGGATAAAGGTAAAGAACAATGCTTTTTAGGAGTAGAAATACTCCCACCCTAGAATTAACCACCTCAAAAGAAGGTGGGGGAGGGGCTAAGCTAAGAGGCTCATTCTTAGCCTCGAGCCCCAAAGGTGACCCTTTGCCATTGATGTCAAAGGGGGAGATATTTGAGTAAGGGGGAGAGATTTGGTATTTGAGAAAAGAGGAGAGAGCATTGAGCAGGGGAGCAATGTCCCAGGGGAGTAGAACAAAGGAAAGGTCAAGTTTTTGGTAAAAGGAAATTGGGTTGCCATCAATGACAAAGGGGGAGATTGTTGGACATTTTGAGCTCATTCAGTTGTCATTGATGTCAAAGTGAGAAGTTGTCATTGATGCCAAAGTGAACACATGAAGTTGTCATTAATACCATGGAGTACACCATCATTAACACCAGGAGCAATGCGAAGAGTTGAAGAAAAAGGTTATTAAAATATTATTCTACAAGGGTTTTTGTTAAACATCCTGATGGAAGAATTAAGGTTCTTATTAAAACCATGATGGCAGAATAATCAAATCAGTGGAGTACAATTTGAAGGTTTAAATTTTATCCCAAGGAAGACTTTAATTTTATTAAAGTCAAAGGTTTATAAATATAATTTATAAAATTTAAATTCTATTAGAATTTAAATAATTTATAAATTATAAAAGGTTTTAAAATGCATCGATGTCATCAAATTAAATGGAGCACCGACGTCTAAGCCATATGGTGAATTCATGTATAAATAATATGCCAAGAGGCATTCAAAAGTTATCCCTCTTCGAATTAATTTTCATGCGACCAAGCTAAAAGAAATTCATGCAATCGTTGAACGTTGAGGAAGAAGACAAAGAGTTCGTTTGTCTTATTAGCGCTAGGAAGAAGATGAAAAGGGTGAGCGTAAGGTCTGACCCACATTGGACATGGTGGTCCATTGGTACAACATATTTTGTGAGAGCATTGGGAGTGGAAGAGTCCACGATCGATTCACGTGGATGTTAATTGGCGTGTTCGACTTGAGCACCAAGGGGAAAGCTTTTGGTTTGCATTCAGTTTGAGCGCCAGGTGTGGAAGAAAGAGCATGAGGTGCTCATGGAGTTTCAAATGTGCATCTAGCACATGCGGTGGTCAAATCCATGGCTAGAGCGCTCACGGAGGCAGAGATTGTGGGTTCGAATCCCACTAGTGGCAAAGGTAATTTTTGATTAAAATTTTATATTGCCTAAAGTTTTCTAAGGGGTTATTTGGAGTTATAAGGGTTTGTGAAGGATTATTTTATTGGTAATTGATTTGTGTTATTTGGAGTAATAAGGGTTTATGAAAGGTTATTTTATTCATAATTGATTTGTGTTATTTGGAGTAATAAGGGTTTATGAAAGGTTATTTTATTCATAATTGATTTGTGTTATTTGGAGTTAAAAGGGTTTATGAAAGATTGTTTTATTGAGAAGTGATTTATGTTATTGGAGTTATAAGGAAAGTGGATTTGATTTTTGCCAAAGTTCTTTTTGCCATTAAATTTGATTAAAGAGGTTTTGAGTTATTTTGGTGGATGTTGAATTTATTTTTAGTTGGGAGTTTATAAGGTGTTATTGGATAAATATTTTATGTATGTTGATGGTTGTTTTTGAAAGGTGGAGTGATAAGGTGTAATTGAGTATTTACATTATATTGTGAGAAAGATTTATCTTCTAACCTCTTTGAGCTTGGCATAGAAGTGTTTGTGGTTGTGACAGATTTATGAGATCCCTTCATCATCAATAAAAAGGTATGAGCACATTCTTCCATAGTTGAGTTGATTGATTGGTTTTCTGGAAAATAAGTTTGGAGTGAAAAGGACTTGATTAGGGTTTCCTATTGAGTGTGTTGAGTTAATGCTTCAAGGTTTTCTGGAATAAAGAGTTGTTGTTAAAACCTTGTTTTATAAGCATTGTTGTTGAAGCCATTGATTGTGTGAAAAACTTGAGTGAGGGTTTGAGTATCATTGCTATGTGAAGATTGTTTTATAAGCATTGTTGTTGAAGTGAGTTGTTGAGCAAAGAACTTGAACTAGGGTTTGAAAAGAACATGAGTATCATTGTTATGTGAGATTTGTTGTTGAGCATTGTTGGAAATATTTTGAGTGAAGTGTTCATATGCTTGGACTAGGGTTTGTGAGAAAGGGTTGTTTCATTGAGTGATTGGTTGAGTAGAGTTGATTGAGCCTAGTCAAGTGGATGTGTGAAGTGATTGTTCAAGTTCCATAAAACAAACTATTCTATATTCTGAATTGAGTTGAGAAAGTAATTGAGCATTGTGATAAGTGTAGAACATATTGAGTCTCTAACAATTCTCTTTATGTTTCTATGAGATTGGACAAGTTATATGTGGACTTGTTAAGTAGATTTGAGCAAGTTTTTTTTTTTATTAGATTGAAAGTTCTGAGTGGACTTGTTGAGAGATTTGAACAAGTTCTATGTGGACTTATTGAGCAGATTTGAGCAAGTTATGTGTGGACTTGTTGAGAAGATTTG
Source organism: Wollemia nobilis (assembly GCA_028583015.1). Classification (NCBI taxonomy): domain Eukaryota; kingdom Viridiplantae; phylum Streptophyta; class Pinopsida; order Araucariales; family Araucariaceae; genus Wollemia; species Wollemia nobilis. Next base: position 223,904 of record JAQPPZ010002423.1, read on the forward strand.
AGCAAGTTCTAAGTGGACTTGTTGAGCATATTTGAGCAAGTTTTGAGTGGACTTGTTGAGCATATTTGAGCAAGTTCTAGTGGACTTGTTGAGAGATTTGAGCAAGTTTTGTGTGGACTTGTTGAGCATATTTGAGCAAGTTCTGTGGACTTGTTGAGCATATTTGAGCAAGTTATGAGTGGACTTGTTGAGCAAATTTGAGCAAGTTCTATGTGGACTTGTTGAGCATATTTGAGCAAGTTCTATGTGGACTTGTTGAGAATTTGAGCAAGTTCTGTGTGACTTTTGAGCATATTTGAGCATAGATAGATTGAGCAGATTTGTGCTAGACCGAAGGACTGAGTTTAGTGCAGATTTGAGATAGAGCTTTGGAGGTGACAGAGCAGAGAGGACAGTAGTCTCCAGTGGATAGAGATCCATCAGCCAGGGTAGTGAGGATAGGTCTTCTGAGTGGGGACAAGAGTCTTCAGTGGAGAGAGATCCACAAGCCAGTGTAGTGGAGGTAGTAGTCTTCTAGAGGATCACCAACTAGAGCAGAGGAGAAGGAGTTCTCCTATGGATAGAGATCCACGAACTTGATTTAGGGGATTGGTATCTCCATTGGACAGAGGTCCATAAACATTGTAATAGGGAAAGGATTCCCAAGAGATTGATTGAGAAAATTTTAGTGAAATATTTTCTCCGTGGAGTAGCCCACATTGGGTGAACCACGTAAATTGTGGTGTCTCTATTGTGTGTGGTGATTTGTGCATTGCTTTGATTACTACTATTGATATTGCTATCTTTACATTGCATAATATTTATTGGGAAAGAAAAAGTAAAAAGTGGTCTTATACTGTTCACCCCCTCTCAGTATAAGCTTGTGTTCTTAAAATAATTGTATGAAAGGAATTAGAGTAAATATACCTAGTGCCTAGCTGATTATCCCCTATCCAAAGTCAGCCAGATACATACCAATACTCTGACCTTGGACTTGATCACTCATGCCCATTATTACTCATGAATATTTGTCTCATACCAAAAATCATAGCTAACTAGCTAAGTCAAATTTGCATGGGACTTATCACTGTACTATCCAGGTAGCAACCAAGAGGTGGCATCCCATACTGCCCCTCGTTACCAAATCTGACCAAGTTACATGTTTCGACCAATTCTGTTAAACTAAGGTTGCTCTCGAGACTCATTGTGTGCATACCCGCACCTCAACAATATTGGGTGATCATTTTGTTAGCTTTTCCAAGAGAGACGTTAACTATTTCTTTTCACATTATCGATTAGAGAGAGTAGCTTATTAAAATCTTTGGTCTCAAAGATCCATTCACGCGATCACTCTCCTATCTACTTTTTCTTTTATTAATATTATGAGTAACGTAAAACACATCTCAGTTTGCATTTGAAATTATGAATAAGACAAAGAGTCATTCATTTGCCATATACGTATATTTCTATTATAGATAAATAGTAAGAATAATTCCAATTCAAATACATAATTCTTTTGTTTTGGCACACTAGTTTTCAATATTTTTTTTCAATAACGTAGCTCTATTTCATGCATTAATTTTAAGTATAACTAATCCAAAAGCTTATAAAAAATATAAATCATTAAGAAACCAAGAAGCAATATAAAATATGCTTTTATTAAAGGAACCACTTTTTATTTTAAATATCTAAAATAAAGCTTACATAAATATTGATTATTTTAATCTTCATTATAAATACAACTTATACAATAACCTACGTAGGTAACACTTGATAATATGCCATATATGAAAGTGTTTTCAAAAGGAATTTATCAAGGCTTTAAAATAGTTCTTATTGCTCACGACTACTCCCGTTGACCGAACAGTAAGCATATACTTTCTTTTCTAAAATTTTAATATATTTAACCTTTTCAGAAAACCTTGGGTTTATTGCTTTATTATTATATTTTTTTTTTTTTTGTATACCTTTCATTACATCCAAGTAAGGTATTCCAAGTCACTTGTCACAAGTCAAAGAAAACATGCAATAGATAGTATTGAGAACAATCTCATCTTGAAAGACATTTCATTACAATACGGTCAGAAATGTTAAAGTGTTTCTTATGTATATAGATTACTATTTATTGTTTAGCATTAGAGTAAATATTACTATGTTTCATTCAATGAAAGAATACCCATATAACAGTAGATTTTTCTTCTATAGCAATTGTATTGCTCAACTAAGCATTTCATCATTTCCTCGAAGGCACATAAACTTAGCTCCTCCCGATAGCTTATTAAGAGTAACGATGTCGAATTGCATTTACCAGGTTTCATGTTTCAAACTTTTGAAAACAATATTTCCAAAATGTTATAAAGATGCATATATAATTTATGCTAAAATACAGTCAATATACAACGCTACACAAGTAAGACCTTCTCTAGTTAGCAACACACATCCGCACATTCATCATGTTTAGAGACTTACTTCTGGAAGATTAAATATATCATCATGTTTAGAGACTTACTTCTGGAAGATTAAATATATCTTATGTTATTTGATTAACTTTATAATTAATATAAAAATAGTATTGTATTGTGGCTTCACTCTACCAAGTCTACTTAGGCTTCTAAAAAAACAATATTTCACAACTCTTGCTACTATTAATAAAGATCCTTGACAACACAAATTCCTTCATAAACATATCCAGATAAATTCATATTCAATTTGGGTCTTATCACAATGTTTCCAAACTGAAGTCACTAGCAGGGTAATAAAGGACATTTGTTTGATATTCCACACTAAGTTATTCCAATTGAAAACACATATTTTTGTTCTATTTTTCAGTCTACAAGTCTCATGTATGGTTACAAGCCTGAGCGCCAATCAAAATCAAATTCTGACATAAAGAAATGAACAAATCGTTGTTCTAGAATTTTTTTAAGACTTTGTAGAAACCAGAGAAAGCTTTGACTTCACCTACTACTTGTCGTGGTTACCCTCCTAGCACAGAAACAATCTTTGATCTCCATTTTCACCACCCAGGTTTAGGAGTGATATCTTAGGGAATCAGATACGGCTCCTATGTTTATAGTATGCACACTAAAATACATTCTAATACCATTAACTAACACGTTTTAGGCATAAACAATTTTACCATAAAATCAAACATGCTTGTATTGTTGTATGCAGTCCCTTTCCATTCAAATACAGGTAGAATTTAGTAGGAATTCATTACTTTATTTCTAAACTTGAAAGAAAACCCACACGGATAATTATTTATATATGTAACTAGTTATCTCTCATACCAGATACATCCCGATGAGACGTCAATATTCAAACATAGTATTTCTAAATAAATTCAACATCAAATGCACACTCAGTTTTCCAAATGCACAGTGTTGCAGTTAGATAAAAACAGTTTACTTCCATTTTATGAATTACAAAATAAATACAATCATTTACATTAAAAACTTTTTATAAAACATTTCTAAATGATTAGAGAGTTAGAACTGTCATGCTTACTTGTATCTTCCGCTTCAGAGCCAAATCTCTTTTCCTAAGGCATATCTTTTTTCCACCAAATGAAAAAACTACTCAGTAAATCTCCCCAATGTAAATTTTATCCATAATAAAAATGAAATCCAAATATTTCTCCCATCCAAGACATGAAAAGCAATACATACCACTACCTTCAAACACAGGTCATACCATACCATATTGCACGTATAATGCTATATCAGAGTAAAGTTAAAACAACTACACACATTTCCCATAATTATGGCAAACACACCAAACAGTTTTCTCCAATGTGCACCACCAAAATCACTCAATGCAATCAAATTATTATAATATACTCATACTTTTTCACTACTATTTACTATTTCTTAAAATCTATGCATATGTTATGTACATTTCACTCATATATTATCTATTTAACATCAACCATAATTCCTACATTTTCCTTTTTAATAAATTTATACGTATAAATCTTCCTAGGAATTAAATCCAATTAATTGTATAAACATTTATAACTCACCATGTAAATTAAAAAGAGTGGCTCCATGTTTATAATATTTTCATTGCCAAATCAATTGTACACATGCATTATTTCCTTTCATAAAAAAAAAAGCACTCAACATGATCCATGCAGTAACACAAATCTTTTGCAATGCATCTATATGATATGCAAAGTACAATATTTCGTATACTCGCGAGCCAAATCATCACTTCCCCTCTTACCTTTGTCCCCTTAACCATTCTACCATCAATCAAAGGTATACCCTTGGTCCTGCGTATACAATACCATTAGAAGTACCACATTTGATAAAAAAGATAAGTTTAAATCATCTATTCAATTTTCTATTAAATTTTGTGTGAGGAGGATCATTATACACTTACTCATGCACTCCTAATATATGACACTTATGCACATACTCACATTACATATTTACACACTTACATGCATGACACTTGTGCATATCCTACACATAGACACTTACATAAAGAGGAAATATAAGTCACTAAAGTATAGATAAAAACCTTAATCTATTACATATTTATATTTATACCATAAATGTATCATATTAGTACATTTTACTATACCAAATAATGTAATATTCTCCAACATCTCACAATTATCTTTGTCAACAATAAACTTAGGATAGGCCAAGGTTAAGAAATTAACACTAGAAATTTGTGTTAATTGAAAGGAGATAGGATCTTTGAGGAGTTATGACCCATCATCATCATCATTCTCATCCCAATTAAATTTTTTTAAATAAACTGTGTCATCATGGGACGTCATATCATGAAGACTAGCTTCATCTTCACTATTGAAAGGAGGAAGAGGTTGACTATGGCTAGAGATATAACCTATCCTTTAGCATCTTGACTAGGCTTTAGTTTTGTTGGAATATATTACATTATTTGGTACATGCTAATGTACCACCTTAAGTACATATCTTTATTAGGAGTGTGTCTTCGATTAGAGTTTGAGTATTTACTTTATGCAATGTAGTATATGCACAAGTAATGTTATAATGTCGAAAGTACTTGATGATGTAAATGTGCATGTTTTCCATGTGTACATGAGTCCATAGAATAGGAATATGAAGATTCATAGGTAGGTGGAAGGCCAAGAGACACATCTCATTATATATAGACCTTTTATAGATGAGATAGGTGAGAAGGTAGATAGCATAAGATAGAGTAATAGTAGATAATATGCTAGATACAATGTAGAGCATGTAAGAAATATGGAGAGTATGAGACCTCAATTTTATATTATTGTACTATTTTCGTGAGCCTTCATTAATGGTATTTTTATGAGTAGTTATAGAAGTTTCTTATGATTTTTACATGCTTAGTATATTGCCATTATCATATATTTAATATTGCATGCTCATTTTATATCTTGTGGTTGATTTCTCATTAAGTATCAAGCATCAAAAGCTAAAAAATTTGTAAGATCTCTTTGATGCCCTTCTCATATAGGCCTAGTCCTTTACCTTGATATCTCATATTAGAAAGCATTTGCTTAGGAATATATTATGATTTCTATAAGAAGCATGAAGCATATTGTCGTTTCACCAAGAAAGGGTTACTACCATGGATTTTCTCATTGTTAGTAGTACCAACATAAATAAAAAAAACTTTATATTTGTATTGTTTCACCCTTACTACTAAAAGGTAAGCCTAAGGTTTGAGGGGATGGGGGAAGCTTGGATAGATCTAAGAAAAGTTGGTTATCTTGATTATTAATGTTGATGTTGGTTGGATTAGACCCTTGACTTTTAGATTCATTTTTAAGTAAATTATTTAGGGTGAGACCTTAATGCATCAATGATTAGAAGTTGAGAAGAAGATTCATAAGATGAATTGAGAAAAGACAAATATGAGCTTTACGGTTCTCTATCTTGATAACCTGGCAATAGGTGAAGGGTTCAATGTCAGTTGAAATATGATAAGTCATGTTCTATATTTATATTTAAGGCATTAATAAAGAGTTGAAGTAACAATCCAGACCTAATGGGTCCAAGGAATCCCAAGAAGAATGGTGTAGGTTAAATCACAAGGCATGACATAGAAGAGAGTGTTCAGGATGTTGGGTCCAAATTTGAGGGGTAATACTATAATGCCATTAGCCTCATATTTCTTATTATTGAAAGGCCTAATAACAATATCATATTTCTTTAAATATTGATTGGTTAACCTAAAATGACTGATGAATCTTAAGCTACAATTATTGAGACCAAAACCCTTATCGATTAGGATTTATTTGATGAATCTATCATTGATATGGTCTATGATGTATAATGGGATATCAATGATAATAGATTATTGAGGGATATCATCCTTATGGAATGATATAGTTTCATGGTTAACCCCAATGGATCCCACTATAGAAGTAACATCATTCAGGTTAAGATATTTAGGAATAACTTGTTCACTCAAAATTTTAAATAAGATGTCCCTATGGGTCAGAGGTCTTAAGAAGCTCAAGAAGAGATATTTTGGATAGGGTACTATCAATTTGATGACATAAATCAAAATTACCCTTAACCTTAGCTCTTGATTGGATGATTAATGTAGGTCATCTTAGAGGATTTATTTTTGCACAAAGAACCAAAGTAGACCTTAAATGTTGATCAGATGAAGGATTCTTATGTTGTTATGTGGTTGCAACACAAATGTGAGAGATATGATTTAAGGAATGGAGCATACCAACCATCCTTTGGTTTGGGGGTGGCACATTTCTATAGTTAATTTTAATCAATATGTTTTGATTTTGATGTTGATCAAGCAATGGATTTTAAAAACTACTAAGGTCCTAATTAGAAGAAAATTAAGAATCAAAGATATTGAGAACAACTTAAATTTTATCAATTAGGTCTTGGATTAGTTCTCTAAGACTCATGCATTTGTCGAAACATGATTGTTACTGTAATAGAAGGCACATTGCTCATTATAAAAAATCAAGTTTTTCTCTTATAGTTTCTAAAGGCTGGATAGGTGCAAGCTCCATAATTTTAGCTTTTAAGAGTTGATTTAGGATGGTTTAAAGAGGTTCGTCCAATTGGGAGTATTTCCTCTTAGTTTTGAATTGTTGAGGCTTCTCTAAGTCAAGATTTTGAAGTCTTGTTGTAGTACTAACATTTTTGGTTTAGTGTGAGTCTATAATTCCATCACCTATATGTGTTGTTCTTGTACTACCCCTGTGGGTTAGAAGAATAGTTATCTTCTTCCTTAAGGGATTTGGTTTTCAATCATCCTCTTCTGACAAGGGCAATATATACTTCCTTAGCCATGTCAATTACATCTTCAAAATAATATACATTAATTGATTCCAAATAAAAGGTCGATTTATCATTAACATAACCTATATAGATGTATAGAAGGTTTGTAGGTGGACATACTAGAGTCTCTCCATTAGGGATTTCTATCTTGCTAACAAGTTGGCAATATTATCGTCTTTAGATTGCTTTAATTGTTGTAGATCACTAATCATGACCTTTATAGATGGATAAGCACTTTACAAACATATCAACAAGATCTCTAAATCTCTTTGAGGAATACCTTGGTATTAAATAGTACCATTCCAAGGCTAGACTACTAAGACTCTTAGGAAATATCTTGAGTATAAATGTTTCATCATAATAATACAAGCAATTCTAAATAATCTAAGGTGGTTGATGAGGTCTTGAATAGCTTACAGAACCTGAAGGTATAGAAACCTTCTATTCTTATTCAAATATTGGTTCCTCAAAGGTAGGTTGGTCATCATGATTTTCCACAATGGGATTAGGATTTATGGCTAACTAATGAGAAACATTATGAGTTAGACAACATATTTTATCCATAGGTTTGGAATGAAAGGATTATATTAGTTAGGGTTTAAATTTTATGGAGTTGATTAAAGAAGAGAAATCCAATACTTGTGTTGTCAATGATATGCGGAAGTGACTACCTAAATACATGGCCAATATGGTATGTGAAGGGTAATAGTATACCTCATTATGACTCCCACTAGCCCAATGCAATATAATCCTTACTAGGCATAAGTATGCACATGACCCTATGTGAGCAACTAATGTCTTGGGCTTGCCATATACCCAATATAGCCTAGTAGCTCATATGACAATTCCTCAAAGTATTGTGAAGACCCTTAGAAGGTCTAGCAATTGGTTATATTCTTATTATTTAGATTCTATATGATATAATATAAACAAATAATATTAAGTGGTTTTGATTAAATATTGATAATTTTTAGCTTGATTAAGGTTTATCTTGGACAAAGAAGACCTTGGAACCAACTATGGTGTTCACATCAGGTTAACCAAAATGTGATAAGGGTAGGAAATATGATTGTGAAGGACCACTTGGGGGATTTTCCATGACACTTCCCTCCTCTTTCACCTAGAGGATAGAGGAAATTCATGATCTTGGATCTTAGTGTCTGATGGATTACTTCAAGAACACTTATGTTTCTCCTAAGATACTTCTTTGTATAAGTTTAACTCTAATCTAGTCCTAATGCAACATAAAAATGCAACAAGACCTAAAGCTAAAAATATTTTTGCTTTTTTATGATGAAGTGAATGATGATTTCTTTTTAATAGGCATGGGTGCAAGATGAATGCAACAAACATGTCCTAGATGTGATTTCAATTTAATGCTGAAGCTTGAATATTTATTTGGTCCTCTATGTTTAAAATAAACCAGTTTCTTCTTTCCCTTTTGTTTATTTTATGAGGTAATTAGAAATAAAAACTAATCTAACTAAACAACAAAAAGATTAATTTTTAAATGCTTTTAATGAAAGGAATCTAAAACAAATATATATATATATATATTTTCCAATGAGACGAGCATCGCCGGTCTATAAAAATATTAATGAGTCTTTCACCTGTTGATGGTGCTTTTGCTTTCCTACAAAATAGATAGAACACTATTAGACTAGCAGTAGAGAGGATTTTTTGTGCTAGAAGAGAATTTTATAATCCTTTGGACAATAATCAAGCCCTTGTTCAAACAAATGTAAAAGTGATGAAAACAATAAATTTATAAAATAAAATTTCTATGTCAAAAACACCACAAAATGATGATAGTATCATTGATGCTTTCACTAGCAATTGGAACCTTTGATCTAGTTAAAATAGAGAGTGATAGCACCATCATACCTACAATTCAATGACACTTTCACTTTAGAAAGTAGCAAAGTAATATTAGATGAAAAATAAAAATTTACTTGCTTGAAATAAATATTAGAGTGACAAAATATGATGTTAAGTAGATGCAAATGAAATGTGTAATATTAATCAACATGAAACAAGATAAAAGCTTAAATCTACAATATAAAGAGAGTGCCCAAAAATAGATAAGAGGAAAGATCGCAATCCAAGATGCAATTTTGTTTTTCCCTTGGTTGTGAAACCTTGTTGAAAGCTTGCTAGCTTGCTTGTGGTTATTTGAGATATTGAGCTTGGAGACTCAAATCCTTGATGCTTGAATGCTTATAGAGAGATTGGATTCTAAGATGCTTGCAATAGCAAGATCTTTAATGTTGTGTGTATGTCTTTTAAGATATTGTGGTAATATTATGGCATAAAACTATCTTGCAAAATGATAAATTATTATGATTCTAGAAATATTTTGGCATAATTTTTTTACAAGTGTTGGTTTTATAGGAATCCATGGCTCCTTGGGGAAAGAATTACATTGAATATGAAAGGATTATAGGTGGTAATAATATCAAAATATATCAAGAAGGCATTAATAGAGGAAGATTGGAAATAGCAGATCTTGGATTTGAGATTTCTAGTTGGAGATGCAAATCGAATCTTAGGGATTTGATCCATTAACGATGGGAAACTTGGAGGGCATAGAATTTTATTTTTATTTATTTTTTAATGCATGACAATCAAAGCACCAACATGGAAATAATTCTAATAGCACTTTTGCCATGACACTTTCACCATCATGGTTGTTGGAGGTCAAATTTGGGTAGGAAAGGTCAAAGTCAAAAGGTTGGAAAAAGTGCCATTAGGGTTATGATAATGCCAATGATATTATTTCTCATACCTTAATGTTTCTTCTCTTGAAGTAATAAATGCTCAAATTCAAACATAAGAAAGGTTTAATTTGGCTGATTTACAGACTAATTGATGAAAGGATTGGAAAACTTGAAGATTGGCCTGATGCTCAAAATCAGTGTCTACAAAATCTTAACTAGAATTGAGGATAATTTCATAGTTCAATAGGATGATAATACCCTGTAGTCATAAATTAATTATTGAGATTGTATATTATATGTTGGTACAAATTTCAGCTTTAATTGATATATAAATATGATTAATAAGTTTCACAATGATGATCTAAATACATATGTACTATTCATTAGGATGTGTTTCTCAAATATATATTGGCAATCAAAGCAATTATTCTTAAATATTACTTGTCTTTGATCTTAATTGTTGAGTGTTCCATTTACTAATCAAAGAAATATGTAAAATTTGTAAGCTTAATCAACTTATCCTTCTCCTTTCATCTCTTATTCCTATACTTTTATTAGTTGAATAATGAGTAGGACCATTATAGATGGATATTAATTGTTGACTTAGTAAAAGTGTCTACCATTGTGGTCTTCTATCTCTTATTATCTTCCTTTATAACTCTATAACTATATGAACATAAAACGAAGTACATAGAGAAACAAGGCATTAGAAATATTAGATTCAAAACTTAGAAGAAGTTATCATCTAGCTTGATTTCTCTTTGCTTTGTACTAAACAATTGATGTTTGAGTAAGGTTCATTTTAGGTTTATCATGAGATAATTGGTTTGCAAAAGACCAATGAATAGGGTAAAAATTATTTTTTAAGTGTAAATAAATATGAATAACATAGTCTTTGCTTTATATTAGGAAATCATATATGATTTAAAAGTTAAGTTAAAACTTGAGCATAAATAATGAAGAAAATAATATTTGAGCATCATTTGCAAAACTTCTTTAGAAAATGTGTTAGATATAATGGTTAAGTTGTATCATAAGATATGTTAAATTTTGTCTTTAAATTTTAAAATTTGATAAATTTTAACATACAATAAATTTGATAGTTGAATTCTGGCCATAAATTTAGTCCATTTAAAATCATATTAGGTATTTGTTGTCCTCTATGATTGTCCTAGTTGTCAAACGAGTTGGACCAGATGATCAATACTATTGCACCTCATATGAAGTGGCACAGTAGGGTCAATCCTAAGAACACAAGATTTGGCTTAATCAAGGGCCTATGGGATTTTTTACAAGGCCAAATACGTTTAATATGTAACCTTGAGTGCATTTTTCCTACTCTAGAATAAATATCAACTTCAGGGGAAAAAGGGTTAGAGAAATACAAAAAAATAAAGATAATGTAAAGGGAAAACCTAAGATAACAAGTGATGCACCAAGATCAAGATAAGATCCTCCTACACAACAAACTTGAATGTAATGTATTGACAACTTGGAGTTTGAACACTTCCTCCTCTAAATACATAAGCACAAATAAACACACATACATAAAGGAAATGTGATAGGGAGAACCAAATTATAGGAATAAAATAGTCGTATGTATATATGAATATAAAAATTATAACAACCCACTCACCTGGTTGCCTAATAAAAGAAAAGTCAGAGTCTAATGTTATTTTTTTAAAAGGTTTTACTACTCTGACTACAAAACTATTCACTCAAACAAGTTTGCATGTAGAGTTAGCAACATCAAAATCCATCCCATAAATCTAATAATTCTTATTTAAATTATAGCATAGGTACAACATACCACTTTTAGATTCAAGACTACTATAGCCAATCTCCCAAGTGGACGAGATTAGCTAGATTTCGTAAACATGTCATTCAATGGTATCGGCTATCTCATTTATTATCCACGTTTATCGGCATGAGGACCAAACCACGATGAGGGTTATCCTCTAGTATCCATAACACCTAGAGGGGGAAACTTTATTTCCCTATCCTTCACATTCTATACCTTTGACAACCAGTCGACTTGGTTATTCACAATGTGAAAGTACTCAGTGTAATTATACCTTTGGACTAACTGGTCTTTCCCTTGTTCCTGGAAGTAGTTAGCACCATGTCCATTCCTAGACCTTGGTCTTCATTACCCCATACCTTCGCAACTCACAAAGGTTTATCCCATACTAAACCTTGTGTCCATTTTTGGCAAAGTTCAAGAGGTATGGTCTTTATCATAGTGCTCAATGAAAGCAACCTAGAAAAAGTGTCCCATACCACTTTTCCATTCTGAGCAAACCAGATCTTTTTTTAACCAATCTTGTTAGCTGCTAGTTGTTCCAATCTATTTTCATGTCTTCTCGTATCCTTCTATTCTCATATGAATATCTGAGTTAAAATTTTTGGGTCTAGCATTAAAAAAGTCCCTAGGATTTACTTAGCAACCGCTTGATCTAACAAGTTATTTCAAATATTTTGGTTGGCTCTATCTCTTCTTAAAACATACTCACTTAAAAGAGTTTAATGGTTACTCCTAAAGAAATCTACTACATTGCACCATTAAAAGGTATTTTAAAAGAACTGAGAAAGTTCTATAATTCCTAAGGTCTTTTTTTAAATAAGAATAAGGAGTTGACTCCATCACAAACCTACTTTATTTAATTAAATAAAAGGTAGTTATGCATAGCTAGCCCACGATGTTCCAAGCATATAAAAGCTTTTACTATCAACTACGTTTAAGCAATCTGGTTTCCAAATAGACACCCACACCCGATGTCACTCGCCATCCTACGGTTATCATCTCAATGACATTGTTGAACATCCACTATATATTCTAATGCAGTAAATAAAACATAAATAAACAAGTTCCAAGATTTCTCATACATCTTTTCAATAATATCAAATAATAAGAAACCAAGAGATAATGTGATTCCATTAAACAATATGTAGATAACATATTAACTCATAGAATGAATTGAGTATATAAGCACACCTTTATTTTTCATTCATACAAATATGTTGGAGTACTCTATTTCTTATTTCACATATAGATTCAAAAGTACAAAATTCTTGGCATTTATTTTCTTCCCATAAGAACGTAAGAGGTGATAATGATTTGAAATGATTATCATTTACATTACACTTGTCTACATAATATGAACACTAATATTGCAATGCGGAAGCCAGTAATACAAACTACTAACTAGTGAATCTGTCTGCAACTATTTAATTTGCCTGACTACAAGCAATATTTTATGTACATTTTTTTGTGTTTCAAATATTCTATAGCACAGTTTCCATTTTCCATCCTACATTTGGAAATTCTTCACGATTACCACTATACACTGCATTTCATTACTCATTCCAGATTCTAAACTAAACCATCGAGGATCAAATACAACTCTTTAATGATCATGCAACTAACATGCATTCTAGTTTTAAAAATAATTTTCACACAGAAATGTTTTAGACTTCTCTAATCCCCTCTCACAATATTTCCTAGAATTTTTGTTACATTTCTACATTGAAGCACCAGGCTATGTTTCTAGTTTATACAAATAGAGTTTGTCATTTCACAATCCTTCAACTATAAGCTTACGCTACTATTTCATAGCAGTATTATTTTTTTGAATATTCATTATACTATAGTGCAACATCCAGCCCACTCTAGCTATCCATTACATTCATTACTTTTAATTCACAACCAGCATATCAATTGTATTCAATTTATTTCACGTACAACAAGTGTATCAATTATATTCAATTCATATTACACACTGCAATCATTTTGATGGTGTTCAACTTGTTTTATGCACAGAAAGCATTTCAATTGTTCAACTCATTTCACATACAACAAATGAAATGTTTTAAAAAAAACCTTTTAATTTAAGGTATCCAAAGTTTTTCCACTGCCACCATTATTCTCCATATATGTGACAACAAATTAAAAGCATCTCTATGCCCACTTAATATGTAAATCACATAGTTTCTTTCATGAACAACACATTCATCCAACTATTTCATTTCCACACACATGGATTTCATTTTCACATGCCAATGGCTCAACAGTCATGAAAAGAATTCTATCAATATTTCCACACAACACAACTAAAGAATTACCAACCTGTTTTCTTGCCTTTGAACTGTAGCAATTCTTGATTCTAAAAACTCCTTCTTTGTTCAAATCCTTGATCACATACACCTTTCCTCATTTCATTCATCACTACTCGAATGCACTCCCCACTCTTTTCCCCCATCCTTATTCTCAATCGAAAGCACTTAATTCTACATGATAGATTTTTTATATATTGTCAGCATACCTCTATAACAAAAAATAATAACAAACACATGTTCCACTAGTATGGGGTTATTCATACCATGGATTTTCAAAACAATAATTATTCTCTTCTCGAATTTCAACCAAAAAATCAAGCAAAAGAATAATAAATACTTTTCACCCTTTACAAGCAGTGGTTGGGAAAACACTGTGCTTTATGTGGAGATAATTGTGGCTATCATCCCGCCAATGCAATCCGCCATCAAAGCCATAAGTGGAGTCACTCTCCCCCTTATCTTCCCATGACAACTTAATACATAATTAAAATACATGAAAATGAACAATCAACACAACCATCATAACTTTACAAAAATGTTTATTTTCCTTTCAAAAAGGTAAGGGATGAAATAATCATTTTTCTTTATATTTCTTTTTTAAATAAAAATCATCTTTCACTAGTATCAAGACAATATAAGGGTGAACTTTAATTCAAACTATTTAAAGGGAATTTCAAGACTAACACACCTTCTTTACCTCCTTTAATCACACAAGTCAACAATGGAATATTTCATGAATTAGGCATACACACACATGCAACAATTGCAACCAACCATATGCCTTTTCACACTAGTGGCTCCCATCATCATTGCCACAATAAAATATTTCTCATGCATTGCCCACATGCAATATTCAAACCAATTTAAATCATGCAATAATGCACCTAAATGATATGCATATGCGAGTATCCATGTGCTCACGAGCTGAATCATCACTTCTCATTTTTATATTTCCCACTAATTTGCTTCCCTTCATTGCCTTTCTACGACTAACCTGCACTCATAGAAGCCATCAATAGTACCTTGTCTCACAAGAAATGTAATTATTAACATATTTTATTCTTTTTCTTTAACCGTGCGAGGAGGGTCATTACATCCTTCACCACTATAGATAAACACAGTCCCTGTGTTTTAAGTTATGTGAAGTAAAAGATAATCTTGTAGAGGGGGAAAACTGCCCTACCACATACAATTCCCAAAAAAGGCTGGATCACAATGAGAGAGAGAGAGCCTTATGGGGTGAACCGCGAGGGTATGTTGTTCTCTACACTCGGTGCTAGGGGGAAGGGTTCACCAAGAATGGTTTTAGGACTCGCTCCAAGTCCTCAGGATTTTGGGATGTTTGATGTATTCAGTTTTCAAGCAATCACCTAAGTTTGGCCTTTCTAGATCTATGCTATAAAAGATAAAGGACAATGCAGAAATCATAATGCAAGAATACAAGAGCTAACCTAATATGATTCTTTCTTTGAATGCTTGCTAACCTAGGGTTTTATCCAGAAAACCTTTAAAGCAAGGACACAAGATAAATGCACAATATTAACCCTAGATGCACACTATATGCTTTTCACTTTCAGATGCCTAAGAATCAATACTCAGATCAGATCTTCAACCAATAAAATAATTAGAGCACTTATCTAGATCGGTGGTTGACTTAGCTTTTTCTACCTCTTGTCCAATGATATCAAAAATACCTATTTCTACAAGATAACTTATGAAACACTTGAAAATGGGATTAGCATTAGGGGGCCTGCTTAGGCCACTGTACAACAATGCTTGGAGGTGCAACAGTCAAGCCCCCTAGGTCCTTTTAGATGACCTTTGGAAACAAAAGCGGAAATTGACCTTTGGAGAATTAATCATAAAACAACAATGCAACAGTAGAGAAGCAGAAAATAGATTATGCTATCATGCCCTAAATGCAATTTAGAAAATACTCATGCAATCAGAATCTGATAGGTGCCCCCAGTTCAATCTTGGGTAAAATTGTACCTCGTAGATGGCAGGCGTGATAACGCTACAAGCGAAGTTGCACTTTGTCAAAACGAGGCGTGATCTCGCTTCTGTGAGCAAAAAACCTAAATTAGGGTTAGCAAAGTTGCGCCTCGTCAAGACATGGCATGATTTTGCTTTAGAGACACGAAAAATAAAAGATAAATGTAGAGCATAAATAAATGTAGGAAACAAAGTGTGCACAACCTGATGGATGATGCAGAAGCAGGAAGAAGAGATCGAGGTATCCAAATGGGCACTCTCTTTCCTTTCGAACTACAACACGAATCCACCAAACCACATAGCAATCCAAATCAATGTAGCAGAAGATCAAATCCAAAATTCGCACTTCGGGGTTAGCTTGTAGAAGAAACAGGAAGTAGAGCAAAAGTAAAAATGTGAGCACAAGTCAATCATAATAATTTTGAGCTTAATTATGTCTAAGATCAATCACATGTATCTCCTTTTTAAGAGTGAGATTAACCCCTCCTTTTATAGATGAAAATTAGGGTGAAAGAAGCGGGAAAACAAACACAAGCCGATGCCAAGCATGCTAAAAAGGTTAAACCTGGGTTTTAATAAATTAAAACCCTAAAATAGCGAAATTGTACCCCATGCCGATGGGGTGTGATATCGCTTCTACGAAGTCGTGCCCCATCGTAACCGGGTGTGATTTCACTAAAAGGCTAAAGAAAGGCAAGGTAGGGGGAAAAGAGGCTTACCCTTGCCTAGGGCAAGGGTTAGGGACCTCTTAGGAGCTCTAAGGAAGATTACCCACTAAAAGTGGGTCAATTTTTCGTGTCTACATTTTGCCCCCTCTTTGATGCATTTAAGGCCAAGTAAATGCATCAAAGAAAGGATGTAGGCACACTCACTGGAAGAAGACAACAAGCAAAAATGGGATGGCCAGTTTAGAAGAAAGGGGTGGTGCAAAAATAGTGTCATTCCAGACACTTTCTTGTTTTACATGTAAATCGAGGCATTAGGGACATTAATGCCTCTATAGGCCAGGGTGCCCCCTCGAGTTTTTATGAAGATGACATATCTCATAAAAACTTGAAAGAACTGATGCAGAAGAAGAAAGAGAGAGAAAGAACAAAAATTGGAGAAATCAAGGGTAACAAACAGAGTTTAAAAAGGGTGAAAAAGGGTAAAACCCTAATTCATTTTCACCACGCATTGGCAGAGAAAGGGCTCTGGGGAGAAAAAGAAATGGCATTACCAGTTCATCGAGCAGCGGTTGCAAGGGGTGAAGCCAGGGCACGAGAGCGGGTAAGTACCAAATTCCTCCCTCCTGATGCACATTTTCCTCTATTTTTCATGGATTTTTAGGGCAAAATCAGGGAATTTCATCGATTTAGATGGTGAAACTTGTGCTCGATCCTGGGTGCGATTTCGTGACCCAACCATGATTTTGCTCTAGATGAAGTGTGATGAAATCATGCTGGGTAAAATCGAGCATGATTTCATGAAATCGCATCTCCTAAAATGGAGGGCGTGATTTCACAAAAAACTAAAATGGAAAGAGAGAAAAAAAGAGAAAGCAAAAACAAAACAAAGGAGGAAAAAAAGCAACTACGAAGTGTGAATTACAAAATTATGATCAATCTTTGTGTTTTGATTTGAAATTATGGATTTTATTATTTTTATTTTAACTCATGAAACTGATTTAATTTTATTTGTTTGTGGATGCAGCTAGGTATCCTCGAGAGTCGAGAGTGGAGGGTAGGGGCTCTGGTGGTAGAGTTGGATGCACTAGGATAGGTGGAGAGGGCTCGGCTAGAGGTGGTGGGGCTAGACCACCTAGCGAGGATGCCTCGCATTGAGACAGATAGGGCTATGCTGACAGCCCTAGCAGAGAGGTGGTACCCAAAGTCCTCTACTTTTTGGTTACCCACAAGAGAGCTCACCATCACACTAGAGGATGTGTGGTGGATTTTGTGGATCCCTATCAGAGGGATAGTAGTTTATGGAGCATGGGGATGGGTAGCCACACTACAATGGTTCTCAGTAGGGTTTACCCACCAGGTGCGAGAGAGCACCATATCAGTCGATGATCTAGTGGGCCACTATGGGGTAGATCCTCTGACCACCATGCTCTATGGGGTTGTGGTTGGGCTACTGATGTGCCATACCAATAGGTGGCACTTACCATGGGTGATGGTAGGAGTAGTGGCAGACATGCATGATCAGAGGGTTCGATTCGCATGGGGCCCATATGTGTTGGCCCGCCTATACAGGACATTGTACAACATCATGTATAAGTGGCGTATAGGATTGGTATGTATGACATTGCTCTAGGTGTGGTGTTGGGAGCACATCATGGTATGGAGATCGGAGGCACTACCAGGACCACTACCCAGCCCGGAGTGGCCAACAACATACAAGTGGTCGAAGTCCCTAGAGAGGACCATGAGGGCCTATGCAGGGAACCTACCACTAGCGAGGTGGGTGATTGATGAGCTTCGGGAGGTGAAGATCATATGGAGGCCATGGAAGCTTCACCCTGGGTGGGTGGAGGATAGGACAGAGCTAGCCAAGATACGAAGGATCAAGTGGCTGAGGTCGAAGAAGGGAGAGCCAAAGGTCTTCATATTTGATCAAGTCCTCCGATAGCATGGGATCTTACAAGGAGTCCCATACCTAGGGGACTACTGGTACCAGAGGGTGACCCAGGACCCAACAGGGGTAGGAGATGAGCCAGACCTCACTAGGTGGGCCGAGGAGGATATGGATGATCCTCCTTATGTCGACCCGAGGGTAGATGACGTAGGAGTGGCTATCGAGTATAGGTGGTGGTATAGAGGAGTTGTGCCCCAAAGGATCTCCTCACTAGTACCGATATAGAGGTACCAGGTGATGGACCCAAGCATGCAATGAGCATTCTAAGAGGTAGCTCACCAAGCCATAGAGAGGGCACAATAGACTCCTACCACTTTGAGATAGAGATCGACTCGTGTTCGGATCCTGGTGGTAGAGGAGGCCATCTAGGTGGTAGGGATCAGAGAGGGGGGTGAGGTATACCCCATAGATAGGGAGGCTATAGATCAGAGATCCTAGAGAGGCCTCCACATCTATAGTAGTGACTAGTGAGAGCCAAGAGGGGAGGGAGATAGAGGAGCTACGAGCATAGGTAGCCTCTCTATAGAGCCAGATGGCCTAGGTCCAAGTGGATAGGGCCAGGAGGCTAGAGGAGCTATGAAGGTCATTGAGCACCATAGAGGCTAAGAGGGACATAACTCGGGTAGAGATCGGTTGACTCCAGGGAGATATGGCTCATATGGATGGAGAGCACCAGAGGGCCAGGGAAAAGGGGATGGTTATCATTGAGAGTAGCCAGGTGGGAGGCATGGTGCAACTTCTTTAGGCAGAGCTATGATGGATGGGAGAGAGGTTGGAGATAGCCCTTTAATGGGCTATATTTTATGAGATGGCTTACTACATAGCTATCCCACCAGGTCAGAGGATGCCACTTCCTCCATCCCTATAGTCAATGAGTAGATCATGGTCTCGATCATGGATAACATCGGTATCATGACAGTCCATGTCACAACCTAGGTTGCCTCCTCCTCAAGGTGGACCAGAGGGAGCTGGCTCTTGGAGCTAGGAGAGAGAGGACTAGGGATCGGGATGATGCACCAATTTTTGGATTGTGGTGTACATCCCTAGGTTGAGTGTACCGAGTCTAGATTATGGTACACCAACCTGACATGGGACAATGTACTCTTTTTCTCTCGAGTAATATATAGCTGCTTTTATTGTTTTATTTATGTGTGTAATGTGTTTTTTTAATGTGTTTTAATATCTTAATGCAAACTATATGAAAATGGATGGATGCAAAAGGAAAGAAAGGAGAAGAAGGAGAAAGATGAAGGAGATAAACAAAAGAAAGAAAAAAGGAGAAGAAAGAAGAGGAGAGAAAAAGAGGAGAAAGAAGAAGAAGAGGAAGAGGAAGAGAAGAAAGAAGAAGAAGAAAATCCAAAGGTCAACCATCTAAAAAGGAGAAGAACTAATGACCCATAGCATGGAACTAGCATAGGTTGCAAGGAACCAGTGTAGTTAGATACCATAGATCATTTTAGAAAGAGAGCTAGACCCACTATAGGTTTAGCACTTGTAGTAGTGTAAAAAGATATGTGGAGTCTAACCCACTATGGGTGGTTGCTCCCTTATTGACTACTATGAGGCATTTACCTACTAGGATGTATGTCGAGGTCTACTAAAATTGACCAAGGAGCTTATCTTGTAATGGGTGTTGAGCAAAAAAAACCCCATGGAAAAAAAAAAAAAAAAAAAAAAAAAAAGGAGAGAAAAAAAAAGGGTAGTGAGAAGTGCAATGCATGTGAGCTATGTCCTAACTAGGTATCATCACATGCCATTGTCACAAAATCCCTAAAAATCTATATGAGCAAGTAGTCATGAACAAGCAACAATGCAATTATGATAGACAATCATGCAAGGTGTTCTTTAGATGTCAAGCAATCATGCAAGGATGACAAGCAACAATGCAATATGAGCAAGTAGGTGGATGCAATGGGAATGCAAATGCAACTACATGAAAGATATTTTTTTGTTATACAAAATTGAAATCAATGCAAAACCTAAATGCACCATTCATCTTATTAAAATAAATTAGCATGCCATGAGGTGTCGGATCGAAGATATCCCCAAGGAGTGCATTTTATCGATGATAAAAATCATGGGAAAGTTCTTCCAAGGCCCTTCTTTGGACATCCATGGCACGATAATCAACACATCTTCTAACAACACCATTATTTTTAGTAAAACAAACATTATATAAAGATCCACCACTCTCTTGCATAAAAGCAATATCATCTTTAAAACAAATAGAATCAATCATATTGCAAGACATTAGCTTTGGAGGAGAAGCACAATTAATGCTTTTATTTTCATCTATTATCATCTTTTGATATTCTATATATTCTGCATAAGTCACAAGATGGTCATCATCCTCAAAAGGCAAAGGTTGATTTTTATTAGGTATAAAACCTATACCACATCTCCCAGGCCAAATCTCAACATCCAAAGGTTCTTGAATACCTTTATGTTGTGGTCCCAATCCTTTACTTGCATATCCCATACTAGATAGGATCTTCTTAGGAAGGGGATAATCATTAGTGAGATAACATTGAGCAAAAGAGTGCTCGCTAGGAGATGGGTTGCTACCATGAATATTTTCTTTGAAGGTAGTCCCTCCAAAGACAAAGGTACACATGCCAATGTGTACAATGTCACCCTTCTTATGGGGTAAACCCATAGTTCGAGGTGATGGTGGTAGCTTGGTGAGATCCAGAAGAGGCTCTTGAAGAAACTGATTATCATGATCCAAGGATGAAGAATAGGGTTGACGTTCCTCACTCACTTTTAAATTTTGAAGATGCTCTAAAATTTGAGATGAGGAACATGGAGAAATTGTTGAAGAAATAGAAGGACAAGAGTAAGATTCAGATTGAGCTAACTCTATATTTGAATAGAATTCAAATGGTCGAGGATCGCCCAGAATGGTGATAACTTGATTCTTGAATTCAAATTTGAGACATTGATGAAAAGTAGAAGGGACGACCTTCATCGCATGAATCCAAGGTCACCCAAGAAGAAGATTAAAATATGCAGGACAAGACACCACGTAGAACAAAGTATCCAATATTCTAGGCCCCACTTTTAATGGAAGAGATATGACACCACAAGCCTCTTGGGACTTATTGTTGAAAGCTTTAATAAGGATATCAAATTTTGTTAAATCTTCCTCTTTTAATCCAAATTTTTGAAAGAATTGATATGTACACAAATTGAGGGATGAGCCATTATCAATCAAAACTCATTTGATAAGGGTATCCCCAATAAGTGCAGTGATGTAAAGTGATGAATCTCCATGTAAGTTTGAGGAAGGTTTATCATCATCTGAGAATGAGACATGATGTATCCCAAAAGAACCTATGGCATCAACTATGGCATCAGGGGTGACATCTGGAGAAATAGATTGTTGTTTTAAAAATTCCATTAAAGCATTTCGATGATCAGGAGAAGTCTGCAAAAGCTCTAAGACTGATATTTTTGTTGGAGTATTAGCTAACTGCTTCTAAAGATCGTATGAAATCTATGACTGTGGTCTCAACACTATAGGTGGAATTCTTGTAGCTGAATATTTTCTTTGATTCTCCTTTAAAACTGAACTAGGATGTGATGTTGAACTCTATCCTTGCTGATTCTAAACTTGTTTCCTTGTAGTTACCCCAACCATACCAACCACATTACTATGGCGTAGGGAATCATCTTGATAAGCCACTTGGTTGGTTGCTTGTTGATCATGCTTTGGTAATGGATCCTTGAATATTCCCATATCTTGATTTGTCGTTGGGGCTTGTTGAATAGGAGCCTGATTACTTGAAGTTTGGGAATTTCTTAAATCAATGCATCCTGCATCAATCAAATCTTGAACCACATGCTTCAACTTCTTACAAGAGTTTATCCAGTGTCCTTCTACTCTGTGATATGTGCAATATTGACCTGCCTTATACCAATGAGTTGTAGTATCTGGTTGTCTTATAGGAGGTAGTTCAATAGCCTTAGCTTCCAATAGTTGCTTCAAAACTACTTCCATAGGTATATTAAGTCTAGTAAAATTCCTTTGAGGAGGTTTCTGAAGTACAATATTTTGTAGGCTATTGGTGACATTATTAACAGGCCTACTATCATTATTACCTCCTGAATGCTTATTCTTATGTTGAGACTTAGTAGACTTTTCTTCTTTATTCTTAAGCTGACCTCTTCTAATGAGAGCTTGTTCCACTTTTCTGGCTAACTCAATTGCTTGATCAAGAGAGGTAATAGTAGTAGTTTCTAGTGCATACGATATCTGTTCTTGTAAATTACTAATGAATATATCAAGCATATATTTCTGAGACACAGGCTATCTTAATCGACCAACTAAACTTCTCCAACGAGCTAAGAATTCTAAAAAACTTTCTTCTTTACTTTGCTTTAAGTCATATAGGTCTCTCATTGTCACTTCCTTTTCAATATAAGCACTAAATTGATGAACAAACATTTTTGCAGTCTTTTCAAAGCTCTTTAAAGAATAGTTGGGCAACCGATAATACCATTCCAATGCAACCCCAACAAGACTCTTTGGAAATGTTTTCAATAGAAGCATATCATCATAAACAAGATCATGGCAAGCTATCCTGAATCCTCTTAGATGCTCTATTGGATCTTCTGTCCCTTTATAGATTGGTAAAACTGGCATAGGAAAATGCTTGGGATAAGGTCTAGCAACAACAATAGGATCCAATGGTTGACTACACATTTCCTTATAATTGTATGTAAACCCTGAAGGCTGAATCATATCCATCCTTGAAACCAATTGATTCACTATATTTTCCAAATTTTGCATTTTTGAATTATGTGTGTTCCCAATATTCCCTTGACTTAAGTTGGACATGAGAAGGTTGTTGTTATATGTGGTGCCTTGTGGGAATGGAAGATTAACTTGTGGTGGAACAGAAGCAATAGTGTTGACATTAGAAGATAAAGGAGGAAATTGAAAGTAATTTTGGGTGCCACTACTAGTTGGAGGAACGGGTGGATTCCATCCAACGTTGGTGGTATTAGTAGTAGCACAAGTCACTTGGTTCTTTAGATTACTAAGATGCACAGGTTGAGATGTGGGATTATCATGATTAAGCACAGGAGACCTAATGGGAGGAGAAGGAGTAGCATCCTCTTTTTCAAGATGAGCTTCTCGTTCTACATATTCCAATAGCTTCTCCTTATGAGCTTTCATGAATTCCCAAATATGATCAAATGATGAGAAGACAAAGCTACCATTGGGTCCAGCATAAGGATCAAGATTAGTTTTAGTTTCCATATCTACCTCTTCTTGCTCTTCTGGACCTACATTAGGGTCTTCCCTATCAATCTGGTCATCTTCCAAAGGAACATAATCAGATTCTAATTGTTTCCTCTGACTTCTAAGGAAGGGAGCCATTTAGAAGTAGTGAAAATAGTTAGGGGAAAACACTAACACACAGATTTTAATTTCTTTAAGAATTTTCAAACAGAATTAATGATCTTGTTTAAAGTTTTCAAAAGAAAGGAGGTGTTCACGTCGGGTTCACCAAATATGTAGAGGGGGAAAACTGCCCTACCGCGTACAATTCCCAAAAAGGTTGGATCCACAAGAGATAGAAAGCCTTATGGGGTGAACCACGGGGGTATGTTGTTCTCTACACTCGGTGCTAGGGGGAAGGGTTCACCAAGAATGGTTTTAGGACTCGCTCCAAGTCCTCAGGATTTTGGGATGTTTGATGTATTCAATTTTCAAGCAATCACCTAAGTTTGGCCTTTCTAGATCTATGCTATAAAAGATAAAGGACAATGCAAAAATCAGAATGCAAGAATACAAGAGCTAACCTAATATGATTCTTTCTTTGAATGCTTGCTAACCTAGGGTTTTATCCAAAAAACCTTTAAAGCAAGGACACAAGATAAATGCACAATATTAACCCTAGATGCACACTATATGCTTTTCACTTTCAGATGCCTAAGAATCAATACTCATATCAGATCTTCAACCAATAAAATAATTAGAGCACTTATCTAGACCGGTGGTTGACTTAGCTTTTTTTGCCTCTTGTCCAATGATATCAAAAATGCCTGTTTCTGCAAGATAACTTATGAAACACTTGAAAATGGGATTAGCATTAGGGGGCCTACTTAGGCCATTGTACAACAATGCTTGGAGGTGCAGCAGTCAAGCCCCCTAGGTCCTTTTAGATGACCTTTGGAAACAAAAGCAAAAATTGACCTTTGGAGAATTAATCATAAAACAACAATGCAACAATAGAGAAGAAGAAAATAGATTATGCTATCATGCCCTAAATGCAATTTAGAAAATACTCATGCAATCAGAATCTGATAGATGCCCCTAGTTCAATCTTGGGAAAAATCGTGCCTCATAGATGGTGGGTGTGATAACGCTACAGGCGAAGTCACGCTCCATTAGAATGGGGCGCGATCTCACTTCTGTGAGAGAAAACCCTAAATTAGGGTTAGCAAAGTCGTGCCTCATCGAGATAGGGCACGATTTCACTTCAGAGACACAAAAATAAAAGATAAATGTAGAGCATAAATAAATGCAGGAAACAAAGTGTGCACAACCTGATGGATGACGTAGAAGCAGGCAGAAGAGATCGAGGTATCCAAACGGGCACTCTCTTTCCTTTCGAACTACAACATGAATCCACCAAACCACATAGCAATCCAAATCAATGCAGCAGAAGATCAAATCCAAAATTCGCACTTCGGGGTTAGCTTGTAGAAGAAACAGGAAGCAGAGCGAAAGTAAGAATGCGAGCACAAATCAATCATAAGAATTTTGAGCTTAATTATTATCTAAGATCGATCACATGTCTCTCCTTTTATAGATGAAAATTGAGGTGAAAGAAGCGGGAAAACAAACACAAGTCGATGCCAAGCACGCTAAAAAGGTTAAACCTAGGTTTTAATAAATTAAAACCCTAAAATAGTGAAATCATGCCCCATGCCGATGGGGTGCGATATCGCTTCTGCAAAGTCGCACCCCATCGTAATCGGGTGCGATTTCGCTAAAAGGCTAAAGAAAGGCAAGGTAGGGGAAAAGAGGCTTACCCTTGCCTAGGGCAAGGGTTAGGGACCTCTTAGGGGCTCTAAGGAAGATTTCCCACTAAAAGTGGGTCAATTTTTCGTGTCTACAAATCTTATGAATATTTTTTAATGCAATAACACTAAATCAAATTTCACTTTGCCATTTGATCCTAATTATTGCCAATATATTTTCATCATAAAGAAAATACATCATTTCATTTATGATCACCATATAATCACATCATTGATTAAGTCATAAAGGAAATCAAATACACATTTCCATTGCAGTCCATACATGAACCATATCAATACCAAAATAGTCATGATTTACTCTACCCAGTAGTTCAACAAACATATTTGATACACATAGTCTCAAAATTTTATCATAGTCTTATGAAAAGTTTCCTTCTAATCAAACAAATAAGGAAATTTTCTATGCATAAGTTCTACATCTTCCCACGTAGCATTTTGATCCAAGTAGTGGTCCCACTAGACTCGACATTGCTCTATATTTCATTTTCTTAAATTCTTGGTTTGAAAACCAAGCAGGTGGATAGGACACACCTCAATACTTAATGGACCAGTCATCTACAGATTGGAAACATCCAAAACATGAGTAGGATTATAAATATATTTTCTAAAGAGAGACACATGAAAGACATTATGGATATTGGATAAGCTTGGCGGTAGAGCTAATATGTATGAAACAAGGCTTATCTTTTCTATGATCTCAAATGGACCTACATATCGAGAGTCATGTTTGGAAGATTTGATTGAACATTTAGTTGGCTTAACCATTAATAATACTCGATCTCCCATTGAGTACTCTCTTGGTGTACGATTGAGGTCTGCATAGCTCTTTTGATGATTTACAGCCTCTTTCAGTTTCTCTGAAATCTTTTTAATTGCCCTTCCATCTCTCTCTTATAATTTTTGGGTCGATCACTACCTGATCCTCTATATTATCCCAAGATAAGGGAATTCTACACCTCCCTTATAGGGCTCCGAAGGGTGTCATATCCAGTGAAGCATGGTAACTGTTGTTATAAGAAAACTCCACTAGGTATAATTAGTCTTCCCACTTAGTATGTTGATCTATGCAGTACATTCGTAGTATATCCTCAACTACTTGGTTCACCCTTCCAGTTTAACCATCCATTTTTGGGTGATAAGTTGTACTGATGTTCAATTTGGTCCCTAATGCTCGATGCGATGCTTACCAAAATTAGAAGTCAAACAAGAATCCCCATCTCATATTATAACATTTGTAAATTCGTAAAGTCTTACCAATTCTCTGGAAAACTTACTTGCTACAGCAATTGCATCGTCTTGCACATTATCAGGTATAAAATGTGCGACCTTAGTTAATTTATTTACAATTACCATAATTGCATTATATTTTAATCTTGTTTTAGGTAACCCCACTATAAAATCCATTCACAGTACTTGCCACTTTTGGATATCTCATGTGGATATAGGTTTCTAGCTGGATGCAGGTGCTTCACTTTCACCTTTTGATATTCCAAGCATCTGGCTACATAATTGGCAATATCTTTTTTCATACCATGCCAAAAATATGCTTTCTTTAAATTCTCTCGTATCTTCACACTTCTTGGATGCATGAAGTAGGTATTATTATGAACCTCCCTAAGGATTGTTTCTCTCAATCCTCTAGGGTTGGGTACCACCAACCTATTCCTAAAATAAAGCAGATTATCCCTCCAAAAAAAATTGTATCTTTATTTTCTTTTGTCCATCTACTCCTATATATAATTAGCAAAAGTCATCCTTTCCTTTCCAAGTCTTAATTTGATCTAATAAATCATATTGACATTTAGTCATTGCAATTATGCACCCTCTTCATCTCAAAGCATCAGTGACCTTATTCTCTTTACCCTTAATATATTCAATCCCAAATTCATATTCTACTAAAAACTCTAGCCAATGTCATTTTCTGGCATTTAGAAAGGGTTGGGTAAATATATATTTCAGACTTTGATGGTCTGTCTTTAGCTCAAATGGTTTTCCTAGAAGATGATGTCGTCAAACTTTCAACGCATGCACTACCACTGCCAAATCTAAATTGTGAGTGGCATAGTTGACTTCATGCTTCTTGAGTTTTTTAGACTTGTATGCAATTATTGCATCTCCTTGAGTCAAAACTCCTCCAAACCCTTCGATCGAAGATTCTATACAAACTGTAAATTGCTTATTAGGATGAGATAATTGTAGGATTGGTGTAGTCATCAATATTTCTTTCAAAACTTGAAAATCCTCCTGACACTGCTCTATCCACTTGAATCTTTTCCCTTTTCTATGAAGGTTCATAATAGGCTAGGCAATTTTTGAAAACCCTTTTCCAGATTACCTATAACATCCTGCAAGTCGCATAAAACTTTGCACTTCTGTGACACTACCAGGATGATATAAATGTAAGCATCAAAAATTATTATTATAATGTAGGGTTTAAATAGACAATACATAGGCTAGAAATAGCCTTAGGATATTATAAAAATAATATCCTTAGTTGTAGCTAACGACAATGCATAGGAGGAAGTCCCCCCCAAAGTCAACTAACTACTAACTAACCTAGATATTTACTAACAATGTAAATATCCTAGGGTAAAAGTAAATGCATGTGGTAAAAAGTAATTCTTTACTTTTTACCATGTGGTAATATAAAATGTACCTAAAGTAGGAAATAGGTAATTATCCCAAGTGATGGAATATTACTCTAACATCCCCCCTTATTACATTATTTTGGTAATACATACATATCCCTCTATACAACAATATTTGGGTAAAGTATATAATTGCCCCAATACAGTGGAAGAAAATGTCGATCTACTGGTTCGTTGCTCTGTCATAGTGCTCTGGCTGCTCCTAAGCAAAAAATGGGTCATTCCTCACTTTGTCTTCACACCAACGAATGTCCTTATGGTAATCACATCATCCAACCGATTTGCATGGGTAACCAACCGCTGCAATCTCTAGGTATAGTAGAATAGATCACTTCATGCAAGGTTCATTCATTTACAATATGAGTTTGCAAAAGATAAGGTAGCTAAGGTGTCGGCCGCTGCCGAAAATGCACCCTTATAAGTTCCCCCCTTCTCGTTGCAAAACATAGTGTAATTAATTTCTGAAGGAAGTGTGACTAAGGTGACAGTCGAAGCCGAAAATGCACCCTTATAAGCCTTCTTCCCTATTTACAAAAATCTATGAAGAAAAGAAATGGATATCCCCCCTCAATTGCAAAAAGTGTGCAACTCAAGAGTGTTGTGAAGGATTTACAAATATTGCCTCCTAGACAATTTTACATCACAAAAAGTCGCTCCTCTTTGTTACAAGTACTTCAAACACCTAGAATTTGCTATTTATGAAGCCTAAAAGAGGTACAAGCACCCCTTATTGCAAGGTCTTCAAACAAAAACTTATGCTATTTATGAAGCCTAAAAGAAGAGAGAGATAAAGTGGTGCTTTTGCCCAAGGGACACATGTGTTTTACCTCTACAAAACTGTTTTAGCAATTAGCACTCCTTGTGCTATCTTTGAACCAGAATCTGAATGAGATCTGTAATTGGCTTTTAAATCTGTGCATGGATTTACACAAATTTGTGAAATTTTGAGGTTTGGATGTTTTTGATTATATGACTTATAGTTGCAAAAAGAATGATGCAAAAATCAAACAAGAAATGGCCTCAAAATTATTATCACCTTGTTTGCCAATTAAGGTGTCGAGTAAAATCGATAATGCACCTTTTTAAATTTTTGCAACAAAATGTGTGTTTTGTGTTGTGCAAAAATAAATGATATTTTTTTATGTCTCCTACTTTGTTTTTCAATTTTGCAAAAGAAGTACAATGTTGTCTTCCCCCTGAATTTTGCAAAATTAACAATTGGAGCACTCCTTCCAAGACAAGTCGACACACAACCTGCGTTTGGAAGGCTTCCAGAACTAGTCGACACACGACTTAGTTTTTGTGGACCAAGGTTACAATTTCTTCTCAAATTTGCAAGAAAAATGTGCAAATTTAATGTCTTATATCCCCTCTTGGAGAAAACAAATGCACAATATCAAGTGTTGATGTGTTGCAAATTATGTCTCCTTATTGTATAATTTGCAATAAATAATCAAATGTGTTTGATTTTGTCCCCTTTCATGTGTGCAAATTGAACAAGTGTGAGAAGAGTTTAGGGTTTTCTTATTTGCAATAAAAGTAGGTGCTCTTCTATGTCTTATATTCTCCCTTGGAGAAAAAACAAAAGCTCCTTTAAATTTGTAAATTGCAAAAAACAATTGCCCCTAAATTTCAATTTTAATGTATAAATCTAATTATTTCTAGCTTATTTAAATTAATAATAAAATTAATTTATAAAAAATCACTTAAAAAATAAATTCAAAATGATTTTTATATAAATTTAAAAATTAAATTATTAAAAAAATAATTAAAAACTATACACAAAAAAAATTACCTTGTCCGCTATTTTTTCATGCCCGACGCCCGCTCGTAGCAAAAGTAAAAGCATTTTTTTTTCTTTAAAATTTGGAGCGCGCGGGGGTCGATCCCGTGACCTCACGCGCATGAAACATCCAACTTAACCACTGCACTAATGGGGCGGCTTTGAAAGCTAGCCCCACGTGCGTGGTATTGAAGACTCCCTTTAGTTTTTATAAAAAAAAAAATTGCCTGTGTCTGATGGGGGTCAAACTCCCAACCCCACGGCCCCTAGCCTTGTCGACTGGTTATCTAGCCAGTTGAGCTAGGAGGCTCGACGAGAAGGGAAGGGAATGAAAATCCCTTTCCCTTCTTTCCTTGCATGGGCGGGGTAAACTGTGGGTATTATCCCACATCACCCGCGCGGGGCATATTTTGGGATTTAAAAAGGGCTTTCAAGCCCTTTGGTTGTTGACTACCTTCGGGCAGTCAATCAACCAACCTTTTTCCACCAGTTGTTGAGTCTGGTTTGGGTGACGCATGGCTTGTCCTCCACGTGTCGCCCACGTAAGTCCATGTCAGGTCTAAACAGTCAGCTACCATGTCAGCATTTAGATTTTTGTGCCCGATCTAGTCAGCCTTGGGTTTTTCCAGTCACTCAGTCAATTTCGATAGCTGATTCTAGTCCAGGTGGCAGTGCTACCTGTCTACCCAGTTGTCAGTTCGAGTGTCGCCAGCGTCCAGGTGTAGATCTTGGTCTGCGTGTCTAGTCTGTAGTTTTCCATGTCATTCGGTCATCGGAGATCAGGGGGTGCGCCTACCCTCGCAGATCTTGGTCGTTGATCAGGGTTTGGACCCATTGACTGGTCGGTGGTTGCCAAGCCGATCACCAGAGATCAGAGGGTGCGTCTGCCCTCGCAGATCCTGATCATCGATCAAGATCTGGACCCATCGACTGGTGTCTGTGCACGTGGGCCTCCTACCCACTCTATACCTGATAGGTCTGACAGCAGATTGTTGTCAGATCTATGGGTCTAAAGTCTTCGATCGCATGCCTCAACCAATAAAACCCTTAGGTTCTCTCAGGTCTGCGGGCCTTGGAAATTAACCTCACCAACAAACCAATCAACCTTGCCTCGAGATCCGTGAGTGGTTTTCGTGCAAGCTCCAAGAGGGGGTCCAGATAAGCTGCTTCCTCGGAGATCACCTCACCCTGCTTTGTAGCCGCAACTCTGATACCAATGATGTAAAGGTAAGCATCAAAAATTATTATTATAATGTAGGGTTTAAATAAACATTACATAGTCTAGAAATAGCCTTAGGATATTATGAAAATAATATCCTAAATTGTAGCTAACGATAATGCATAGGAGGAAGTCCCCCCCCAAATTCAGCTAACTACTAACTAACCTAGATATTTACTAACGATGTAAATATCCTAGGGTAAAAGTAAATGCATGTGGTAAAAAGTAATTCTTTACTTTTTACCATGTGGTAATATAAAATCTACCTAAAGTAGGAAATAGGTAATTATCCCAAGTGATGGAATATTACTTTAACACAGGAGCTATCCAATCAATGATTACCTCTATTTTCTTAGGGTCTACTACAATTCCTACAATAGAGATGACATGTCTAAGGTATTGCACTTGTGGAGTATAAAACTCACATTTTGATAGTTTTCAAAACAACTGATTCTTTCTAAGAATATCAAGCACTAACATCAAATGTTGGTCATGCTCTTCTTTATTTTTGGAGTAAATTAAAATATCATCCAAAAATACTAGTACAAACTTATCCAGTTGTTCCCTAAAAACATTGTTCATGAGGTTCATGAATGTAGTTGGGGCATTGGTTAACCCAAAAGGTAAAACTGTAAACTCAAAATACCCATACCTTGTTCTAAATGTTGTTTTAGAAGTATCTTCTTCTCGAATTCTTAATTGATGATATCCAGATCTCAAATCTATTTTTGAAAATATAGTTGCTCCTCTTAGTTGATCAAATAAATCATCAATTCTTGGTAATGAATATCTATTCTTGACAGTAACCTTATTCAACATTCTATAGTCTATGAACATTCTTAAGTTTCCATATTTCTTTTTAGAAAAAATAATAGGATCTCCCTAGGGTGACACACTAGGTTTGATTAACCCCTTTTCAAGCAATTCTTGTAGTTGCATATTTAATTCTTGCAACTCTATAGGAGTCATCCTATAAGGTGACCATGCAATAGGTGTTGCATTTGGTAACAACTCAATTGAGAAATCAAATTCCCTTTGAGGAGGTAACCCTAGTAATTCCTCAAGAAAAACATCCTTGAATGCACCTATTACCGGATGTTTCTAGAAAATATCAGACTCCTTCTCAGACTCTTCTTTTCTATTCATTTTCACTATGAAGACCATACCCTTATTTTTAATAACCTTTTTAAGTTGCATTGTGGTCAATAGGTGGGGTTTTACTTCCCTTCACCTACAATTAATTCTAATCCTTTGAGTGGATTCATCCACAAATTCCACCCATATTTCTTCAAAATTCAAAAGGGCCTTGTGTGCTTTTAGCCAATCAACTCCCAAAATGATGTCAAACGCATGCAAGGGTGCCACATATAGATGCCAATTGATCCTTCCTTGTGGCAAAACAATGTGGGAATCAAAGAGACACTAGTTAACATGGTGAGTTTTCCCAGATCCATACTCTACCTTCCAACCATTAGCCAAGAATCTAGGTCTAACAAGTGAATCCCTCATTAATCTAGTTGATATAAAACTATCAGTTGACCCACTATCAATCAAAATTTGCACATTTTTACCAAAAAAAATTCCATTTAATAAGAATGGAGTAATTTATCCATTGATTTCAGAGCTACCTGTGGCTACATAGATCCTATGGCCAGCTTCTTCTAGAGCTTTTGGTGGTAGATCAGCTCTATGAGGGCATTTTTTGGCATAATGAGCCCCTTTGCACACCCAACATCCTCTCGGTGGAGCTCTATTGCCTCTGTTGATGTTGTTTTCATTCCTGCTCATAGGTGCAGTTTCTTTTTCCCTTCCCTGACCCAATGTTTTTGGGTCCTGTATTTTGGAAAACTCTTTAACATATTTCTTGAATTTGCCACCTTGGTAACTGGATTTACTTTTGCCACCTTGTTTGCTCTGATCTCCTCCTTTAGGTTTCTTATTATGATCCTTTTCCCATTTCATGAAACCAACACTTTTTCACTTTTTGAGCTCATATTTCTCCTTTTTAGTTAGCTTTTGATAATTGAAATATGCTTTTCTCATTTCCTGATTAGCTTCCTCCTTCCTTGCTAAATCAAAAGTAGAGGGTAGATTGATGGGATTATGCATATTTACTACCATCATAATTCTAGGATGTAATCCCAGAATGAATTTTTGAGTTTTCATTTCCTCATTGCTTTCATATTGAGTTGCATACTTCAGTAGTTGTATGAAATTTTGGTGATATTCTCGAACCGACATACTTTCCTACCTCAAATTCAAGAATTCCCCAAAATTTTCCACATAGTACTGTCTCATCATAAACCTATCTCTGAATTCCTTAATGAATTCCTCCCACTTGAGGTCAATAGCCTCCACCTCATGCCCTTTCTTGTATGACTTCCACTAGTCTAGAGCAACTTCAGTCATATTCATAACTGCCAAAGCAGTTTTGGATTCAGAAGATAGAACTACCAAAGAGAAATAGGATTCTAATTCACTTAACCAATTTTCAGCCGACTCTCCATCATCCCTTCCATTAAATTTGGTTATTACCACTTTCTTTAAATTCCTATCCAATTCCTTACTCACTCTTGCCCTTCTAGCACTGGATCCCTTAGGTTCCCCTGGCACTTCCATTGTCCTTCCTAATCTAGTTTCTCTATTTCTCGCTAAGTCTTCTATGACTCGTTGTTGTTGGGAAATAAGTTCTTGTTGTTGGGCCATGTGAGTTTTCTGTTGGGCCATTTCTTCCCTTTGATTTTCCATTTGTACTTGCAATACCTTAACCATATTTGCAAGACTTCCATCTTCCTCTCTAATTTCATTTTGAGGAATCTCATGAACCCTTTTCTGCCTCCTTTCATGTTGAGGACCTTCTTTCCCTAAATTGGTGTGTGGTCCTCTTATAGGTCTTTCGGTGATTTCCTCCTCCCTACCTCCCATAGGATTTCTTGAGGACCCACCTCACAGCATTCATGCCATTATCTTGTAAGTGAAAGAGGGAGTAGATTAGTTTTCAAATCTATTCTAATTTTCTCATAGAGTTCTACAGCTTTTAGAATCAAATCTGCTCTAATATCATATGTAACAACCCACTCACCTGGTTTCCTGATAAAAGAATAGTTAGAGTCTAGTGTTATTGTTTTTTAAAATATTTGACTACTCTGACTACAAAACTATTCACTCAAACAAGTTTGCATGTAGAGTTAGCAACATCAGAATCCATCCCATAAATCTAATCATTCTTATTTAAATTATAGCACAGGCACAACATACCACTTTTGGGTTCAAGACTACTACAACTAGTCTCCCAAGTGGATGAGATTAGCTAAATCTCGTAAACATGCCATTCAATGGTATCATCTATCTCATTTATCATCCATGTTTACCGGTATGAGGATCGAACCATGATGAGGGTTATCCTCTAGGGCCCATAACACCTAGAGGGGGATGCTTTCTTTCCCTATCCTTCACATTCTATACCTTCGACAACCAGTCGACTTGGTTATTCACAATGTGAAAGTACTCAACGTAATTATGCCTTAGTGACTAACTGGTCTTTCCCTTGTTCCTGGAAGTAGTTAGCGCCATGTCCATTCCTAGACCTTGGTCTTCATTACCCCATACCTTCGCAACTCACAAAGGTTTATCCCATACCAAACCCTGTGTCCATTTTTTGGTAAAGTTTGAGAGGTATGGTTTTTATCACAATGCTCAATGAAAGCAACCTAGAAAAAGTGTCCCATACCACTTTTCCATTCCGAGCTAACCAGGTCTTTTGTTGACCAATCCTATCAGCTACCAGTTGTTTCGATCTATTTTCGTGCCTTCTCGCACCCTTCTATTCCCGGATGAATATTTGAGTTAAGGTTTTTGGGTCTAGCCTTACCAAAAGTCCCTAGGCTTTACTTAGCAACCGCTTGATCTAACAAGTTATTTCAAATATTTTGGTTGGCTCTATCTCTTCTTAAAACATCCTCACTTAAAAGAGTTTAATGGTTACTCCTTCTAAAGAAGTCCGCTACATTGCACCATTAAAAGGTATTTTAAAAGAACTAAGAAAGTTCTCTAACTCCTAAGGTCTTTTTTAAAAAGAAGAATAAGGAGTTGACTCCATCACAAACCTACTTTCTTTAATTAAATAAAAGGTAGTTACGCGTAGCTAGCCCATGATGTTCCAAGCATATAAAAGCTTTTACTATCAACTACGTTTAAGCAATTTGGTTTCCAAATAGACACCCACACCCGGTGTCACCCGCCATCCTACGGTTATCATCTCAATAACATTGTCGAACATCCACTGCTTTCTTGACTATATATTCTAATGCGGTAACAAAACATAAATAAATAAGTTCCAAGATTTCTCATACATATTTTTAGTAATGTCAAATAATAAGAAACCAAGAGATAATGTGATTCCATTAAACAATATGTAGATAACATATTAACTCACAGAATGAATTTGAGTACATAAGCACACCTTTGCTTTTCATTCACACAAATCTATTGCAGTACTCTATTTCTTATTTCACAAATGGATTCAAAAGTACAAAAGTCTTGGCATTTGTTTTCTTCCCATAAGAACGTAAGAGGTGATAATGATTTGAAATGATTATTGTTTACAGTACACTTGTCTACACAAGACGAACACTAATGCTGCAATGCAAAAGCCAACAATACAAACTACTAACTAGTGAATCCCTATGCAAGTGTTTAATTCGCCTGACCACAAGAAATATTTTCTATACATTTGTTTGTGTTTCAAATATTCTACAACGTGGTTTCCATCTACCAACATGTTTGAAACTTCTTCACGATGCCCATTGTACACTGTAGTTCATTACTCATTCCATATTTTGAACTAAACCGTCGGGGATAATATACGACTATTTCATGATCATGCAACTAACATGCATTCTAATTTTAAAAACAATTTTCACACAGAAATGTTTTAGACTTCTCTAATCCCCTCTCACGAGATTTCCTAGAAGTTTCATTACATTTCTACATTGAAGCACCAGGCTATATTTCTAGTTTATACAAATAGAGTTTTCCATTTCACAATCCTTCAACTGCAAGCTTACACTACTATTTCATAGCAAT
Source organism: Wollemia nobilis (assembly GCA_028583015.1). NCBI lineage: Eukaryota > Viridiplantae > Streptophyta > Pinopsida > Araucariales > Araucariaceae > Wollemia > Wollemia nobilis. The sequence continues at coordinate 260,401 of JAQPPZ010002423.1, forward strand.
ATTATTTTTTAAATATTCATTATACTATACTGCAACATCCAACCCACTCCAGCTATCCATTGCATTCATTCCTTTTAATACACAACAAACATATCAATTGTATTCAATTTATTTCACGCACAACAAGTGTATCAATTATATTCAATTCATCTTACACACTGCAATCATTTCGGTGGTGTTCAACTTGTTTCACACACAACAAGCATTTCAATTGTTCAACTCATTTCACATACAACAAATGAAATGTTTTAAAACAACAAGCCTTTTAATTTAAGGTAACCAAAGTTTTTCCACTACCACCATTATTCTCCATATATGTGACAACAAATTAAAAGCATCTCTATGCCCACTTAATATGTAAATCACATAGTTTCTTTCATGAACAACACATTCACCCAACTGTTTCATTTCCACACACATGGGTTTCATTTTCACATGCCAATGGCTCAACAATCATGAAAATAATTCTATCAATATTTCCACACAGCACAACTACAAAATTACCAACCTATATTTTCACCTTTGAACTGTAGCAATTCTCAGAATTGAAAACTTCTTTGTTCAACTCCCTGCTCGCATGCGCCTTTCCTCCTTTCGTTCATTGTTGCTCGAATGTGCTCCCCACTCTTTTTCCCCATCCTTATTCTCAACCGAAAGCACTTAATTCTACATGATGGATTTTTTCCATATTTTTGGTATACCTCCATAACAAAAAATAATAACAAACACACGCTCCACTAGCATGGGGTTCTTCATCTCATGGAGTTTCAAAACAAGAATTATTCTCTTCTCGAAGTTCAACCAAAACAACAAGCAAAAGAATAATAAATACTTTTCACCCTTTACAAGCAATGGTTGGGAAAACACTATGCTTTATGTGGAGATAATTTCGGTTGTCATCCCACCAACGCAATCCACCATCAAAGCCATAAGTGGAGTCACTCTCCCCCTTATCTTCCCACGACAACTTAATACATAATTAAAATACATGAAAATGAACAATCAACACAACCATCATAACTTTACAAAACGTTTCTTTTCCTTTCAAAAAGGTAAGGGATGAAATAATCATTTTTCTTTATATATATTTTTTTTTAAATAAAAATCACCTTTCACTAGTATCAAGACAATATAAGGGTGAACTTTAATTCAAACTATTTAAATGGAATTCCAAGACTAACACACCTTCTTTACCTCCTTTAATCACACAAGTCAACAATGGAATATTTCATGAATTAGGCATGCAAAAGAGTAGTCAATCTTGAAATCTCTGCATAGTTTTGGATTACGTGCTCATTAACATTGGATGGTTTTAAGCCCTTGGATGTGCTATTGTTGTTGTTATTTTCATCTGCTCTTAAGTCTAAGTTTGAGGATCTTCTACAACAGATAATTTAAATTTGCTATTGTCCTTATTGCAACTCTTATTTTGTTGCTTATAATGCATCAACCATGTTTTTGACCTATCAAGTTTAAGACATGTTGGTAGGTGGTTTGAGGTTTTTATGTCATAGTTGCCTTTATAAGCTCAACTACCAATTTCAATGCGATGTGTCTAGAAATTTTTGAATGCTTTAAGGCTATCAAAATTTCTCATCTTTCTTCTCCTTTAGAACTTTTAAAACTTCCAGTAATTAGAATTTTTTCTCTTCTTGTGCCTTTTTTAAAACTTTTTTCCATTTTTTAGCTTTTGGGGCTCCAAATATCGTAGGTCATCAAAACTTTTGCTTTCTCCTCTTTTTGAAACTTTTACAAAGTGGTGTCAACTTTGGATTGAAACTTTTTCTTTATCTCAGTAGACTTGTCCCTCAAAAATTTTCTCGACCTTACATATTTTAGAACTTTTGATTAGAACATTTACCCATGCTTTGTTTAATAATGCTTCCTAGTTGCTTTACCTCTACTTAGGTTGATTTTCAAAATTCTCCTAAGGCAACATTTCAAAGTGTAGTGAGAACTCACTATAATATATATTCAAATCAATAACAATCAAATAAAATTAATTAAAATATATTCTTTTTGGCATTCTTCTATTCCATGTCTTTATTATTGCATCATTCACTATGCTAAAATGGTCAACCAAATATTTCTGCATCATTTTCCTCACCTTAATGTTATACCAGATTTTATTAAAAAAATTTATTAGTAGTAAATTAATTTTGAATTTAAACCCCATCAAACTCAAAGACAAACTCAAACCTTATGATAAGGGTTAATTTACATGGATTATATGATGTAATCATGGTTTATGGTTATATACTCTCATAAAAAGGAGTTTAATTATCTTCTTTTTGTGTTGTTATAATAATTTGTAAGTTTTTTTCTTTAAATAGCATAATACATAGAATTTTCTAAGAATTTGCATGGTATCATAATAGATACACTCTAACAACCTTTCTTTCTCCATTATTTATAATTCATAAATAGAGAAACTCAAGGATTCAATGCTTGCTATAACAATACCCTTAATATTGAAATGATGGGTCAACCTTGTGAATAATGTTCAAATAGTTCCTTGTTTTACCTTGAAAAGCATCATCCTTTTTGACCTATTTTTATACATGTTTAATACTATATTAGTATAAATACAACAAAAGAATGATTGTATTATAATAGACTTTAATATAATGATCCAAATCTTCATCTACCCCTTTAAATATTTTATCTTTTGAACATTCTTGTACATACATGATCCTTTAAACTTTGATTCATCCCATCACAACATAACCATTTGGAATAAACTAGTGCCTTAGAGCTATGTAGACTTAAAATGAAATGGTTTTAGATTACCACTATTAAGTAGATTACATCTTAAAAAATTGGTTTGTGATTTGATCTTGCTAGCAACATAATTTTTAATTGTATACTTTATTTATAGCTAACTATTATATATCGAAACCATGTCCAATATTTCTTCCACGCGAAATTACCTAACACACTCATTATCTTGTATATATTGAGAGATTAAAGAAAAATAACCTAAAAGCCATTTAAATATATAAAGAAAGCAAAATAATCCATTGATCTAGACCATCCTACACACTTATTTTTTAAGTGATATAGGCCCATATTGAATTCTCTAACTAAATCTAGAGATCACAATCAAGCTTTAAACTTGTAGCCTATAGTGCCCTCCAAAACCCTTGAAATTTGCATAATAAGTAAGATATAAAAATTGTCTATCATATGAAAAAAGATAATAGAATTTACCCTAGAGTAGTGAATTAAAATGTTCATTTTTAGTTTTCATATGAAAAGTAAAGTCAATTTTTTTTCTATGACTTGACCTTCATAAAATATCCATAGAAAATGGAAAATATTCATTATGCAACCTTCTCTTTCCATTCACACCACATGATTTTGGTTTTCTAGCAATAATTTTACCTACTTTTAAATAAACATAAAATAAGAGATGCCCTACCAACAAAGGATGAAGTATGAATAATTTAAAAAGTAATAAACTTATTACTAGATTTTATTGTCTTATATTATTATGCAGTTTGCATGGGAAGCAAGAATGCGAGTGATAGTTCATCTAGTGGTGCTTTTGCAAGTGTAAGAGAGAAAGAGACCAAGTGATTCCATAATGAATAGAAAGAACTAGGAAGAACTGATAATAATGAGAAGCACACCATGAGTTTTTAAGGCTATGTACAATTCATAGTATATCATCTTTATCGTTGATTTTTTTTTAAAAGTAAATGAATGATGTGGATCAATTTTATCCACCAAATATCATTCTTGTAAATAGGGTTAACACATACCACTACCAGGAAAAGCAAAACATTTATGTTAAATTCTATGGAGTTGCAACTTCATGGTTCCAACATCGAATCAAGTAATTATTCAATCTAAAGCATAAATTATAGATGTGACTGAATGATGGGTGTAGATATGGAGATCTTCCAATAATTAATGCTTTAATGATAGTGAAGGTACACTCATTTATGTGAAGGTTTAATGTTGGTGACGGGTGGGGTGTTTATTTATGTTTACTGGCAATTAATTAAGCATCAAATAGAACACATAATGTAATTTTGGCTCTAATACCCACCTCTCCAAGTTGTTTCACTAGAACTTATGCGGGATTCATCTTACTATTTTAAGAATATGCAATGTAATAATTAATTTGACTTGCAAAATATTTTCTTGACAGTGTTGATGAATATGAGATGGATATTCATAATTATTGTTCTTGTCGACAAACTATATTTTCTAATTTGTTAGATTTGTTATAGACTGTATTTGGCATTTTGTATGCCTACTTAAGGTTGTAAAATTAATAAAATTCATTCTGCTTACCTGATCACTCTGGTATCAGAGTCTCGTCTCGTCTCGTGGCTATTGACCTGTGAGGGGGATTACCCCTCCCCTTCACTTCCGCAATTTTATAATTTGTTGCAGATTCGATGTCTCATCAATTACATTGGGTGCAAATTGTTTTTGTTTATGTATGGCGATGAGGAGCTCTGTCAAGCTCACGATCGCCTAACGAGGCACAAAATCCTCCTTATTGTATAGCTCGTCAAAGAGCATAGACAGCAGCAGCTTTTTTCTCCGAGTTACCACATCCACCTGTGGCACAAATGAATCCATATCCAGAGGCCCTCTACGATGGTTGACCACCAAGCAGTGGGTGGGAAGCCTTCCACGTGCCACTACCGGCGCCTACCATTTGTTGGCCTTGAGGTGTATATGCACCAAACAAAATAGTTCAAATGGGACAGTCCATTACACATCTAACACGAAGAGAAATCTGTCAAAATGCAAATCCAGTCTGTGTGATTAACAAGAAGCGATTTACGGCGATGATTTATACCACGCTGTGCTGGTCTGCGCTTTGGCCGTCATTGCCGAGCACCATGTAGTCGACCCTCTTTTCTGTTGATGAGTTTGGCACGTTGAGCATTTTAAAAAGTGGAAGTCTCCACATTTGGTTTGACCACCAGTTGGTGGTCAAGGAGACTCTCGCGGGGCACCACTTAAGTGGGAGTGGTGGGCCCAATATGTGACGCCTTCGCTGGTCACACTGCGGCACATCATTTGTTGTGTGAGCCAAGCTGCCGCTCAGTTCGCGGCGAGAAGAATTTAGCAAAATATTATAGAATATTTTTAGAACATTTCCACATTGCAAAGTAACTTGATCTTCTTTATTTTTGTTTTTGTTGTAGACCTTAATGTAATTTTTAATTTTTGAGGGTTGATTGTTTTGCAAGTATATAGGCTTGCGTATAGTTTCGGTTCGGTTTCAATGATACTATCATTTTTTATATTTTGTAAAGGTTTTCTTAACCTTATGATGCTTCGAAGTTTGGGATGACAAAACTTCTTTCATACCCAAAAAAAAATTGTTAAACATGGAGTACATTCTCTGTAGAACTCGACACTCCTTAAATCCACTATCATTTTTTTTGAGAGACTTTTGGTATACGTTATCCTTTAGAAGACAAAGGACCTTTGTTATGTGATAATGGTAGTCTTCGCCCTTAATTGGCTTGTCTCATAGTGGATTTTTGAGTAGCACCACATCAACATCGCTTCCGCAAACTCAAAGACTACAAAGATTTCGACACTTTGGAGGCTTCTTTTCTATTATGCTTTTGTAATAAGGAGTGCAGTTCGGTGGTACCCAACACTCCTTAAGTACCTAAACAGACCCTTTTCCCGCCCAATCTCACGTATGTTTGGAGATAAGAATTTTACAGGAGAATATCCCATCTAGTGAACTGTCAATTATGTATATATCATATGAAAAAACCGATTCGTTGATGATGAACACGATATAGCTCACTATATGATTCCTTACACAAAGTCAGACAACAGTTCATAGCAGTACACTAATATGTTAACCAACTTGAATAATGAAAAATGTGATGCCTTTGGGTTTCCATTAGACAGACGCACGTAAAGGGTGATTATGTCATCCAGTTGTAACATAACAATTATAATTTAAAAGATTTGAAAAACTAAGTCATTGGTCAGTCAAATAGAAAGGGTTATCAGAAATTCAAAGTAGTTATTATGTGTTTTTTTCTCATATTAAAATTACACTTGCCTCCTTATACATGATGGTAAAATCTATATTAGAAGCAGGTCATAGAATTTAAGAAATGAGTTGTAATGTACAATTATACATCGTCTAGAAGCAGTTTTGCACAAACCGTTCCCCTTTGCATGTCACGTGATAGATATCATCCCAATAGGGAGAAACATTTCAATAAGGAGATGGGACGTTTAAGTCATTACATGTATGCAAAATATCAGATATTCAGATGCTGTGAGCTTTACAGTTGCAGCTAAGAAAATTGCAAATTAATTGAAAATTGGTAGCACTCATATGCCATGCATATATCCTTCTGTTAAGGAGGCTGTGGAGAAGAGCTTTCCCACTGTTTAAGGATATACATTGTCTTGCAAATATAAACTAAATATTCTCACAAGTGGAACTTCAACAACCCATGGCTCTTATTTTCGGCACAGGTTTCCCGATACTCACATTGATTCTGTCGAAATTACTATAATTCTAAGCCTTAGATTTTTATTGCATGTTAGACACTATGAATGCTAGTTGATATTTCATGATAAAGTGCTCAGGCCTAAATATGCAGAATACTCATCCAACATTCTCGTTCCATATATATATATATATATATTCCCCCCCTTGGTTGCTGATCAATTGGCAAAGAGCATTATTTGAGGGTAACAGGCTAGTTGCTAGAAATGTCCATTATTCTTGGATCCACAATCCTAATGTTTGTTTTTCAGGTTTAGCATAAATAGATTGTATATTTTGTTTTCCATTCATAATACAATCAACTTCAATTTCTTTTACCCCTAAACTTACCCTTAGCCATGCTGTGTATGGATTAGCAAACTTAGCTTGCTAGATTTTCACTGGACTAACCTATAAGCCCAAAAGGTTCCAATAACAATATGAACATGAATAGATTGATTCTCATTCACTGTTGCTTTCTAGACAGGGGAACCCTCAATGAATTGAAAATGTAAACATCAATTAAAACCGAGTTCAAATTTGAACCACAGGAGATTCAAAGATAAACTGATATGAAAACCTCAAGCCAAAGTGGTACATATCTTCTACTTCCTCCACAGATCCCTAAAAACCTCTCTACTACAAGTCATGAGAAAGATTATACAGGACAAGAATAACACATCCCCTAATACACATATAAGAATGAACTCTTTGGACTCACGAGAAACTACGGAGTGTCATCATAGCTAACAACGAACAACATTATAGATGTTCTCTAACAAGAAAACCACATAGACAATTTTATTAGGACCAAAATAAGCATGTCCTACACTGATCTAGTGTCACAGAGTATAAACTAGCACAAAGATCATGCAAAATTATAGGACTAGATAACTACTTGGATGCTCCAAGTTCCATGTGCTCCATATTAATGCCTGCAAATCAATGCACAAAACCAAATATTTTTTTTAAAAGAAAAATAAGTTGAAAAAATAGAAAAGTAATTATAATATAGAAAGATAAAAAAATATATAAATTGAAAAAATAGAAAAGTAATTGCGATATAGAAAGAAAGACCGCAAGATAAATGAAGTGAGTGCAAATATAAAAATAAATAAATTTAAAGACAAAAGGCATGATCTATTTGTTTAGAAAAGTCATTTGAAATGAATTTATATATTTTTGTATTCAACATTAGTTGATCCATCCATTCTTCCCTTGGGTGGACCATCCAACCTATGCATAGTTCATAGTTAGAAGAGAGGTGTATATTTGAAAAAATAGAAAAGTAATTATAATATAGAAAGATAAAAAATTATATAAGTTGAAAAAATAGAAAAATAATTGTGATATAGAAAAACAGATCGCAAGATAAAAAAAAGTGAGTGCAAATATAAAAATAAATAAATTTTAAGATAAAAAAGCATGATCTATTAGTTTAGAAAAGTCATTTGAAATGAATCTATATATTATTGTATTCAACATTAGTTGATCCATCCATTCCTCCCTTGGGTGGACCATCCAACCTATGCATAGTTCATAGTTGGAAGAGTGGTGTATATTCCAAAGATCAAGATGTATTAAGGAATACTATTTTGTAAACAAGCAATTGGATCAATGAATAAAATTCAATGTACAATTTGTGTCTTCTCCTTGTTAATATTTGTTCTTATTTTTTCTTCTCTGTAAACCAATAATTGGTATGAAAGCACTTAATTTTTATATTTGGTATGAAAACTAGGTTTGTCTATTTAGAGAGGGCAGAGAAGGCTGCATTAAAGAGAACAACTAAAGAGGCAAAGGAATAGGCTGTTGTAGAAGCAAAAGAAAGAGCAGCAGCAGCAGAAAAAGCTATTGTAGAAAGAGCAACAACAATAATTCAAGAATGACCAAAAGCTAAGAGGGTAGTTACTAAAAGAGCATAATCTAGCATCAACAATAACAGTTTAGATATTATTGCACTAGCAACAACAACAGTTTAAGAATGCTATTAGCAATAGTAGTTTAAGAATGCTACTAGCAATAGCAATTTAAATTTTCCTTTAAGTCTTAAATTCTTCTATTTAAGGGGGAGAATTATGTTTTTTGGAGCATTAAACAGAAAAACTATAGCATGTCCAGTCCTCACAATTTGGCATCAATTAAGGTGTTAAAACTAGAAGTCCCAAGCACTCGCAAAGTTGCTTAGTGGGGATGTTGGAACAATTAGTAGAAGCAATCCTACATCCAAATCGTAGGTTGGTTCAAGGAGGAGACAAAAGCTTATTGGTGGAGCAACTTCAATGCATGGAAATCCTAGATTCAAGTCCTAGTTGATCCATACTTTTAGCATGGTATGAGAGCCACAGGAAAATATAAGAGCAGTTAGAGAAGCCTTAGAAGAGAAAGTACAGCAAGAGCAAGAGTATCCCCAAAGAAAAAAGGAGTGATGAGAACCATTGGCTAAGGGTTATGTGTGATAGAAGCAAGGTTCCTCACATGAGAGAAGAAAGATGAAGGCTTGATGCAGAAACAATAGAGTGAGTCTTGTAAGCAGTGATCTACTCTATTACATGTGGAGGTTGCAACAACTTGTTATCTATGCATTCTAATTGGACGAGAAGGTTACCATAAAGACACTTTTGGTTGAATCGCAGGATTAAACCATGTTGAGAAGGACAAAAATGTCACCAACAGGTGGTCACAAAAATATGTGAATGTGAATGCACTATAATGTAGGTGTATGTGCAATAGCAAGTTTAAAAGAAACTTTTGTCCAAAAAATTAAATATTAGAACATTAAGCATTAAGGGGGAGAATGTTGAAAAAGTAATGCTTAATTTGAAAAATCACATGAAAGTGTTTTTCTTAAAGAAGAAGAAAATAAGTTGAAAAAAATAGAAAAACAATTACGATATAAAAAAACAGATGACAAACTAAAAAAAGTGAAAGCAAAGATTAAAAAGATAAGTCTAAAGATAAAAAAGCATGCTCTAATAGTTTAGAAGTGCCATTTGTAATGAGTCTATATATTCTTGTATTCAACATTAGTTGATCCATCAATCCTCCCTTGGCTGGATTATCTAACATATGCATCGTTCGTAGTTAGATTAAATTATATTGAGTAGTGATTATAGATTTTATAGTGATGCAGCATCATCAAGAAACAAAAAAAAAATTGATAATTTAAAATGGAATATTATATTGTAGTCAAGCAATCAAACATTTGCATCTATGAATAAAATTCAATGTATTATAGCAGCAATTTGTTCCTTCTCTCAATTTTTTTTAAAAAGTTCAGTACAGAAAACTAAATCATCTCTGCCCTAATCAAGGGATGAATGTTAGAAAGACAATTATGGGTTTACAATGGCCAGCAACTGTCCCAGTCACTCTTCACAAGAGAAGTCCTTGGACGTCTTTGAAGTTGGAGAAAAAGGCAGCCGAGAGTCTACCTGCATATGACCGACAAGAATATATCGTTGCTGCAACTAGAATCTTACAAGTCTTACACCTTAAAATACGTAAAGAGATGGTTCAAGTTATGACAGCTATTTAAAATAAAAGACTTTATCTGAACTTGAGCAGCTTTAATTATTACAATAAAAAAAAAAAATAGAGAGCCCATTCATGTATATATTGACAAAATGAAGAAAAAAAGCGGGAGAGGAAATGAAGAGATGATATCAGATGGTCAAATTGGGATAGCCCTTGTTGCTGCTTTTATAACAATTCTTTTAGCTTTCAGGTTAGGTAAAGCGCTGTATTAATGATTCGCTCGATTCTTCTTATCTACGAAAGATAATGGCCTGGCCAAATATTGGCCGGGCTAGGGAAAGCGAAGAATCATTTTGAATGGAATGAAGAATAGGATTAGATCCTCACAAATGTTGGTGCTTATCCAGACAAAGGCTATATTCATTCTATATTTCCCATCTCGGAGAGATGGCTGAGTGGACTAAAGCGGCGGATTGCTAATCCGTTGTACGGACTATCTGTACCGAAGGTTTGAATCCCTCTTTTCGTTCAGTCACTTAAGATGAATTCTCAAAACTAATAGACACTGGGTCTTTTTACAGAAAAGACCCATTTTCTGACCTATATACCCTTTTTTCACTATCCTTTACGTCCAGGATTCCGTCCTGGATCGTTCGATAGAAATCCGAAGATAAAGAGAGAAACAAAAAATATCACTACTGTGTAAACGAACAGCTTAAGAGTAAGCATTACGTAATCTCCGGGATCCTTGTTAGAATTACAGCGGAATAGATCATCAATCTTTGTATCATATCTTGGTATTTCAATACCAAGCAATAGTATTCATTTTTTTTTTTTGAATAAAAAAACAATTTTGATCTCCACATACATTATGTGCGGAAATTCATTTGAAAGAAAATGGAAAATAGGTCTTTTCGTGTTCGAAATTTTATTTTTCTATTTTCCTCCCCGCTTGGGATTGAATGGAGAAATAGGGACTCAAACCCCCCATCCTAGTTCAACTAATAGGTTTCCAAATAAGTTTAGGACCATCGCAATCAACAATTTGGCCTTTTCTACAAAAAGTAGAAACAAGTATACCAAGTGTTTGAAAGAGAAGATATTGTCAAGAAAATGGAATACATAGAAAATTCCCACCCCCTATACTCGTTCTTTCTATAAATCTAACGAATATTTATATAACTTCTATTGATGGGAATATGTCATTCGTATCAATACCTAATAGCCCGAAGTCAACCTGTGATGGAGTCGGAATTGACTAAGATGAATTAAAAAAGAACCTGGGGGCATTTTTATCTGGTATTGTCGGAGGAACCCAGAACGGAATTTATGCCCCACAAAATAAGCAGAACAAGGGAAAAGAGTCATACAAAACAAAATTGGGTTAATTACAGGGACTATTCTATATATATCTATATAGATATATATAGATATATATAGAATAAAAATAGAATAAAACTCTTGCACCATTACATAATTGGTTCTGGATCAAGTGAATTTTTTTTTTTTACAAAAAGGGAATCAAGACAATTTTTTTTAATTATCGAAAACTTACAGCAGCTTGCCAAGCAAAGGCTAAGAGAAAAAAGAACACAGGGATAACTGGCATTACATCAACAATTGGATCGAAAATTGCATAAGCTTCGGGTAATTTAGCAAAAAGGGGAGTATTCAAATGAAAGGCGGCACCGTCTAGACAAATATTGAGCATAAATGGAACTTAAATGTAGGGTACAGCTAGTTCATTCATCTAAACCCAAATAGTTTTGCAATATATGTGCAGATTGAAATCGTTTAATTTCTTTGACATAAATAATTTGTTGAAAGTGAAATCTATAATGGAACTTAAGAAAGCACTGCACCTGTAGAACATCCCGATCCGTTTCCATACGGACTGATTTCCTTGAGATGGTTGAGTCAGAAATAAATAACTTCACTGGACGTTCCAACTGGACAGTTAAAACCCATTCAAAGACACCGTCAGTCATGGCTTTTATTGGGTTTAAAACATGTGCTGAGTTTTTGGAAAGATGGCGGAATGGGTAATTTCCAGTGTCTACACAATGCCTCAAATAATTTATAATTTCTACTATCTCTGACTTGGACAAACACTCCCTCCTCTCCTTATAACTATTGCTGTCTGTTATGGTGATCCTGTATAAGGCTTGATCATTCATTTCAGTGTCCACAACGAACGTGTTCAAATTCATGGTGAATTCTGTAGAAATATTAACCCAGATTTCACGCCTCCGCCAGACTGCGCTCCGAACTTGGGCGAAGCCGGACTGCGCTCGCGCAGTTGGGGATCCCGGCAAAAAGGTTTGACATGACGTCGCACCTACCCTCTGACAGATGTGACATCTGACAGATCCGATCGCCGCAGAAGTTAATGCCAGTTCGGCGATTGGTCAGAAACCCTAGTTGAGGGTCTGTCAGAACTCGTCAGAGGACAAACCCTATCTTCCTCTCCCCGCGGCTATATAAGGCAGTTCGGGTTTTTCAGACAGAAGGGGAAGAAGAGGAAAGAAAGTGCGGAGAATAGAGCAGAGAAAGAAAGGAGAGCGTTTCAGTGAGCAGTGTGGCTCATCTGATTAATGTCCGAGCAGCCGACTCGACATTTTTTCCTTTTAGTTTATCCTGCAGCTTAGTCTGCAGATGTTGTTATTTCCTCGCTTGAGGACTTCTGTAACCCTCGTTTCATATGAATAAAGTTTGTTGTTGTTTTAGGCATCTTTAGGGTTTGCAGTTATTTTTATGTGCTAAAGTTTGTTGTTCTCTGTACAAATCGCCTCAGAGCGATTTTGTTCGGGTTCTATAAGTTAGAGCTCAGATCCGAGACTTTGCTCTCAGTTTCGGTGTTTCTCTCCTCCCAGCCAAGCAAGCAATTGCCGCAGCCGCGCAAGCCTTCGGAAAGAAAATATTGCAAAGCCAAAGTTGGCTAAGTCCGGAAGAGTCTTCCAAGTTCGCTGCCGCAACCCGACTGCGCCCGAGATCCGAGCGCAGCCCGAGTGCGCAAGCGCAACCCGGTTGCGCAATACTTTTGAGCGCACTCCGTGTGCGCTAGTGAAGCCTGAAGTCGGGCGCTGTCCGCACTTCGTCGTGCGCCGTCCGAAGTTCTCACTTCGCCCCCGAAGTCGGACTTCGGCAACTTCTCTCCCGACGTTCGCACTTCGCCCGCTGTGCACTGTGCGCCGTCCGCTGCCCCCACTCCGCACTTCGCTCCGCCACCGCACTTCGGGCCTCCCCTCCTGCGCCCTGCGCACTCCGCTCTTCGCCCCCGCGATCGGACTTCGGCGATATTAGAAATTTAAAATTCTTCAAATTGGTATCAGAGCCACTGATCCCTTGACGCGGAGACCGAAGCAGAATGGCTTCCACTAGCAACAATTTGCAGTTGCAGATCCCGCGCTTCAACGGAAAAATTACGATTACTGGAGCATCCAGATGAAGATCCCGTTCGGATCTCAGGAGCCGTGGGAGTTAGTCGAGAACGGCTACCCAAAACCGGCAGATGCAGAGAAGACCGGCCGCCCTCTCTCAAGCGGACAAGGACCTCGTTGAAAGAGAACACGAAGAAGGACCGGAAGGCCCTCTTCTACATCATGCAAGCAATCGAGGAGTCCATCTTCCCGCGGATCGCATCAGCCACCAAGGCGAAGCAGGCCTGGGAGATTCTGGCCAGCTCATACCAGGGCACCAATAAGGTAAAGTTGGTGAAACTGCAGATGCTCAGGAGGGAGTTTGAAAATCTGGCAGATGAGTGAGTCCGAGTCCATGAGTGATTTCTTCACCCGGACGACGGACATTATCAACCAGATGCGGTTGAACGGAGAAAATGTGCAGAGCCAGAGAATCGTGGAGAAGATTCTCAGAAGTCTGCCTGCCAAGTTTGACTCGGTTGTGATAGCAATCGAAGAGTCGAGGGATCTGACAACCCTCTCGACAGACGAACTCATGGGTTCGTTGCAGACACATGAACAGAGGCTGAGCCGTTCATCTCAGACCTCTCTGGAGCAAGCATTCAGGGCTCAGGTCTCATTTCGAGACAACGACAGACAAGATTCCCACCATGGCGCCTCTAGTTCTCACGGAGGAAGAGGCAAAGGCAGGCGTGGGAAAGGCAACAAGCAAGGAGGAAGGTCAAACCCTAGCGAAGGGGAGACCAACTGTAATTTCCATCAGCAAGGTGGAAGAGGCAGTTCGAGAAATCAGCAAGCTGGATCTGGTCAGAAGAAGGACATGTCAAAGGTCCAGTGCTATTTCTGCAAGAAGTTCGGCCATTACATCTCACAATGCAGAAAACGGATGGCCACGGAGAACCAGCAGCAAGCCCATTACACGGATGAAACCGGAAATGCGGCAGGAGGAAATGTGTTGTTGACTTGCAACATTGAGGAGGAGTGCCAGAAGAATGTCTGGTACTTAGACAGAGTGGGTGCAGCAACCACATGACGGGGAACAAGGAGATGTTCTCCCAACTGGATGAAACAGTCCAGCTCGAGGTGAAGATGGGGAACAACAACAAGGTTCCCGTAATGGGGAAAGGAAAAATCCTCATCCGCACCAGGCACGGCGAACGAAAGCAGATCTGTGACGTCTACTATGTGCCTGGCCTGAAGCATAACCTAGCCGAGCGTTGGACAGCTCGTGCGTAAGGGACATACGGTCCAGTTCAAAGACGGAGCTTGCACCATCAGAGACAAGTCGCATGGGCAGATTGCTACAGTGTCCATGACGAAGAACAAAATGTTTCCGCTGTAGATTCAGAATGAATCATTGATGTCTCTGAGTGCAGTTGTGAAAGATGCTACCTGGCTGTGGCATCTCAGATTTGGTCACCCGAACTTCAATGGCCTGAATCAACTGCACAAGAAGCAAATGGTGAAGGGTTTACCCCCGATAGAGCAACAAAATCAAGTTTGTGAGGGCTGCTTAGTCGGCAAACAACACAGGGATTCGTTCCCTTCCGATTAGTCTTGGAGAGCATCACAGCCACTGGAGCTGGTGCACTCAGACATTTGCGGTCCGATGCAGACCAACACGTTTGCCGGCAACAAATACTTCTTAACATTCATAGATGACTTCAGCCGGAAGACTTGGATCTATGCCATCAAGTTGAAGTCGAAGCATTTGCCAGATTTAAGTAGTTCAAGGCTCGGTGGAGAAACAGAGCGGATATCAGATCAAGACTCTTAGGACAGATGGCGGAGGTGAATACATCTCCAACGAATTCCATAACTACCGCAAGCAGCACGAAATTCGAAGGCAGTTCACTGCCAGATACACGCCACAACAGAACGGCGTAGCTGAGAGGAAGAACCGAACCATCATGGAGATGGCACGAAGCATGATGAAGGCGAAGGGATTGTCGCACGAATTTTGGGCAGAGGCTGTAACATGTGCAGTCTACCTGTCGAACGGATGTCCCACCAAAAGCGTGAAGGACAAAATCCCTCAGGAGGCCTGGAGCGGTGTGAAGCCAAGTGTGGCTCACTTGCGTGTGTTCGGGTGCATTGCATATGCACATGTTCCAGAAGAGAAGCGGCAGAAGTTGGATGATAGAGCCGAGAAGTGCATTTTCACAGGGTACAATGAGCAGGCGAAGGCATATAGGCTGTACAACCCCGTGACGAAGAAGCTCATCATCAGCCGTGATGTGAAGTTTCTTGAAGATGAAGCCTGGAACTGGAAGTCAGAGACTGGCCAGTCAGAGCCAGCAGTAGTACAGTCTGTTGACTTGGAAGAAGGAAGTGTGCAGCCACCTGCAACTTCCAGCAGCAACAGCGGTGCCAGTAGTAGCACAACCACTCCATCTCGGTCGCCTCCATGTGCAAGTAGAATCCAGAACCTGGTGACGCCAACGAAGACAAGGAGCTTGCAAGAAATCTACGAGGCAACCCAAACCCACATAGATGAAGAGTACTCTGACTTTGCATTCTTTACCGAAGTTGATCCAAAGAGAGTTCGAAGACGCAAGTCGAATCGAAGTGGGTGCATGCGATGGATGAGGAGATAGCAGCCATTGAAAAGAATGAGACATGGCAACTGGCTGATCTTCCAGCAGGAAAGAAGACCATTGGGGTCAAGTGGGTGTATAAGACAAAGTTCAACGCCCAAGGAGACGTTGACAAGCATAAGGCCAGACTGGTGGCGAAGGGTTACAAGCGGAAGTCGGCATCGATTACCATGAGGTATATGCGCTCGTAGCCCGACTTGACACAGTCAGGATGATCCCGGCATTGGCAGCCCAACAAGGTTGGAAGATGTACCAGATGGATGTCAAGTCAGCCTTCCTCAACGGAGTGTTGGAGGAAGAGGTCTACATAGACCAGCCACCAGGTTACGAAATTGAAGGCCAGGAGGGCAAAGTCCTGAAGCTAAAGAAGGCCCCGTACGGTTTGAAGCAGGCGCCCGAGCTTGGTACAGCCGGATTGACAGCTATTTTCAGGAAAATGGGTTTGTCAAATGCCCATATGAGCACACCCCGTACATGAAGACAAATGAAGCAGGTGAGCTCATTATCGTCCGCTCGTATGTGGACGATTTGATTTATACCGGCAACAACAATGTCCTGTTCGACCAGCTCGTAACAACCATGAAGAAGGAGTTCGAGATGACGGACTTAGGGCCGATGAAGTATTTTCTCGGCATTGAAGTTGACCAATCGGCAGATGGCATCTTCATTTCTCAGGGCAAGTATGCGAAGGATGTCCCGAAGTGGTTCAAGATGGAGGACAATAAACCCGCCATCACACCCGTAGCCACAGGTTTGAAGCCGAGCAAGCTGGATTCAGGGAGGAATGTAGATCCAACCCCTGTTCAAGAGGCTAGTTGGCGATCCGATGTATTTGACTGCAACTCGGCCGTATCTGATGTTCGGAGTCAGTCTGATCAGCCGTTTCATGGAGACTCCGAAGGACACGCACTGGCAAGCGGGCAAGAGGATCTTGCGCTATGTCAATGGGACGCGGAACAATGGCCTATTTTACGCCGTAAAGGACCAGCTTGGAACCGGTCGGCTTCACAGATAGTGACTGGGCTGGCAAGCACCGACGATCGAAAGAGCACCTCCGGGTATGCTTTCCATCTCGGATCGGGGCAGTCTCATGGGCATCCAAGAAGCAACCCATCGTTGCGTTGTCCACAGCCGAAGCAGAATATGTCGCCGCCACGTCGCCCGCATGCCAAGCAGTTTGGCTGCGAAGAGTTCTGAGTGAACCGAACTATCCTCTGGAAGGCGCGACAACAATTTTTTGTGATAACAATTCGGCCATCGCACTGTCAAAGGATCCCGTGTTCCATGGCCGGACGAAGCACATCGATATTCGTTATCACTTCATCAGAGAGTTGGTGAAGTCCGGAGAAATTCAACTCCAGTTTTGCAGATCCAAGGAGCAGCTGGCAGATATCTTCACGAAGCCTTTGAAGGAGGAAGACTTCAGCAGATTGCGAGAGCAGCTTGGAGTCAAAGCGCTCGTGAAATCAGGCTTAAAGGAGGGTGTTAGAAATATTAACCCAGATTTCACGCCTCCGCCGATTACGCTCCGAACTTGGGCGAAGCCGGACCGCGCTCGCAGTTGGGGATCCCGACAAAAAGGTTTGACATGACGTCGCACCTACCCTCTGACAGATGTGACATCTGACAGATCCGATCGCCGCAGAAGTTAATGCCAGTTCGACGATTGGTCAGAAACCCTAGTTGAGGGCCTGTCAGAACCTGTCAGAGGACAAACCCTATCCTCCTCTCCCCGCGGCTATATAAGGCAGTTCGGGTTTTTTCAAACAGGGTAGAAGAGTGGGAAGGGCAGTTAGAAGAGAAGAGTGCGGGTGTGGGAAGAAGAGGAGAGAAAGTGCGGAGAATAGAGCAGAGAAAGGAGAGCGTTTCAGTGAGCAGTGTGGCTCATCTGATTAATGTCCGAGCAACCGACTCGACATTTTTTCCTTTTAGTTTATCTTGCAGCTTAGTCTGCAGATGTTGTTATTTCCTCGCTTGAGGACTTCTGTAACCCTCGTTTCATATGAATAAAGTTTGTTGTTGTTTTAGGCATCTTTAGGGTTTGCAGCTTATTTTTATGTGCTAAAGTTTGTTGTTCTCTGTACAAATCGCCTCAGAGCGATTTCGTTCGGGTTCTATAAGTTAGAGCTCAGATCCGAGACTTTGCTCTCAGTTTCGGTGTTTCTCTCCTCCCAGCCAAGCAAGCAATTGCCGCAGCCGCGCAAGCCTTCGGACAGAAAATATTGCAAGGCCAAAGTTGGCTAAGTCCGGAAGAGTCTTCCCAACTTCGCTGCCGCAACCCGACTGCGCCCGAGATCCGAGCGCAGCCCGAGTGCGCAAGCGCAACCCGGTTGCGCAAGCGAAGCTTGAAGTCGGGCGCCGTCCGCACTTCGCCGTGCGCCGTCCGAAGTTCGCACTTCGCCCCCGAAGTCGGACTTCGGCAAATTCACTCCCGACGTTCGCACTTCGCCCGCTGTGCGCTGTGCGTCGTCCGCTGCCCCCACTCCGCACTTCGCTCCGCCACCGCACTTCGGGCCTCCCCTCCTACGCCCTGCGCCCTGTGCACTCCGTTGTTCGCCCCCGCGATCGGACGTCGGCGATATTAGAAATTTAAAATTCTTCAAATTCCACATGTTCAAGCAGATCACCTTCAGTGGAAAGTTCAGCAGTTGTGGCATCCAAAGGTATTTCACAACCCCTTACAACCATAAATTTGTCAACCTTCTTATAGTAAGACTTTTTCATAGAATCATCACAGTACATGAATGAATCACTGACTGTGTTTAAAAGGCCATGTATGAATTCCCTGTGTCTAACACCAAGCCTTGCAAGAAGAAGATTTGTGTATTTGACAGTAGTAGCTTTACAGGCTTGCCAAACAAAATTGAAATAAAATGAGAAAATGTCCATGATAACCAGAACTGCGCTCACCAGTATGGAGTCTTGATCATTTCCTTTGCCCTTCAACGCCAGGGGAAAGATTGACAGAATTTTCATACAGTTGCCATTCAGCACCTCGGAGCTAGTGTTATCAACAATACAGTACTCTTCACATTCCTTGATAGTTCTACCAGTTAGAACATACTTCAACATGGCTTCAGGCTTCACAGATTTAACAAGATGGGTTTCGCCCATCAAAACAATGTCCTCTGTGACTATTGTGTACTTGTCTGCAAAATGCAAGAACTTTAGAGGTTTGCCGTTTTCAAGAGAGGAACAAAATCGATAATCCTTGTTGTTCAAGCTAAACCTCATATCATAGTTGTTCTCTATGGAGAATGAGTGGGAGTTTTTCTCCTCTTCATTGTCGTAAGTCTGCCAATCGTCACCTGTCTCTCTGCTCTTGCCGTCCATGAGCAGGAAACGTCTCCGGCGAAACCAAGTACGTTGTGAGCCATGCCACACCATACTGAGCATGATGAAAGGTATGCGGAAAATTTTGGTTTTATTTAGGAATTGCCACAAACTATAGACAACCTGAAGCCAGAGAACCCAACCTGGAACCACAAAGGAAGCCATCGCTGTTACAATTTGCTGCTGTAGCTACCAATGCCTACAACAGAATGCGGACCACAAAACAACGTTACCCCTTGTGCCTCCTTGCACTTTCCTGCTCTCAATATTTTACTAAGTCAAACAGAAAGGTTACCCCCTAGCTCTTCGGATTTCTTTCTTCATTCTCTGACCCATTTCAAATGCTTGAGAGTGCCTATTCTTTTGGGCAAAACCATGCTCATCCTCCCCACCCCTTACAATTCAAGCCAAACAATAATCTACATCTCTGAGTAATAAACATGACTAAATAAGTAAAGGAGGATCCTGTTGGAGGATGGATTGTCCAGTTTTTTCAACTTCCTTCTCACTTTTAGGATATCTGTATAATGATTGGCTACATGCTTCTACTGCTCTACATGGACAATAAAGTTTATTATTTACAGTGATGAGATGAATTTTAAGGACTTTACTAGAAGCTTTGTGCATCAAGAGAATGAGAAAGAAGTTCTAATTGTTAAAGAGTTCTAATAAATATTGTAATGGAGTCATTGTTTTTTTTTTTTTTTTGGCAAGATGAGTTTCAAAGGACTCTCTTTGGACCTTTATGCATTAGGGGATTTACACGTTCGAGCAAGAAATAAAGTGTAGGAATATTATATGATAGTCAAACTTTGAACCTCATTTATTATAATAGATGTTAAATGTAATTATCTATGTTAAAGTCATTGATGTTAAAGATAAAATTGGGAAACTCTATGCACATTTAATCTAAGAAGGCTAAATACAAAGTCCTTGGTATCACCATTTATTTTCTTATGCGTATGCATGTAAAAAATACTTTGTGTTACCTCAATTATAAAAAAAAATTGTTGAAGAATTTAAATTAAATAATATCACTTCAAAATTTATTAGGAAACAAATTCAAAGGAAAATAGTTTCACGACAGCGCAACTGTTCAGACCTTGGTTCTTCTTAGGGAGGTCCAAGGTTCATACAACGCGTGGGCGAGTGTGTGATGGGGTGGGTGTGTATGATTGTGTGTTTGGTTCCTATTGATAAGTTTAGCTCTCACCCTTATGAGAGATCATGGTTGAGATGGGGAGATGTCCAGCCTTAAGTATCCTTAGTAGGGGTTTCTCACACTAACCTAATAAAAAAAAACAAAGAAAAATAATTACTTTAGAAAAAAAAAATTAATAAATTCTTCAAATAAATACTTATTGAAGTAATCAAAATGATAAAAAAAATATACATTTATTTTAAATAATAATTTTTTTTAATAAAATAATTATAAAATATTTTGTTTTCCATTCATAATACACTCAACATCAATTTCTTTTACCCAGCCCTGCTGTGTACGGATTAGCAAACTTAACTTGCTTTATTTTCACCGGACTAAGCTATTAGCGAAAAAGGTTCCAATAACAATATGAACACGAATAGATTGATTCTCATTCAATGTTGCTTTCTAGACAAGGACAGGGGCACCCTAAATGAATTGAAAGTGTAAACTTTAATTAAAACTGAGTACAAATTTGAACCACACGCGATTCACAGACAAACTGATTTGAAAACCTCAAGCCAAAGTGGGTAACATATCTGCTACTTCCTCCACAGATCCCTAGACATCTCTACTACAAGTCATGAGAAAGATTATACTGGACAAGAATAACACATCCATTAAAAGACATATAAGAATGAACTCTTTGGACTCACGAGAAACTACACTGATCTAGTGTCACACAGTATAGACTAGTATAAAGATCATGCAAAATTATAGGACTAGATAACTGCGGAGATGCTCCACGTTCCATGTGTTCCATATTAATTCCTGCAAATCAGTGCGAGATGCTCCACGTTCCATGTGTTCCATATTAATTCCTGCAAATCAGTGCCAAAAAAAAAATCATTTTTTTAAGTAATGCATAATCTCTTTTTAAAAAATAAAATAGGTTGAAAAATAGAAAAACAATTGTGATATAGAAAGAAAAATTACAAGGAAAAAAAAAGTGAGTGCAAAGATAAAAAAGATAAATTTAAAGATTAAAAAACATGATTAATTAGTTAAGAAAAGCCATTTGAAATGAGTCTATATGTTTTTGTATTTAACATTGGTTGATCCATCTATTCCTCCCTTGGGTGGACCATCCAACATATGCATGGTCCATAGTTGGATTAGATTATATGGAGTGATGATTAAGGATTTAAGAGTGCTGCAATTTTGAAAGATCAAGATGTATGGAGAAATATTGTATTGTAAACAAGCAATTGGATCAATGAATAAAATTCAATGTACAATTTGTGTCTTCTCCTTGGTAAGATTTTTTCTTACTTTTTATTCTTTGTAAACCAACAATTAGTACGGGAGCACTCAATTTTTATATTTGGTATCAAAGCTAGGTTTGTCTATGAAGAAAGGTCAAAGAAGGCTATAGTAAAGAGAACAACTAAAGAGGCAAAGGAATAGACTGTTATAGAGGTAAAAGAAATAGCAGCAACATCAAAAGCTATTGTAGAAAGAGTAACAACAATTCGAGAAAGACCAAAAGCTAAGAGCGCAATTATTAAAAAACATAATCTAGCATCAGCAATAGCAATTTAGATCTTATTGCACCACTTACAACAACAATTTAATAATGCTATTAGCAATAACAGTTTAAGAATGCTACTAGCAATAGCAGTTTAAATCTTCCTTAGTCTCAGATTTCTCTATTTAAGGGAGATAATTATGTTTTTTGGAGCCATAATGCAGAAAAACTATAGCATGTCCAATCCTCATAATTTGGTTTCAAGTACAGTGTTAAAACTAGGAGTCCCAAGCACTCACAAAGTTGCTTAGCGAGGATGTTGGAGCAACGAGTAGAAGTAATCCTACATCCAAATCGTAGGTTGCTTCAAGGAGGACCCAAAAGCTTTTTGGTGGAGCAACTTCAATGCATGGAAGTCCTGGATTCAAGTCCTAGTTGGTCCATACTTTTAGCATGGTATGAGAGCCAAAGAAAAATATAAGAGCAGTAAGAGAAGCCTTAGAAGAGAAAGTGCAACAAGAGCAGGAGTATTCCCAAATACAAAATGGGGAGCGATGAGAACCGTTGGATAAAGGTTATGTTTGGTAGAAGCAAGGTCCCTCACATGAGAGAAGAAAGATGAAGGTTTGATGCAAAAACAATAGAGTGAGCCTTGTAAGGAATGATCTACTCTATTACATGTGGCGGAAACAACTGGTTATCTATGCATTCTGTTAGGATGAGAAGATTACCATAAGGACACTTTTGGTTGAGTCATGGGACCAAACCCATGTTAAAAAAGAAAAAAAAAACCACCAACAGACGGTCACAAAAATATGTGAATGTGAATGCACTATAATGTAAGTATATGTGCAATATAGCAAGTGTAAGAGAAATTTTTATCCAAGAATTTAAAACAGATATTAAAGATTAGAACATTAAGCATTAAGGGGAAGAATGTTGAAAAATAATAATGCTTAATGAGAAAAAACACATGAAAGTGCTTTTCTTAGAAAAGAAGAAAATAGGTTGAAAAAATAGAAGAACAATTGTGATATAAAAACAGACAAACAAAATTAAAAAAGGTGAGTGCAAAGATTACAATAAATAAGTCTAAAGATAGAAAAGCATGACCTATTAGTTTAGAAAAACCATTTGTAATAAGTCTATATATTCTTATATTCAACATTAGTTGATCCATCAATCCTCCCTTGGTTGGATCATATGCATGGTTGGTAGTTGGATTACATTATATAAAGTAGTGATTATAGATTTCAGTGCAGCATCAAGAAACAAAAAGTTTGAAATATCAAGATGTATTAAAGAATATTATATTGTAACCAAGCAATCAAACAATTACATTTATGAATAATTTGTGTCTTCTCAAAATGTTTTTTTTTAAGTTCAGTACAGAAAAGCAAAGCATCTCTGCCCTAATCAAGGGATGAATGTTAGAAAGACAATTATGGGTTTACAATGGCCAGCAACTGTACCAGTCACTCTTCACGAGAGAAGTCCTTGGACGTCTTTGAAGTTGGAGAAAAAAGCAGCCGAGAGTCTACCTGCATATGACCGACAAGAATATATCATTGCTGCCACTAGAATCTTACAAGTCTTACACCTTAAAATACATAAAGAGATGGTTCAAGTTGTGACAACTCTTTTTCAAAATAAAAAGCTTTGTCTGATCTAGGCAAAAATGGAACTTAAATGTAGAGCACAGCTAGTTCATTCATTTAAACCCAAATAGCTTTGCAATATATGTGCAGATTGAAATTGTTTAATTTCTTTGACATAAATAATTTGTTGAAAGTGAAATCTATAATGGAACTTAAGAAAGCACTGCACCTGTAGAACATCCCGATCCGTTTCCATACGGACTGATTTCCTTGAGATGGTTGAGTCAGAAATAAATAACTTCACTGGACGTTCCAACTGGACAGTTAAAACCCATTCAAAGACACCGTCAGTCATGGCTTTTATTGGGTTTAAAACATGTGCTGAGTTTTTGGAAAGATGGCGGAATGGGTAATTTCCAGTGTCAACACAATGCCTCAAATAATTTATAATTTCTAATATCTCTGACTTGGACAAACACTCCCTCCTCTCCTTATAACTATTGCTGTCTGTTATGGTGATACTGTATAAGCCTTGATCATTCATTTCAGTGTCCACAACGAACGTGTTCAAATTCATGGTGAATTCCACATGTTCAGACAGATCACCTTCAGTGGAAAGTTCAGCAGTTGTGGCATCCAAAGGTATTTCACAACCCCTTACAACCATAAATTTGTCAACCTTCTTATAGTAAGACTTTTTCATAGAATCATCACAGTACATGAATGAATCACTGACTGTGTTTAAGAGGCCATGTATGAATTCCCTGTGTCTAACACTAAGCCTTCCAAGAAGAAGTTTTGTGTATTTGACAGTAGTAGCTTTACAGGCTTGCCAAACAAAATTGAAATAAAATGAGAAAATGTCCATGATAACCAGAACTGCGCTCACCAGTATGGAGTCTTGATCATTTCCTTTGCCCTTCAACGCCAGGGGAAAGATTGACAGAATTTTCATGAAGTTGCCATTCAGCACCTCGGAGCTAGTGTTATCAACAATACAGTACTCTTCACATTCCTTGATAGTTCCACCAGTTAGAACATACTTCAACATGGCTTCAGGCTTCACAGATTTAACAAGATGGGTTTCGCCCATCAAAACAATGTCCTCTGTGACTATTGTGTACTTGTCTGCAAAATGCAAGAACTTGAGAGGTTTGCCGTTTTCAAGAGATGAACAAAATCGATAATCCTTGTTGTTCAAGCTAAACCTCATATCATAGTTGTTCTCGATGGAGAACGAGTGGGATTTTTTCTCCTCTTCATTGTCGTAAGTCTGCCAATCGTCACCTGTCTCTCTGCTCTTGCCGTCCATGAGCAGGAAACGTCTCCGGCGAAACCAAGTACGTTTTGAGCCATACCACACCATACTGAGCATGATGAAAGGTATGCGGAAAAATTTGGTTTTATTTAGGAATTGCCACAAACTATAGGCAACCTGAAGCCAGAGAACCCAACCTGGAACCACAAAGGAAGCCATGGCTATTACTATTTGCTGCTGTAGCTACCAATGCCTAAAACAGAATGCGGCCCACAAAACAACGTTACCCCTTGTGCCCCCTTGCACTTGCCTGCTCTCAATATTTTACTAAGTCAAGCAGAAAGGTTACCCCTAGCTCTTCCGATTTCTTTCTTCATTCTCTGACCCATTTCAAATGCTTGAGAACGCCTATTCTTTTGGACAAAATCATGCTCATCCTCCCCACACCTTGCAATTCAAGCCAAACCATAATCTACATCTCAGAGTAATAAATATGACTATATATGCAAAATGCACGCTTTTCACCGAAACATCGATATACAAAGTGTACGAAAAAGTAGGTGGTTGATTGATACGTTGCTTCGCTTGTGTCTACACTCAATTTGTTTGAGGCCCACACCACTTCGTCAGGTCGGTTGAAGATCCTTTTCGAGACTTCGAGTAGTTTCTACCATGACTAAATCCTAGCAAACATAAAATGTCAAGAATATTTTATATGAAAAGCCGTTATCTAATTGTTTATTTCTTAATCCACAAAATTGCATGGTATCTTTCAGTTTAAAAAAAAAAACACTTCTGAAATGTTATCAAGAAAGAAATAATAGAAGATGTGTAAGAGGTGGGTTTTGGAAGACAACAGTGGATCTTTTTATATAGTTGAAAAGATCGGTTGTGGAAAATGTTATGAAGTTGAAAAGACAAGGATGTGAGAGGGAAGGAATCTTTTTAGTTGATAAGACCAGGTTATCGATTATTAAATATTTTTTTTAATATTATATACTTATGTGGGAAAATCAGCCAGTCCTCTGCCCCCTTAACAAGAACCCAAGAATCTTTGCAGACGGATGACAAGCATTTTTTTTTTTTTCTTCCGTTTTTATTCGGATTTACCCTCAGTCATTAGGATCAACTAACATATCTGAGGTTTTACCCTCAGTCTTTAGGATCAACTTACGTATCAGAGGACAACCTTGAACGCTTCGCTTTTCAACCACCGGATTTTGAGGAAACGCGAGGTAAGGGACACTTTATCGGGCATCTTTTTCTTTTTCTTTTTCTTTTTTTTTTTTTTTGATATAAGAGTTAGTTACATTTACATTATTTTTAGTAATTGTATTTACGGTATAAGGTTCAAATCATCAAATCATAAGGGCAAGCATCATTTTTATATCTACCCATGGCTGATATGTAGAAGCCTCTTTCTAAATTAAAGCTTGGCTAAGGGATTGGTCAATGTATTCAAGCAAGATTTTTTTTAAATGTATTAACCTCCCAAATTTTTTTTTCCTAACACTTATTTTTGCTGCCAAGCATCCAATCATAAGGTAAAAGACTATCCACTTATGTCGCATTTCGTGCCCACCTCTAAGCAAACCCTCCTTTCAAGGAGGAAGGGTTGGATCACTGTAGGACGACACAAAAATCAATGTTCTAATGTCGCTAAAACTTCCAATCCTATGTCACTTGCGAAGATGGCGGTCATCACAAATGTACAACCTTCAATTTTGGTGCCAGATATGCTACCAAAGTAGCCAATTGGTAGCCTTCCAACAATGGAAGTGGTAAGCAATGAGGCCTTGTCATCTCATCAAAACCATTCATCAAGTTTTGATAGCAGGGTTCTCAAAAAGGGAGTGAAACTAGTCTTTCTGCCCTTGTATCCTCGCTACAATGTGCATCACTCCCACGACTCCTGAAGGGATATGGAGACTAGAGATTTTGTGTTGGAGAAGAGGCCTCACCTTGCCCACATTTATTTGGGGAGCTTTAAAGATGACCCTGGAGGCTCCAATAGTGTCAATGTTTTGATGTCCTTTAGTGGTAATAGTGCCTTGTTTCCAAGCAAGCATTAATAGGATCTACATATTTCTTCTTTATTCTCTGTAGTATTTGTTGAGAAATGTAGCTCGAACAAGAACTTCTTGCACAGGCTTCAGTATGAATGTGCTAGAAGTGGTTTGAGACATTTCGAGGATGATGCAGAGGATGATATGGCATAACGGGACCCACAATGGGGAGTCAAAGGATCTACATGGCACTTGGTGGATTAGTTCAGGAGAAGTACCTCATGGACAAAGTGAAGTTGTGTCTTAGGTTTAGATTTCCTATTATTTCATTTTCTCTCATTATTTTTAAAGTGACCACTTAGGAAAAGTGGAAACTAATTCTATTTTGTAATTCACTTTAGAAGGGTTGAAAGTCTTTTATCTTGAAGTTGACTTAGACTAGGATTTAATCTAGTTCGTACATCTCAAGATGAGATAAGATCTAATCTTGATCATACTTCTAAAGAGATTAGGATTTATATTCAATCATAAAAGGAGAAAAGCATGAGTGCTTAGAGAAGGAAGAAGAAGAAGAAGAGCAGAATGTTGAAGAGAATTGTAAGGTTAAGAGAAGAGGAAGAGTGACTTGTTGTCTAAGAAAGGTAAAAATAGAGCAGGTTGTCCTGCTGAAGTTGTACCCTCATCTATTGTGTAATACTTGTAGGTTCAAAAATTTATTTTGCTTTTGTTGTTCATTATCCAACTATTGTATGCTTGTTGCATGTACAGAAATATAGGATAACAATCATATAGGCTTAGAAAAATTTACATGGTATCAGAGCTTTACTGTGATTGAGATCCTCAAGGGTTTATAGTAGTAGATCATTGTTGGATAGAAAGAACCAGTAGCTAGAGGGTTTCATACTTTTTCTTGAAGGACTAAGATTATTTTTAGGATAATTTTTTTTTAGTCTTCCATATCAGATCTAAAAGTTTCTGCAGTAGATCTTAGAGATGATAGCAAATAGCCTCAGATTTGAGGATAGATTGTTTTATGCCTTCAATTTCTTGCCTTGGAAAGTTAGGGTAATGTTCTTATTGGAAGAGAATGATCTTTGGGGTATTGTCAAGGAAGTTGTGACTTCGCCTACAGATCCATAGCAATTGGCAGCTCATAGAAAGAAGGAAGTAAAGGCCAAGCAAATGATCTTAGATGCAATGAAGGATCACCTGATTCCTCACATATCTGAGAAGACTATCACAAAGGAGATTTTTTATGCCCTAGTTAGCCTCTACCAAAGTGAGAACATAAATAGGGAGATGATATTGTGAAACAAACTCAAATCTATAGAGACAACCAGATCTAACACCGTTACCAGTTACCTGATAAAGATCACGTAGATTCTTGGTCAACTGAAAGCAGTTGGGGAGAAGGTTGAAGACACAGAGTTGGTGAATGTGGCACTAAATGGTTTCTCAGCTTCATGGGAATCATTTTTCAAAGGCATCTGTGCTCGTGAGCACCTTCCCACCTTTGAGAAACTATGGGATGATTTTATCCAAGAGGAGACTTGGATGGAGTCAAAGGCCAGCGAAAAGGGTGGTGAAGATAATCTAGACCTCTTTGGGAAACCAAGAAGGGCAGAGATAAAGGATCCAACAAGGGTAAGGTAAAGAGTGATGATTCAACCTCACAGTCAGGGAAGAAATACTTAAGCAAGATCAAGTGCTTCATTTGTCATAAGCACAAATATTATGCATCATAGTGTTCAAACAAGAAGAAGGGCAAAGGGAAGCAACAACAGATGCAGGTAGCAACCTTCCCAAAAAAATAGATGAGCAAGTTTTCTACCAAAATTGATAAGGAATTATTGTTGGTCTCTTGCCTTTCTACTAGTATAGTTTTAAGGGATGATTGGTATGTGGACAGTGGGGCATCTCGATACATGATATCAGACTGATAATTTTTTATCAATCTAAAAGAGCAGGACTCAAGGGTTTAGGTTGAGCTTGGTGATGATGCCAAGTATCCAGTTGAAGGAATTTGTACCATTCCTTTTCAACTCCAGATAGGGAACTCTTTAGATTTTGATGATATTTTCTTTTTTCTAGGTCTCAGGAAGAACTTGATTTCAATTTCGGTTATGGAGGATTAGAGTTATGTAATAGAGTTCAAGAACCAACAATACCTTATTAGATCGAAAGAATATAGCCTAGTAATAGCACAAGTGAAAGAGGGTAGGGAAGACAATCTATACAGGTTGCAGGGTGAACCTTTTCTAGCCCTAGTTCATAGTAGTAACAACTTGTGTGAGTTTTGGTACAAGAGGATGGAGCACCTGCATTATAGAGCATTGTCTATTCTAATGGAGATAGTCACAGGTCTTCGAGAGTTCAGCATTGAGTAATAGGGAGTATAAAGAGGGTGCATGCTTGGCAAGCATGCCAAGGCTACTTTCCTAAACAACAGACATAGTTCTAAGGAGATACTAGATCTAGTACATTCAAATGTTTGTGGACTAATGTTAGTAGCATCAATTTTAGGCATCAATTTTAATGGGGGTGAGTATACCTCCAAGGAGTTTGATGGTGTCTACAATCAGGTAGGAATCAAGAGGGAGCTATCTGATCCATACAACCCACAACATAACGTGGTTGTAGAGTGAAATAATTGATCCATCATAGGAGCTACGAGGGCCATTTTTTATGACCAGAGTTTGTTGATGTTTTTTGGGCAAAAGCATGCAACACAACAGTCTATATCCAAAATAGGTGTCCTCATAGGATCTTGGAGGACAAGAAACTATATGAGGTATTAACTGGTGTGAAGCCAAAGATGAGTTATTTTTGCATCTTTGGATTTCCAATTTATATCCATGTTTCGATGGAGAAGAGGATCAAGTTGGAGCCCTCTAGTAGGAAGGGTTTATCTGTAGGTTACAATGAGACTTCAAAAGCTTACATGATCTATATTCTAGAGTAGAGAAAGACAATAGTGAGTAGGGATGTAAATTTTGAGGACATTGTATCTAGGAAGTCTCATGAGTCTATTCCATTGACAAAGAATGAGAAGTAGGAAGCTTCAAATGTTGAGCTAAGGTCACCAAAGACAACAATGGTTTTTAGTTCAAGACATCAACCTTCAGGTGAGGAGGAGGAGACATTAGCCCCTTCTAGTTATATTAGGAGATCTCAATGGCTCACAAATATATTGAGGGATGCTCAAGAGTATGTTGAGGCTCCTAGCAACATGATTAGGGGAAGCAGACCTTCAAGGAAGTTTCAGAACTACATGGCATTGATGAGCAACATCATAAATTTAAAGCCTTCCAATTTTTATAAGGTAGTAGACCAATAGGTTTTGCGGGATTCCATGGTGGAGGAGTAATCCTCCATCATGAAGAATGATGTTTGGGACATAGTGCCAAGACCAGAGGGAATTCAGTTGTGATTTCAAGGTGGATCTACAAAATTAAGCATGTTGTAGATGGTGGCATCAAGAATTTCAAGGTAAGGTTTGTGGCGAGAGGGTTCTACCAAAAAAAGGGAGTGGACTATGAGGATACTTTTTCTCCAGTCACTAGATACACTTCAATTAGAGCAATGATATATTTAGCTTCATTTATGAGATGGCAAATTTATCAAATGGATGCGAAGACAACTCTTCTTAATGGGATCATTGAGGAAAAAGTGTACATAGAGTAGCCTCAGGGATTTGAAGTAAATGGGAAGGATTCCCATGTTTGTAAGCTTAGGAAATCCTTATATGGAGTCAAATAGGCACCAAGAGCATGGTATTCCAAGATAGATGGATATTTGTAGTGTGGAATTCACCAAAAGTAATATAGATCCCATTCTATATTACATATTTTTTGGGACTGATCTACTCATTTTGGTGTTATATAAAAATTACTTATTTCTTACAGGTGTAGATAAGCTCATTGTAGGGTGCAAAGCAGATATAGCAACTAATTTTGAGATGAAATACATCAACATGATGCATTACTTCTTGGGTTTGGAGGTTTGGCAAAGACCAAGGAAGATATTCCTTGGGCAGGGTAAGTATGCAGTTGAGAACCTAAAGATGTTTCATATGGAGAACTACAAGCCTATGGCCACACCCATGATCACTAATCTGAAGAAGGTGAAAACTTTATACTCAAATTTGGTGGACCCTACATTGTATAGGGAGCTGATAGGATCCTTGATGTGTTTGATCAATACTAGACCAAATATATGTTTTGTAATGAACACCTTGAGTCAGTTCATGGTGGATCCAAGGCAAGAGCATTGTGTAGTAGCAAAACATGTGCTTAGATACTTGAGGGGTATAGTGGAATATGGTCTAAGATATCTTGGATATGGTGAAGTGAGGTTGTAGGGGTATACAGACTCATATTGGGTAAGTAATGCAACAAACAAGAAGAGCACCTTAGGGTGCTGCTTTAGATTGGGATTAGACATGATATCCTAGATCAGTAGGAAGCAAACTTCTATGGCACTTAGCTCAAAAGAGGCTGAATACATGGTAGCTAATACTTCTAGTTGTGAGGTCATCTAGCTTTGCAAGTTACTTACAATATTGATTAATCAAGAGTTGGATCCCATGGTGATATACTGTGATAATTAGAGTTGTATCAAACTCTCTGAGAATCCAATATTTTATGACAAATCCAAACACATAGAGATCAAATATCACTTCACACAAGACAAGATTTAGAGGGAGTAATAAAGCTCCAATATATACCCATAGATCAGTAGGTAGCTATTTTGACCAATCCCTTAGTGAAAGGGAAGTTTGAAGCATTTAGAGACAGACATGGATTGGTGCAAAATTCCTTCCTTTCTAAGAGGGAGTGTTGAGAAATGTAGCTTGAATAGGAACTTCTTGCATAGACTTCAGTATGAATGTTCTAGAAGTGGTTCAAGATATTTCAAGGATGATGCAAAGGATGATATGGCATATTGGGACCCACAACAAATATAGGGAGAATCTACATGGAACTTGGTGGATCATTTCAGTAGAAGTACCTCATGGACATAGTCAAGTTGTGTATTAGGTTTAGATTTCCTATTATTTCATTTTCTTTCATTATTTGTAAAGTAACCACTTAGGAAAAGTGGGAACTAATTTTGTTTTGTAATTCACTTTAGAAGGGGTGAAAGTATTTTATCTTGAAGTTGACTTAGATTAGAATTTAATCTAGTCCATACATCTCAATATGAGATAAGATCTAATCTTAACTGTACATCTAAAGAGATTAGGATTTCTATTCAAACCTAAAATGAGAAGGGAAAGAGTGCTTAGATAAGGAAGAAGAAGAAGAGAAGATTGTTGAAGAGAACTACAAGGTTAAGAGGAGAAGAGTGATTTTGTGTCTAAGAAATGTATAAATAGAGTAAGTCATCCTGTTGTAGTTGTACCGTCATCTATTGTGTAATACTTGCAGGTTCAAAAATTTATTTTGCTTCCATTGTTCATTTTCTAACTATTGTGTGATTGTTGCATGTACAAATATATAGGATAGCAATCATTTAGGCTTAGCAATATTTATAGTATTTCAATTGCTTGAACAGGAAAATGATGGCAAGGAATCAATCCTTTCATTTCCTCTTAGGGGTCCTCCAACAAGGACTGCTTGGGATAACTTCATAAGTGCACAGGTGACATGCAACAGTATCAACAATTCTCAGAGTAGGTCTCATTCATTTGTAGGATCTATAAAGTTTTTCTAATTCTTTGCAATGTTTTAGTTTAACAATTTAGAGCTTCAAATTGTTTGTTTTGTTTTAATTATAGCTTAACAATATAATGGTATAAGTCCTCAAATCTTTATTTTTCGATTCTAGGTGAATATTTTTTTGACATTTTGGGGTGTGCTTCTATACCATCCATAGTTTTTGTGATTAATGTAACTATTGTTTTTTAGGAATACAAAGCACTTTTTAACTAAAACAAAAAAATAAAATAAAGGTTACATTGTCAATTATATAAATCAAGATTTTATGATATTCCACAGTTTGGCTTGGCTTCCCTATCTGAGAGGAGGGAGAAATGGAGTAAGTGGGAATATAGCGAAAAGCCTAAGGCTTTAAACCCATAGTATATTTTGTGAGAATTTTAATAATTTCATGCCTATGCAAAATATTTAGAGTTTAAATTTGTGATATTTAATACAACTTTGTATCATTTATACATATATTCTATAAATATTAATTTATTATTTAAAAAAGAGTTTATATTACCACTAAATTTTGTAACTGTTTTACCAATAAAACAAAAATAACAACAAATTGTGCGACATATATGCTTTTATATCTTACTCCAAACTTGTTTTACCACTTAACAAGATCAATAAATGTGTTTAACCATTTATTATCTACCACAAACCAAACACTTAGGATGAACAACCCCAAAATTTGCTAAATACACTCTAGGGGGGTTCTTGAGGTGCAAGACCCTCGATACCAAGAGCTTATTAGACTTTATTGTATCTGATTTCTAGATAAATTATGTTAAACTTGTGCCATAAACCTTTGAAAAATTAAATGTTTCATTCATCACTCTTTCTAGTTTCCACAAGCATAAGGGGGATCAAATGGCTATATAGAGTTCTAAGAACTAGGGCTTTAGATTCTTCTACCATCTAACCAATGTCAATCCTTAAGAGAATTATAAACCATGGTAGTTGATGACTTGTAGTTCCTAAATTATCAAACTTTAAATAGACAAGATAACAATTTTAATGTGAGATGGAAGGGAGAAATGTTCTCTAAGCTCTTGCCATGACTTCCATATTTGAAGGGAGATATTCTATGGATTAATAAAGTAGATAACGCATATTTTAAAAGTATATTACCTTTCTAGATCAAGGATCAAAGGTCAATTTTTATTTAGTACTCGACGACTCCACTAGATTGAGGAGGTAACAAAGCTTACACCCCATATACAAGTGGACTTATCCCACATTAATAGTTCAATAATAAGTTGCTAATCCCTCCAAATACTTCTAATTAGAAGAGTCCCTTTAGCTAAAAAATATTCAACATTATGAATATTTTTGAAGTAACCAACCAGTTCCCACATGCTATTAAAATGAGCAAACTTAATTTTGAATTTAACAAGGTATTTCTAAAGCTTATTTCCAACTAAAACTTTTGCAACACACATTGCCATAATATTGATCCTTTGATATGAATAGTCAATGAGATTAAGCCTTACCTTTTTGTATAATGCCTCCAAGAGATAACAACCTTCATATGGATACCACCCATCTTTTCCATAAAAAAATCACATTATTTTAGTGAGCTACCCATAACACATCCTGCTTGGAAACCCTTATAATGAGTAGAACATGTACATGGCAATGAATATTTTTTCCACTACTTGAAGTTAACAAATGATAAAAAAAAGTATCTATGACCCAATTATCAAGCTTATTTTGGAATCTAGTCATGCATCACTTCCAAAAAATTGTGGATGCTACTTTATAACCTAAAGGAATGCCTAAATGGTTGATTACCTCTCGATGAGCAATTTGTTTACATTCATTACAAAGCCAAGGCTATCCAGCTCTGTATTGACAATAATAAACCTAGTCTTGATTGGGGATAACCTTGCTCATAAAACGTTACAAAATGCTTCAAAATCATCTAGGATATTATCTAGATCCCTTTTATTGTTTTGGAAGAACATGATTGAAAATAAATGAAATACAAATTTAGAATTTCACTATGATCGAGAAGAGAGGTGCCCTTAATTAACCTCACTTGAGTTTCTTTTTCAAGCGAGCACCAAGAGAATTTGCTAAAATCACATTAATAGTGGTAAAAATGGGTAACCTTGATGGATTAAGGGATGTATAATTAGGTCAAAAAGAAATTGTTCACCACTAGCTTGGATGAAGCATCACAAAACACAAGAGCATCCTTATGTATGAACTTAGGACCAAATATTTTCATGATAAAGGACTGCTTGATACTATCATAGGCTTTATCAAAATTCAATTTTAGGATTAAGGCATTACAACCTTAGTCTTAAACCCACTCTAAGGTCTCCTATGCTAAAACCAAATAATCAAGGATATATTTCCCACATAGAAAACTGGTCTACTTGCACCACACTATTACTATTGGGCCAAATCACTTAGTTAGTTCTTTAGCTATACTTTTTTAAGTTACTTTGAGTAGAATGTTTGGTCTCCATATTGAAACCTTGTCTCTATTAGATCCTTTTAGGATTAATTTTATTAGGCCTTTGGTTAATTATTGAACCCAATGAACCAAATCTATAAACTTCTTTATACATCTTGAAAAAATCCCTATCACTTACGTCCCACTTCATTTTAAAATAAAATGTAGGGATGTCATCAAGGCTCAAGGATTTTTATTTGGGCATAGCAAAAATAACTTTTGTTAGCTACTTAAATAAAGGATAATTGTCAAACCAAATTTGTTGCTCAATATTAGCTTGCAAGGAATATAATTGATAAACACCCTTACAAATTTTGCTAACCCATTATCAATATCTTTATATTTTGGAAGTAAGAAATAAAGACCCATGTAATTTCCTTGTAATCAAGTGTGATGCTTTAAAATTTAGATCCAAGATGCAATAGATAAACCAGGGGGACAAGGGATAGAAGTTTTGTTTTAACAAAAATAATTTAATAAAAAAATAATATCCAAAATTTATGGTTAATGGTTAAATTTGGTCAATAATCTCATAAAACAAGTATCTAAAAAGGTCGATATACCCCTCTTTTTTTGGATATTATATTATTCAATATCTTTTCTTGAACAATAAACCTTAAAAGCATAGTTTCCTTGGAATAGTCAATAGATCCATATATTATTTCATGGAAATTAATGGTTTTTCAATATTCCATTCTAAGAATCAACTTATATTACATTGATCTAATGTGTTTGTTAGTGAGAATGTTAAGACAAATGTTTTTCCTATCAAACTATATTTTCCAGCCTAACTTTGCACCTAGGGAATTATTTTCCAACTTTCAATTATGTAATTGTGTCCCTCCTTTCTCCTTTCTATAGTAATCAAACTACTACTATTACACTCCAACAATAAGAATAGTCATGCAAAAAGAGGTAGAGGCAAAAATTATAATGATGTTGTAGACACCAAAATTTAGTCATTTGCAATAAAAATTGCACAAATTTTCCAAAACCCCCAAATTACCCCAAAATCACCCAAATTTGATCAAATTCCTTCAAATTGCTTTTCTCTTATCCAATTCATCCAAATTTCCTTAATTTTTAGCGATTTTCCTTAATTTCCTCTAAATTTCCCTAGCCTTTCTAATTATATTTATTTCCTCTAAATTTCCTTTTAGTTCTTCTAAATTTTCCTAAGGTCTTCTATTTTTCTTTCAATATCCCTTTTTCCCCTAATTTTCTAAATTCTTCAATTTCCCCTAATGTTATTCTAATTTTCCCTACTCCATTTAAGTCTTCTAATCTATGGTTAGGACTCCTTGATTCATTCAAATATACCTTGAAATCCTCATAATCTTCCCTTCCCACCTAACCCTCCACTAAGCCCTCCATTATGCTCTAATCAACTTTCTAACCCACAACCCAATCCCAAGGGGAATGACAAAAGGAATTTTAAATTCAAATCTAATCCTCAAAATACAAGACAAATCCCCCTCAATCCCTAGGAAATCCCATGGGAATTCCTCTTCATTTAATTCCCAAATCCTCTTACATTCTCCCTACACATTCGCATGCAATTTTATGAATTTAAAATTGCCATGCACCCCAATGTCAACCTCCCTCATTAATACACGTGTACAATCCCATTCCACCTCACCTTTTTGACAATTTAAAAATACCTTGCTCTTTATCCAAGGGGCACATGAAAATAATTTTTAATTATTCTTGCTTCCCTCAAAGATCCTCTACCCAAGACAATTTATGGAGGTGGGTGCACCATTCTCCATATAGGATCTCCTAGATCTTTCCATGCACCTACCCATGCTACTTGGATGCCAAATCACCTCCACCTCATCTCCATGTTATCCCCCCCACCTTGCTCCAAGTTCTATAAATACCATCATATTTTATTCATTTTTATAGACACATGTAGAGACATACAGAAATGTTGCCAAAATATTGCTAGACACCAAGAATTACACATCCACATTTCAAGTGTACACTCTACATTTTAATTGCACAATTTACATTTCAATTTACTTATGTTCATTTAGGTCTGCTTCAAAAGTTAAACATGTGCTACTAACTTGTTTGATGTTTGCATATGTGCAAGTTCACAATACAACTCACTCTAAAGGCTCAAATCCATTGGTGGCCCAAGCAACACACAAATCCCACCACTTACTAGGCTTGTCATATTGAAAAAGAGGATGCACCATGTTTATTGTTCAAAAGGGATCACTCCCTTCATCTATTTGTAAACACACCAAAAGGGGTTAATTATCTTCAAAAGGCTCAAAATTTGCAATAAAATTTATTGTATTTTATTATTCAATGTTAATGTTACAATGTTCATTCACTTTTAATGCAATGGTGCTTTTTCAATATTACAGATGCCACTCTAAAACAAAGACTAGAAGACAACCACAAGAAAGGGGAGCATGAGACACTTTAATTTTTTATTAAGGCATGGCAAGTGTTTTTTTTAAATGTAAGATCCATTCCTACATGCAGACTTGGCCAAGTCTAGAAGGAAGCAACTCACTCATCATCCAAGAGAAAATCATTATCACATCAAGATAGTGAATCATTATCATCAAAAGTAGCAAATCACTTCCTAAGGTAGCACTACACCAAAAATATCTTTTAAGGGTGGCTAAAATATGATAATTTTTTACGATGGTAAGAAACTATTGTAATAGACCCTAAGAGTGTAGTTTTAAACTACCCTCATAAAAAAAAAAGCTTTTAACGGTGCCTAAAAGACGTTTTTTTACAATGGTAAAAAATCACCCTAATAGACCTAAGAGGGTGGTTTTAAACCGCCCTCACCAAAATAATGATGATTTTTACGATAGGAAAAACCACCCCAATAGACCCTAAGAGGGTGGCTAAAAATACCTTAAAAAACTCCTTAATATATATATATATATATATATATATATATAAAGGATTCACGGGAACTTTAGAGGGTAGGATTTTTTAAATTCATCTTGGGATGGTTTCATAGGGCTCTTTGTTGATCCTAATGAATCTGGTGATGCTTGACTCTGTCTATTTGAGGGTGGAGCCCAATGGGAATGATGAAGAACTATATGCATATATGTATGAGCAACTGGAATATGGTAAGCAGGTCCCCAAAATATCTTTGTTGGAGGTATTGCTCTCTTATTATTCCATTTATTTTGGGTTATATGTATATATGTTTGTTTCTATTCAATGTTGAGGTCATGGGCATATGGGTATTGATTGCTTAGATGGAGGAAAGGGTGGGTCAACTCACAAAGCATACAAAGGAGATGCAAATGAAGATGGATTCTTTGTAGAAATAGGTATAGCTAGTAGCCACTTGGAAACATTAGAGGGCAAAATCCACAATTTTCAATTGTGTGGGCTCACGACTGAGGAAACTATGGAACTATTTAGGGTTTTGCCTTACATTTTCAAACTGGGCAAGGATAATATTAGGGAAAATATGGACTTTATAGTTAAGAACATGGATATCCCTATGAATTATGTGCTAGATCATCGATATTAATATTAAGTCTGGGAAGGGTTCTAAAGCCTAGGTTTTTAGTTTGGGAAAAAATGAAGTCCATAAACGAGTTTGGGTATCTTAAGCTCAAGCCACTTTATACGATCTTGAGAATGCCCGAGCAAAGGCTTAGAAAGGTTTTGAAGAGACACCCTGAATCTAAAATGTTGTATGCAATTTATCAAATTTGTCAGACAGACAAATAGACTAATGTATTATCATCTAGGAGGATCACAAGTATTTAATTGCAATTACTGAGCAAATAATCATTGTGAACATGGGACTGCATAGGGTGTCTCCACCAAGATATAAAACCTTAAAGTTTTTGAACTATATGTCATTGGGTTTATTTTCCCTTTAAAATAGAATGATAATAAAATCATATTATAGTTTGCATTTGTTCTCTCTGATTCAATATGAAAAATTCCAAAAGTTTCTTAATGCAGTTGGCCATAGAAACCCCAAATTTTACTCATTAGTATTGATAGAATGATTAGGGAAAAGACTTTTCAAGTTGTTGTGGTTTTTCTATTGAATAGCTTTTATTTTATGTGAGAAAGATAGAGTGAATTTGAGACAGTGGTAGGGTGAAGATATTGGCATGTACAAACTACAAATTTTTTAATGTGAAATGTTTCATTAATAGGAGATATTATTGATTATACAATACAAGTGTAACAAATTGTTGACAACACGTAAGCAACTATTTATTTTTCAAGCTCCTAATGTTCTTATGATTCAATTGAAGGTAGATAAGATGAAAAATCCATAATTTGTGTTTGTTTCTTTCTCTTCCTATTCATGGAATAGAAGTTGTGAGCTTGGTTCATTAGTAAATTCAATTGTCTCACCATTTTGTTTTTCTTGTTTTTGGGACAAAGATTTGAAGATGGATTTGGTGGCAAGATAGATCACAACATTACTTTTGAGGAACACTTGGGACTTGTTGAACATATGTCTAGATCCAGTCAGGTATACTTAAATTCTTAATTCAAGGGTATGCTTTTACTTCAGTTCAGTTCTGTTCTTGTCATTAATTTACAATATGGATACTATCAAAACCATCAACTCTCATAATGTATATTGTGTTTATGTATCCTTGTTTTCAATAAAATGGTTCATGTTATCATGATACAAACATCATATGTTGGTATTTTTAAGGGAAGCTGCATTAAATTGAAAAAAATGGATTTGTTTCTGCAACTATCTAAACCATAGTCAATTCTGAGTTTGAATTTTTGTTGGCTTACTCAATTTTTAGTTGGTGTCAATTTCCAGTTACTTTCAGAAGCTTGTAGTCTCTTCACAAATGTTGTTTCCATAGACTGCAACAAACGTAAATGAGATGTTTTAGGCATATAAGAGTAGTTTTAGTTTTCATGGACCATAACAAGTATAAATGAGACAATGAGATGCTTTAAGTAGATATATAAAAGGTTGATCAAATGGGATGAGCTCAACTAGTTAAATACCTAGACTTTCAAGGAGGAGATCTAGGTTCGAACCTTTCCATACATACAAGCATAATTACCAAAAATATTGTGATAATATCACTATGTAGTTTATCAAAAGCATAATTGCCAAAAATATTGTTATAATATCACCAGGGTTATGCATAAGAGGTCGACCCAAAAATTTATTTATAAAATCAAAATGAAGTGTCTTGAAATCCCGGTGAATTTTGTCAAAGGATACATGGCGAATTGCATTCATTTTTCACCAAAAATTTTCAAACCGTGGTGAATAAATTGAAAAATATTTCCAAAGGTGTAGGTTAGTTGCAGAGGCTTTCGATTGGTCATTTTTAGATGGTTTTTTGAGGATTTTACTAAGTTTTTTGAGTAGATATCTGAAGAACACAATCTTATACTGAGAGAGGGGTGAACAGTATAAGACCACTTTTTACTTTTCTTTTCAATTCAATATTATGTAGTGTATAGATAGCAGTATAAATAGCAATAATCAAAGCAATGCACAAAACACCATCCACAAAAGTGACAACAATTTACATGGTTCACCCAATGCAGGCTACTCTGCGGAGAAAATATTTTGCTAAAACTTTCTCAATTAATCTCTTGGGAATCCTTCCCAATTACAATATTTATGGACTTCTATCCAAAGGAGATGTTGATCCCCTAATCTCAAGTTCGTGGATCTCTTCCACAGGAGAACTCTTTCCCCTTATGCTCTGGCTAGTGATATTCTAGAAGACTCTGTCTCTCTGCTGCACTGACTTGTGGATCTCTCTCCACTTGAAGACTCCTCACTCATATTTGTCTTCAAATGTCCTATATGTTGGATCTCTATCCACCGAGACTCTGTCCTCTATACTCTATCACCTCCAAAGCTCTGTCAATAGTCTCACTCAGAACCTCTTCAAATATGCTCAATAGGTTCACTCAGAACCTGCTCAAATATGCTCAATAGGCTCACTCAAAACCTGCTCAAATCTACTCAATAGGCTCACTTAGAACCTACTCAAATTTGATCAACAAGCTCACTTAGAACCTGCTCAAATCTGCTCAATAGGCTCACTAAGAACCTACTCAAATATTCTCAATAGGCTCACTCAAAACCTGCTCAAATATGCTCAACAAGCTCACTTAGAACCTGCTCAAATCTGCTCAATAGGCTCACTCAGAACTACTCAAATCTGCTCAACAAACTCACTCAGAAACTGTCCAAATCTGCTCAATAAGTCCTCTGTAGGACTTGCTCAAATCTGAATAGCAAGCTTTCACAAAAGCTTACTCAAAATCAGTCCACAAGCCTTCTCAAAGACTTGCCTCAAATTAGCTCAACAAAATCTCAACTCAATATCATAGAAGCATAAAGAGAATTGTTAGAGACTCAATATGTTCTATACTCAAATCTCAATCTCAACTCAAATCAATCTCAACTCAGCAATCTCATAGAAGCATAAAGAGAATTGTTAGAGACTCAAAATGTTCTACACTCAAATCCAATTTCTTTCTCAACTCAACTCAAATCAGAATATATAATAGTTTGTTTTATGGAACTTGAACAACCACTTCACACAATCACTTGACTAGGCTTAAAAAACTCTACTCAACCAATCACCTTAATGAACAACCCTTTCTCACAAACCCTAGTCCAAGCATGTATCAACCAACTCAAAATGTTTCCAACAATGTTCAACAACAAATCTCACATAACAATGATACTCATGTTCTTCTCTAACTCAAGTTCAAGTTCTTTGCACAACCAATGGGATTCAACAACAATGCTTATAAAATATTCTTCACATAACAATGATACTCATGTTCTTCTCAAACCCTAACTCAGTTTTTTCACACAACTAATGGCTTCAACAACAATGCTTATAAAACAAGGTTTTAACCATAACTCTCAAACCAGAAATCCTTGAAGCATTCAACCAACAACTCTCAAAAGGAAACCACAATCAATCATTTTCACTCCAATGATATTTTCAGAAATCAACCACCCAAATAAATCAATGGAGAATATTGCCCATACCTTATTGATGCCAAGAAGTTGTCCACAAAATTTGCCACACTTAACACACTTTATTTTTCCAATCTCAACAAGGGTTAGTGGACTTCAAATAATAATCACAAGATAAATTATAACTCAATTTACACCTTTTACTCCAACTCAATAATCACATCCACCAAATTCCCTCTATATAAAAACCCTCTAAAAATAATAATCAATAAGCCACTATTAAATTCCCACTTTATTCAAACCCCTTATTTCTCCTAAAATAATGCTCTCAAAAATTCAAATCAATACCATAAGGCTCAAATAATCATCTATGGTTTTCACCAACAAAATAATTATTTAAAATTTTAAACACAACAAAGGTTTTACAAAATAAAATATTTCCTAACCCTTATCACTCCAAACTTTAGAGCATTCAAACAAATTTTAATTAAAAAATTGCATACCTCCCTCAAGGTGTTTCGACCCCTTGACCTGCCTCACCGTAGTCGCCTTAGCCGCAACTAAGGTAGCCAAACGAGCTACCCGCTCGTTCGCAATGCAAAAGGGACACGACTTCCCTTTATATGCTACAAGCCCACGTGCCTTAAATAAACCGTGCGCCCTTGGCGCTTCCACCACAAAGCACAGCAAACGAACCTTGCCAAAAATCGAACGCACGACCTTGTGCTACCAAATACCTTTGTGCTGCCCGAGTTGCCAATAGGCCACACTACCCAAGGTGACTTGGGTTTCACACGTCGTTCAATTTATTCGTTGCTTCTACCACTTAAACCTTTTTCGCATGAGCTTTATTCGCTTTCCGACAATCGCATTAAAAACAAGAGCAAGGATAATTTAAATTGAAGAATTTAATGGCATATATATATATATATATATATATATATATATATATATATATATATATATATGCCTTCCCTTTGCTTGGAAACGTCGGCACTTCCTCATGATGTCGGTGGATAAACTTTTACTTTTAATTTTAAAATTTTAATTTTAATTTTAAATAATTTAAAATTTAAACTAAATATTTAAAATTAAATATCTCCATCACCGGGGCACCTTTTTCGATGAAACGAAAAGCCAACTTGGGTTTTAAGAAAAATCCATTTCAAATCTTTTGTCCATGGTTTTAAATAAAACCTTTAAAATTAAATATCTTCATCACCGATGCACCTTTTTCGATGAAACGAAAAAACTTAGGTTTTAAGAAAAACCCATTTCAAATCTGCCATCCATGGTTTTAAATAAAAACCCTTTGCTAAGCTTCCCTTGAAGCTCATTTTTGGAACCAAATTCCATGCATCCTTTTGATCAAAACCTTTGCTTCTCATGAAGCTCTTTGTGGAGAAAATCATAGTGCTTACTTGCATAGGTCCTTTTGACATCAATGACAACTTTTTAGCTTAGGGAGTCAAAATGTCCAACAATCTCATCAATCTAGGTGGTTTTTAAAAAAATTGAAAACGGAGCTTCGGATCAAAAGTTATGCCTCCTAGAAGTTTCTTTGCAAAAGTGCACCTTTGCAACCGATCAGCATAAGCCAATCGGTTGTAGAGGCATATCAATAGGCCTAAGTCGATCGATTATAGAGTGTAACTTATCGACTTATGTCGATTGATGATCGTCATACCTGCAATCAATCATCATGCTTACATTCGATCATCATGCCTGCAATAGATCATCATGTATGCAATCAATCATCATGTCTGAAGCTGATCATCATGTATGCGAGCATTCGTCATAACTATAACCAATCGTCATGCTTGCAAATCAATGGATATAGTATTTGAACTAGATAAATTATTCCTACTTTGTAGCATAAAGTTGTTTACATGGTAAAAACCCTCCAATATGGATTGTAAAAATGTCAAACCAAACTGAGAGAGTCAACATTACTTGTAACTGATGCAAAGAGCTTTTCTAAAACATGGGCAAACATAAAGTGCAAAATAAATCACAGTTCTTCAAGATAATGTATGGGTTTAGCCTATCGATCACAACATTGGATGTTTATACAATATCAAATACAAAACTAAGTAAAAGGGGAACAAGGGGAGTGCACAATCTTAAGCAAACCTATGTTAAGAGCAACATTACCATCAATAAGGGATTTGGCTTGAGGCCCCATAGAGAAGTTTAGATGAGAGTCATTATCCATGGAACCCTTTGTTGGACCTCTAACTACTAGATTCTTTAAATCAAGACTATGGATTCTTAGTTGTTGAATACCTTGAACAATATTTCTTCCAACATAACATGCTCCCTTATTCTAAGGATTTCCTAGTGTTAGCTAGGATTTGAGAAGGATTTTCTTCTTCCCTTGTTTTTTTGTGCATGTTGTCTTTCTTTTTTGTTTTTTAAAGGCTTCTTTGAATTCAATTATATGTTGCATTGTTGGTATAAAATCAACATATACATCAGGATTGAAGCTTTGATTGAGAGCAGAAAGCTATTATTGTGAAAACATGAAATGGCAAGAAAAACCAAGCTTTATTAGGCCACAAAATGTAAAAATATAATGTGCTAATACCAATTTAGATTGGGTGCTATGTGTTCATGTTCCTATAATACTATTATGACTCGGATTGATTTGTGAAATAGGGAATTCTATGAAATTGGTATTTTAAAGCTTATCTATTACTACTAACTGATTTAATTTGTGAAGCAAAATTAGAACAATGACCAAATGAGTAAACAGAGCATGCTTATAGAAAATTACACTTTAGTCATTACTTTGACTTCAGTTAATTCTTCTCTTTTGAGAGTTGTATTAGAATTAGCATTTGACAAGGTATTCAAAAGAGTATTTGTTATGCTAGTTATTACTACATTATACTTTAACAAGAAGGTTGTAAACTACTAGAAAGAAAGCAGAGGCTAGTAATAAAAAGTAGAGAACCCACCTGGTGAAATGGAGTTATG
The DNA here is from genome assembly GCA_028583015.1 of Wollemia nobilis. NCBI lineage: Eukaryota > Viridiplantae > Streptophyta > Pinopsida > Araucariales > Araucariaceae > Wollemia > Wollemia nobilis. The sequence continues at coordinate 305,345 of JAQPPZ010002423.1, forward strand.
ACAAGATGAGGAATGTGTTGTTATAATCTAATTTGATATATGTAGAGTAAATAATGGGAAGAAATGAAGCACATAACAAATTAATGTCAAAGTTGACTGTGATATAAGAGTTCAAATAAAAATTTGGTATGCATATTATATGTAAAAGCCTCTCAAGTGCAGTTAAATATGAGTTGAAGAGCAGTCTTAGAGGCCAATAATAATAAATTTGACAAAGCCTTTTCAGTGCAACTAAATTTGTGTTGAATATCAGTTGGAGAAACCAGTTTCAATAACTAATGTATTAGGAACAAAACAAGGGATAAATGACTATATATCAGCTTCCTATGTATATTCAACTAATATTTCATTGAAGAAAGGGTTAATTTTCCATAGTATTGTATGTTGCAACTTTTGATGACACTTACCATCTAGGGTGTTGTAGTGGTAATTTTGCATCCAAGCTTATGAGTTCATTTGGCAGCTCTAGCTTACTCAAAGAGAACATAGACAATCATTTGTTAGCCTAGTCTTCATTTAGGATGATATCAAACACTTGTCTACAAGCATGTTTGGTCACCATATTGTTTGAATAGAAACTATCTTTAAGAGTGCTTGCATCTAAGTTGTATTATAAGTTTTATCTGAGATTGCATCATACACTAGAACTCTTAACTCCCTATTTTTATTTTTTTATATGTAGTATTTAGCATTCTATCGATCATTTAGAGAATTAGTTGTATTATATCCCAAACTTGATGGCAGAGGATGTCACTTTTCATCTAGTACTGTGTTTATTATTTTCTTTGTAGATTCATCTTAGTTATTTGAATTATATTAAGATATTAGATGTTTAATATTGTGCCTTCTCTACAGGACCCACAACCAGTGTATACATTATTTGGTACCATTGTCCATTTAGGCTATTCACAAGACTCTAGGTATTATTATGCATATGTTAAGGTATCAAAATGTACCCTTGCATGCTAATACCTTGGGTTAAAGAGTGTCAACTATTGGTATAAAATATATTTAGTCCACCAACATTGGGTATATGCATGTTTTTGATCAGAGATTTACTGATCTATTACACCAAAAATAATACATCTTGTTATTAGCCTTCAAAGTAACTGATATTATGTTACATGCAAGATGCAAATTCTCATTGGTACTACTATAATGATGCCCATGTTTTTGCAACCACCATACATGATGTCTTAGCAAAAAAAGTATATATATTATTCTTTGTTCAAAGTAGTCCAATACCAAAACAAGGCAAAGAATTGATATCTTCCAATGTAACAGATTGTACAAATTTAGTTGCTAATGGTGGAGATGTTTCCTTTAAACAAAGGCCATCTGGATTATCCAACTCATCTATTGGAGTGTTGCCTTATAGAGGAAATTTGGATAATGGTTTGGCAAAGTTGCATCCAAAACCATAATTGAATATTGCAAATCTAAAGAATGTTGGTTCTCAGATTGGAAGTAGTAGAACCGTTGAAAATGGTAATGATACATCTAATCCTGATGTTGCTTTAAGTGATGGATACTGTGAAAGTTCCATGAGAAAGACATCTGAGAAGAGTGACCTGGATGCTTCCTTTTGTAATAGCTCCAGTATATCCAAGAAATATGAATTATTGAAGCACAAGGAATCTTCTGATGTCCATTGTCAATCTAGTAATGGAAACTCTCATCTTTGTCTTCTCATTCATCTTCACTTTACAAGGCTTCAAAGTGTTGTTCTGAAACAAATGGGTAAAGTTGTAGTAACGTTAGTATAAATGGAAACATATTAACAAGTATACCATGGCAATCTCCTTATGTGGCCCAATAAGTATTCTTCTAATGCTTAAAATCTTCGTATATTAGGTTTATATATATAAGTAATAATAAGAGGGTGGTTTAAAATGGCCCTCTTAGGTTCTATTATGATGGTTTAAAACTTCCCTCATAGTGATAAACTAAGGCTATTTTCGAGACAATTTTTAACCACCCTAATAGACCCTAAGAGGGTGGTTTTATGAGGTGGTTTTTAATCACCCTCATATGACGTGGATTTTTTACGACACCCTCATACATGGCAGTTGGATAATTTCCCTTAAAGGTCTTTAAGGATGGTTAAAAACCACCCTTAAAGATCATTTTTGGTGTGTGTAGGATGCTAGCAAAAGGTTTATTTTAGCATACAAAAATTTTAAGGTAATGATTTATAAAGCAAGCTTTTATCTTCAAGTGGTGCTAATGGAGGAAATAAAACTACTAAAGTTATATAGAATGAATTTAGATGTAATTTTGGTTGGCTACATATCAAGTTTGCTAAAAAATACTACCAAATTAGAATTTTTAAAAGTTTTTTTATAAATAGATCTAACATGTTCATTCCCTTTGGATATTTTTAGAATACTAGAGATACATAGGATTACAATTCTAATATTGATATCAAATTGCAATTAATGAAGATATCGTGTATGGTTTCTATGGATCTATTATGTCCTTTGTTTGCTTGATTTATAGTTATATGATCCTAGTGGCTCCATCTCCCCATCACCGATTAGTTCTTTCACTTTGTTTTTATAGGATATTCATGGATTTGATCACAATAAAGTTATTTCGTCATTTCTAAAGATATTTATTAGATCAGCACTCACATTTTTATGGTCCAAAGGTCATATTTTTTATTTATTCACATTTTATTTTTATTTTTTGAATCCCTTTTCCCATAGATTTTCTCATATTAGTTTAGTTGGAATATGACCTATCAACCTAGATATTGGAGATTCACTTGATTTCCTTTCTATGTTGAATTGTGATCTCGTACATGCATACATTGTATTAGATGATTTGTGGATCAATTATTTTGGCATGCTTGGTGGGATCCATTGGTGTGATTTTTGCATGAATTTAGAACTACCTTATTTACACTTACATTTTAGACCTATGCAAAACTACTTTATATTTCTTATTTGTTAGAAATGCATAATAGATTTGAAAATTGTGATAAATATTTGCATTGATGTGATAGAAGTCTATATACATATGTAATCAAGAATATATAAGGTCGATAGTTAATACTACTTTCCAACTTTCATAACCTTCATAGCCATAAGGTGAATAAGTCAACATGACGTAATATTCAATACATTCTCCTCTTATGATAGCAATGCTCAATCAAAATACATACAAAAAAATTGCTAATTTTTTAAACTTTACACATGTAAGAGACTTTATTAAAATATTTGTATGTTGCTTCTTTGTGGGACAAAACTAAAGCTATATGTTGTGTTCTTAAACATGATTGCATATGAAATACCATTGAACCTCAATGGGTTTCATATGCTTATGTAAAATTGGATTGCAAACAAGCTTAAAACCTCCTGGATTGTTAAATTTCAATATTGATGGTTTCTTTTGTGGGATGCCCCTTCCTAAAAAGATATAACATAACCATATCGCCTCACAAATAGCTTCTCTTTTAGCACAATATTAAGTCTTAGTGAAATAACGAGCAATAATATGTTTCTTCTTACTTTCAAAAGAAATCACACTAGATCCTAGAAAGAATACATATCTAGGAGTGATCTCCTATCATTAATGGATCCTTCATTGTCTACATTCATAAAACCTATCAAGAACAATTAATCATTCTTCTTGTATTCTAGATTGTACTCATTTGTACCACAAATATACCTAAGTAATCACTTTGCTACATTTTAGTGACACACCATTGTTTCTTGTATGAACCATGAAAGATAGTTCATAACATAGTTGATGTTAGGTCTAGTGCATATCAGATAAATGAGACTCCTAATAAAATAGCAATAGAGAATCCCATTCACCTGTGGAGATGGATCATAACATGATAGTTTCAACCCTGCTTCTATTAGAGTGTCCATGGGCTTGCAATATGTTATTTAAAACATTGGTATAATTTATTTCTAACATGAACATAGTTCTTAGTTTACCACATCTCGAATCCAAGAAAATAATACATTAGCCTAAGTTTAATCATGTCAAACAAATACTTCGATGTTTTCTTAGTCTCTTCAGTCAGCTCCACTAAACTCCTAATGATGACCAAATTATTGACATACATAATGATGATCATGAACTCTCTACCTTACCTTTTGAAGTATAGGTTTAGGTCATATGGACTGTGATGAAATCCATGTCATAGAATATGTTCATTAATATTCGTGTACTAGGCTTTGGATACCTCTTTGGTCCATAGAGATATTTGATGATCTTGCATACCTTGTTCCCTTGACCAGGTATGACAAATCCCTCTGGTTGTGTTATATAGACTTCTTCATTGAGGTCACCATTGAGAAATGCACTCTTCATATCCATTTGATGCAACTTATATTTAAATTGTGTAGTCAATATAGAAACTATTTGAATCATCTTGATCTTTACTATTGGTGCAAAAATTTTATGATAGTCAATTAATTCCTTCTATACATAACCATTTTTAGCAAGCTTTGCTTTGCTTTTTTCAATGATGTCATTATCTTTTAATATGGTCTTATATACTCTCTTGTAACCAATGAGTTTTTTGTTAGGTGGAAGATCAACAAGTTGTCAGGTATTGTTTTCATCAATGATTGATAATCAATATTCATGAAATCCTTCCATTCCTTCAATGTAGGAGATTCAAAAATTGTTGAAGGTTCATATGTCTACACCATAATTCTCATTAGGGTTAGTTTGACCTAATTTTAAACTCTACTTTGAGTTTTTGGTCTATAACTAAATGTGTCTAGAACACAATTCAATTTTATATCACAAACTATATTGAGATACCACTTGGGTCTACGAGTGGCACTTGAACTGGATAGTCCTTAATCATAAACTACATTAGATTCATTAGGAACATCTCCTTTATCTTCATCAAAATCAATTTCTAATTTCTTCGATGCTTCATAATCATCATCAAAAAATAAAACAACATATACTTTGTGAAAAACATGTGGTATAGAAGAAGAGATACAGTCATTCTTCTGATCAAACATAACATCTATACTAATATACAACTTCTTATTATGATGATACATGAGGCGATATCCCTTCAAATCACTACTATATCTAATGAAAATATATCATTTATATTTCTCATCTAGCTTCATCTATGTTTACTTCAAAATGCACATGAATTCAATACATTCAAACATGTAGACATGTGATTTCTGTCCATACCTCTTTAGGTGTGATACCATTCAATGGAAGTGTGGGTACATAGTTTAGCAAGTAGACAAAAGTAAAAATAATTTATTTCCAAAATGTTGGTTCTAAATTGGTATTGCTCAACATGCACTATCTCTTGAATAGAATGATTTTACCTCTATGAAACGCCATCTTATTGAGGTATGTCGACATCCGTTAGTTACCGTTTGATACCATGTTGCTTCAGAAAAGAAAAAAAATGATTGCTAACATACTCCCTCAATTTGAGCAAAGTTTCCAAATAGGGCAACCAAAAATTTTCTCCATACAAACTTTGAACTCTTTAAAATAGTAGAAATCTTCATCCTTTGTCTTCAAGAAATACACCCACATTCATCATGTATGATCATCAACTAACAGTTGAAAATATCAACATGTTATAAACCTTTGTTTATCATAAATATAAAAGCATCTACAATATTATAAATATTAAAAAATCAATGAAAATAATTAATCCATACAAGAAAAAATGTGATAAAAATGTGATAATACCCTTCAGGTAGGGCAACACCAATGTTATTCCTTGAGGAAAGAACTGCTCCACAATATATCCCAATGTAAGATCCACTCCACGAGCCAAGATTGTTCTAAGATAATACTTGATATGATTAATTGAATATTACAAGGAATTTATAAATCCATTCTCTAATGCTACTTTGGCGAGATGATAATATAATATTAAAATATAATCGATTGTGGGTTATGTGTGGCCTTAAGGAAAGAACCACTCCATAATATCTCCCAAGGTAAGATCCACTCTACGAGCCAAGATTGTTATAAGATAATACTTGATATGATTAATTGAATATTACAAGGACAATATCCCTTCTTTATATATCCATTCTCTAATTCTACTTTGGGGAGCCAACTCCTAAACCCTTATCCCACTCATTATGATAATATAATATTAAAATATAATCGACCTTGGGTTATGTGTGACCTTAAAAATTAACCACTATAATTCCTTAAGGAAAGAACCAATCCACGATATTCCCAAAGTAAGATCCACTCCACGAGCCAAGACTGTTATAAGATAATACTCGATATGATTAATTTAATATTACAAAGACAATATCCCTTCTTTATATATACATTCTCTAATGCTACTTTAGGGAGCCAACTCCTAAAACCTTATCCCACTCATTATGATAATATAATATTAAAATATAATCGACCTTGGTTATGTGTGGCCCATTCCAACTATCCATAATACCCATACACAATTTAATAGTATATCTCCATATTCCTATCCCTAGGTACCATAACATTCCACCCTGAGAAATATTTCATACTTATTACATGAGAAGAAACTAGATAATATGATTTGCTAAGTAATGTTGACAAATGATACCAATCTTGAACATCCCTCCATCCAAGTGAAATATCTATTGATGGTGGTTTGCAATGATGCTAACCTGCCATTATATCAATTGAACATCTCAAACTACTCTATTAGCTACATGCTTCTACTACTCTACTTTGATATTCTAAATGATTGATCCTATTGGTCCATGATTGTGTTGTACCACTCTGAAGTCTACAATTATTATGCTTTTTCTTCCAAACACTACCATACTTGATGCCTTTCTAACTCTATGTAGATACATAATAATATTGATGCCCTAAGCCCTGCCTCCAAGATTGTTGTTGCTCATGGTGGTGTGGGTAGCAATATGTTGAAACCTTAACCCAATGTTCTATTTCCTTTAATTATTCAACATTTTATTTTACTATTTTAATTATTTTTCAAGATCTTCTCTCATGTGCCCTTCCTTTGGTGCATCTATGTGCTCTTCTAACAAAGCTTCCTTGGATTTTATTGTTGCTTTTTCCTAGGAATCTGCTATTGCCTTTGTTGTAGGCTTAGCTTTTGATTCCTTCACTGGCTCCTTAACTTGTTCCCCTACCATAATTTCTTATTGTTTCTCCTTAGATCCTTGCTCCTTAAGCTAAGAAATATAATGTAGTGTTATCTTGTTTTTCCTGTATGTTCAAGGAGCTTTATTAAGTTAAATTTATATAAGAAAAAGTCCAAGGAAAACAAATTTAGAAAATGTGCTTCTAGTCAACATTATGACAACCTCTAGCTTACCACTAAATTTAGACATCCCCTTTGTTAGGGCACTAAGTAACATTATTTGTGCCTTCTTTCTATTCAAATATATTTGGGTTTTAAAAGTTTTTATTTTTTTTGCTTCTTCCTCTTCAACAAAGAATTGCTAATCTCAATAAATAGTCAAAATTGTACGAAGGGATAATAAATAATAAATTAGTATTTGTGATCCATATTAGGGAGTAAGATGTCTTCCTAATATTATTTATATTAAATAGAAATTCAAAGTTTATTTTTTAATTATATTTTAATAGGAATATAAAACTATTAAATTGTATAAGTTTAGTTAGAAGAAGCTCTAATTGTTGCAAAGTTTTATTAATTTTGACAATAAAGTTTATTGTTTACAGTGATGAGATGAATTTTAAGGACTTTATTAAGAGTTTTGTGCATCAAGGGATTGAGAAAGAAGTTATAATTGTTAAAGAGTTCTATTAAAGATTGTAATGGAGTCGATTCCTTTCGTTGGCAAGATGAGTTCCAAAGGACTCTATTTGGACCTTTATGCATTAGGGAATTTACATGTTTGAGCAAGAAATGAAATGTAGGAAGATTATATGATGGTCAAGCTTTGAGCCTCATCCATTATAATGAAGTGTTAAGGTCATTGTTGTTAAAGATAGATTTTTAAGGGAAACTCTAAGCACATCTAGTCTATCTAGTCTAAGAAGGCTAAATACAAAGTCCTTGGTATCACCATTTATTTTCTTATGCATATGCATGTAAAAAATACTTTGTTTAACCTCAATAAAAAAAAACTTTGTCGAAGAATTTAAATTAAATAATGCTCACTTCAAAATTTATTAGGGGACAAATTCAAAGGAAAATAATCCCAGGGGGACAGTGCAATGGTTCGGACCTTGGTTCTTCTGAAGGAGATCTAAGGTTCAAACCATGACGTGGGCAAGTGTGTAACAAGGTGAGTGTGTGTATTGATAAGATTAACTCTCACCCTTATGAGAGGTCATGGTTGGGATGGAGATACCCAGCCCTAAGTGTCCGTCGTAGGGGTTTCTCACATTAACCTAATAAAAAAAAAAATCAAAGGAAAATAGTTACTTTAGAATTTTTTTAAAAATAAATTCTTCAAATAATTACTTATTAAAGTAATTATATAAATTAGGATGAAAATAATAAAATAAATTATATATTTATTTTAAATAATAAAATATTTTAATAAAATAATTATAAAATCTTTTTAAATCTTTTATTTTATTTGATGACTAAATAGCGAATAATTTTATAAATTAAAAATAAGTATAAAATAAATGTAACAAAGTGCATATACATGTCTTAAAATCTTTCCTATGATCTGATACCTCTAAGAGCATGGTCATCATGTCACCTAAATATGCGTGGGGAGACAAGGGACCCGTCAAATAATGTGAAATTTGAGAATAAATAAATAAAATAAATAAAGTAGTGGGGATGGTATAAGTAGGGTAACGGAGAGATCCAAAGCAGACTGGTATGAGAGGAGGGGAGGACAACGAGGGAGGGGTGAATACACACAAACCTATGCCAAGGTCGAACCGCACTGTGGACTAATTATTTCAGTTAAGGACCATGGGGCCACGGTACGAAATCTTTCGAATAAACAACGAGATTGAGATGGATTTTGTTTTTCCTTTCTGTATATGTGGGCTACTCTTTGACAAGCATAGTAATAATTAAAGATTTAAGATGCGTGATGGGTTAAAAGAGTGTTGCTATAGTATAATTATTTATAAAATATTTATAATTATATATAATTATATACATAGAGATTTGTCCAAAGGGACATTATTTAGTTTTTAGATTTGCTTAGGGTAACTTTAGTTAACACTGAAATTTGTTCAATGAAATTTTAGTTTGTTTTTGAAAAAAAAAAAAAAAACTAGGTTAGTTGCTATCAAGGTTATGTATAGTGGTGAATATTGTAAATTGTGATGAATATTAGGATTTTTGAAATTGGAATTTGGTGAAAATGGGGACCTTAGATAATGGTTCATTTGTTCGAAATTTTCGGGATCAAATTTTTTTAGGGTCCATTCGTCCGCTATGATACTTATTTTACGAAGCATTTCCGTCAGACATTTGCCTTCAAGTTATAAAAAAAATTATTTATCTCGCCAAATTTGCATCTTATACCCCTATTATATATAGCTAACATATGAGAGCGTTATTCATACATTTAAAACACTAATTCTCCTCGATAGCAAGCGATAAACAACTAGTGAGACAACGAGTAGAAGATAGAAAGTAAGCGGCAGATAAGACAATTGGCACCAGCAACTGACAACAGGTGACCACAACAAACGACAACCAAGAGAGAACCGTAGTAGGCGATTGCAACAAGCGACAAACATAGGTTAATATTTCCGTCTTTCGTTTAGATTTGCTATAGACATCTAGTCTTTTTGTCAGTTGTCATATGGCAGTCGCTATATATCTGTCTTTCTGTCAACCACCATATGTTAGTCGACATATGTCTGTATCCATATGTCATATGCCATATGGTGGCAGACATATGGCGGATGACATATGGCATCCACCATATATATGTTTATCTTTCTGTCAACCACCATATGTTAGTTGACATATATTTGTCTCCATATGTCAAGCGTCATATGGCAAATGCCATATGGTGGTAGACATATGGCAAATGACATATGTTATCCGCCATATGTCATCTACCATATGGTGTTCACCATATGGCGATATGACGACAGACATATGGCAGATGCCATGTCAGTCGCCATATGGCATTCGCCATATGTCGGGCACCATATGTCGTCTGCTATATGCCATCCATCATATATCAAGTGTTATATGTCATCTGGCATATTTCAGTCGCCATCTGCCATATGTAATCCGTCATATGTCAGTCACCATATGTCGAACGCCATATGACAGACACCATATCCTAAGTTCGATATGTCATCCTGTTTTCCTGACCAATAATTTTTTTAACCAGTAATTTTTATGACCAATATGGAAAAATTACTGTTTCCATTATTTTTTTAACCAGTAATTTTTACTTATATAAGTGGAAGATGTTCATGTGCATCTTCCACTTATATAGGTAAAATATGACCAATTGAAAATGGAAACAAGGGAGGCCAATCTTCCACTAAAAAGAGTATCCTAAATTACTTTCATCATATTTTGCAATCCAATCAGCCATCGACATCTACATAAATTCAAGGTACAAACACCTTTTACTTACTAACCAATGAATTTTTGTATACTATTAATTTTATATATACTATCTTTCTTCATTAAAAAATGGTATTTTTTGGTTGATGTCTTTGTATACTATTAATTGATTCCTAGTTTGTTTTAAAATCAAAAAATGATATGAAAAACCTTTGATTGCACAAAACACTATTGACCTTGGTATGCCTCCACTTCCACATATTCTTGATAATGAAATGCCCACAGATGAAATTTTTTAATGAAATGCAACAACAACATGAAGAGATTCCTGAAACTAACACGCAAAACGGAAAAGAATCTAATAATTCTCATAGAAACCCTACTTCCAGAGAATCCTCTTCTAAGAAACCTAAACATGCCAGGTTATCCAAGTGGATAATTAACAGAACATTTCAGACTGATTGGGTATCAGAATTTTCATTTATTGAGCCAATGCAGCCAAAGAATAGTAGTGAAGAACTAAAAGAATTGAGATATGTAATTTACAGTTGGAAACATGAAAGGGATAATAGATTGCAAGTTAAGAAAGATACAGTAGAAAAACATTGTGGAAAATTTTATATAAAAACAAAAGAAAGTGATGGAACAATATCAAAAAAATTTAGGTGGAAGGATGCATCAGAATGCACACATATCATATATGCATAATAATATGCTAAAGAAATGAAACAACAACAAACTTTGGTTGAGAAAGGTGGAATGATTCAAGCCCAATTTCAAAAATGAATAAGATCACTTTAACTTCAAAAGTTTACAGTTTGTTGTTGTATACACAATTCTTAAAAAGGGTAGACCTATGTTTGATTTCATTGATTATAAACATCTATTTCAACTAGTTTATGTGCATAACCTTCCTAGTACCTATTGGTTAGATCGAAATGGTTGGAAAATAACAAAATATCTCTCATTGGTTGAGCAAGAGGACCTCAAAGAGAATGTAAAAAATACCAATTTATTTCACTTTCAATTGATGAGGATACTGCTATTGACAACACATCTTGGATTTGCATGCATGTTTACACATTGGAAAATCATTTACGAAAACCTCATTTACTTAGAGTACAAAATATGGTGGAAAATTGCAATACGGAAAACCTTTACAATGTTGTTGTAACCAGTTTAAAGAAAATAGCAGGAATGAATAATATGGAAATAGCCACTAAGTTAATATGTGTTGGAGTTGATGGTGCTACTACAATGCAAGGACATAGGAATGGTCTTTGTATTCGACTATAAACATCAATTGCCTCATATTTGATCCCTATTCATTGCATGGCTCACAGAATGAATCTTACATACAAAATTGTGAGCACATTTGAAAATGTAGCAAAAGTGGAAGAACTTGTCTGTGAAATTCAATTTATTTTTCATGTAATCTGAAAATATTTTTAGAGTTTCAATAGTTTGCACTAGGAGTTACTGAAGGTAAAAAACTATTAAAAGATGTAGATACTAGGAGGATTTTTTTGTACCAACCAACATATAGAGTTTTCAAAGAATATCAATCCTTGGCAGGGTTTATGTATGCAAATCGTAGGGCAGTTGATAAGGCTTGTGAATACAAAAATCAAGCAACACCAAACATAAACTATGAAATAAATGAATAAGCAAAGTAACACAAATGATTGCACAAAGAAATGAACTCTTTAATTTTTATCGGTGGATCTTCTGTGTTACAATCAGATTATCCCAAATAGGGGGTTTACAATACTTATTATTTTGATACAATTGTTACAAAGCACTAGGGTTCTCCAAAATCCTAGTTAGACATAAATGGTGGTGTCTTCACGCTTGATTCGATCCCAACAGAGTGGTGAGTGGGATTTGGTATCCTATGTAGGGCCACTTGAGCTTTAACAACTTCCAAAGAATGTAGTCTTTACACCTACACACAATAAACAATATCAAGGATCAGTAATATTTATGAGGGCTCCATTGCACAAGACCCTCAAAACAAACAAAGTATTTAAACCCTATTATTGCAATGAAATCTGTGCATAAAAACATGAAATGAGAACAATAAGATTTTACCTTGTCGAATAACATTATTTCTATCTTCATCGCTGATGTAGGGAATGATTATGCAGATACCCTTATGGCACTTGAGGGTCGTAGGGCTGTAGATATGGAATGGGAAATACCCATGGGTGCTCAACAGACTCTAGTGGGCACTCGATAGAACGGGAAACGCCCATGGACACTCGGTAGACTCGGAAGGGCACTTGATAGAACGGGAAACGCTCACGGGTATTCGATAGGCTCAAGAGGGTATTTTGGGGATTGATGAGAGTAGGGAAAAACCAAATCTGGTTCGCATGAGGTGTGCGATGGTGGATGTAGAAGATGCAAACGATGATGAGGGGAGGATGGAAACGAGGGGGGGCTAGGGCTTGGACTCCAAAAATATCTTAAGGAACTTAGAGAACTTAAGATTCCAAAAGTACTTAGGGCGACTTAGGAAAACTTAGGGGTTGAGTCATCAAAATGACTCCTCTTTATAATATTCCCTTAGACATGTTAGAGTTTCAACGACACGAAATGTGTGGCTGAGATTAGAACATGAGGAAGGGTGGAGATTAAAGCAAGACAAGTGGCATGGATTAAGGTGGATGGATGGCTAAGATTAAAACATGACGGATGGATGGGATTAATTCATATAAATATATATACATTTATTAAATATATAAATATAATATATAAAATATTATCATTTAAATATATTAAACAAATATATATAAATACATATAAATAATGGATATTTGTGGTGGGAAGCTATGGATGGAGGACAAGTGGCTAGTTTTTGTGTCTACAAATGCCGGTTTTTTTACCATGTCGAGTGAAACACAATGTGGTGCAAAAATACGAGACACCTGGTTTGGCCTAATGAAGATGCAACTTTCTTTCATTGAGATGTGAAGATGAACTTGAATACAAAATAATTTGATTGTAACCATTTGATTGTATAGCTTACCCCCTCAATTGGCGAGTGAGTGAAGAATAAATCTCACAAGTCAATTGACAACTTTGTGCAATGAAAATGTAAGTGAATGGTGTAAGTGTAAGTGTATGATGTAAATGTGGATAATATGAATGATGTAAAATGATTCTATTTTTTTCCTAATGGATAAAAGGAATGTTGTGAAATGCAAGTGATTAATTATATTTTTAGCCCAATAGAGAAAGGGTCTTTGCCAGGTGTAGATGCCATGATCATATAAGGTGTAAATCATTGTGGTAAAATTAAAGTCGGATGTGGTTGCCCCAAGTTTGGGGTGATTCCATATTTTTGAAGAAAGTGTCTTTTGGCGTCCTTGAAATGCAAATATGAAAATGCAAAACAAAATAGTCTTGCCCTCGGGACCACTCATGATTATAACTAATTCCCACACGAAATTCTTAAATGGTTGCTCAATCACTTTACTCGACCTGCATCCTTGGAGACTGGTGTAATTGTAAATGAAATTATGAAAGTTATCCATGTTGGGGACCCCATGGAAAAGGGCATCAATGATAGCTATTGAGAAAATTAGTCTTGGCATAGTCACACTCAAAATATGAGGTACCAAAAGTGATTTTTTTTTTGAACAACGAGATATTGGATGATGAAGATGGCCAAGTGTCCTTATGGTGATTTATCTTATCAAATTACATGGATGCAAATTACTGCAATCGTCAAGGAGATAGAATAGACCATTAGATACGAGGTTCACTTGATATTGTATATGAACTTGGTAAATGTGCAAATGTAATGATTGATGGATGAAAATGATGTTGAAATGAATGTTTGATGATGAGAAATACCTTTTGGTCGTAAACAAAAATTAAGCATCCAAGTCGGTTTTTGTTTTCACAAAACATGATATTATGATGGAATGGATGTATGAATGCAATGTGGAGTGATTTTGTGGAGGTAAGCTACATTTTTGAATGTATGGATGCAAGTGATTGAGTCTGTTTTTGCCCCAACATATGAAGGGGTTTTGGAAAAATGTAAGCGATTGAGTCTATTTTTACCCCAACAGATGAAGGGTTTTGATAATGTAAGTTTCCTTATGGTGATCTACCCATACTATCGAATTGCATGGATAACCAGTTGTTGCAACCGCTAGGTTAATAGGATAAACCACTAAATACAAGGTTCACTTGTACTTGCAAATGTACTTGACAAATATTGAATGAAGTTGATGATGTGGAATGCGAATGTAAATGAATAATGCAATGAATGATTCTATTTTTGCCCCAACAGATGAAGGGTTTTTTGAAATGGTAAAATGCAATGACTATGAAAAGTGCAATGATTGATTATGTTTTTACCTCAACAAAAAAAGGAATTTTGGCAATGTAAATGACTAATTTAGTTTTTGTCCTAACAGAGATAGGTTTTTTGATAATGTGTCCTTATGGTAATCTATCCATCCTACCGGATTGCATGGATAACCAATCGTTATTGTTGGAAAAAATATTGGTTAGTTTTCTATGGTATAAATCATTATCTCCATTTAATTGTCAACCCAGGACAACTCCTAAACTTGTGAGTAACCATGCACAGTATATGCTTGTAATCTCCCTTTAATCAGATGAGTCCCTTAGATTCTATGGTTTGGGGGATGTTTTTTCTTTGGTGTTCTTGTTTATATTCCAAAACACTAATCTAATTTGCATTATCAAATAAATAACTAAAATGATTTGAAATCAAAACTAGATACTTGCTAAAAATTTACAAAAAATAGGAGAAATTGTAATATTAAATTAAAATACAAAAAATAGGAAAATAAAATAAAATGATAGAAAATAGGGAAAATAAATGAAGAATATCGTTGAGAGTGGGCCCACGCTTCTAGCAGATTCCACCCGCATTAAGTCATACTCTGGATGCTAGTTGAATTTGATTAAAATACTCAAATGTATTGAATTGAAATGTGCAGCAGAAATTTACAAAGAAAATTCAGAATCTATTTTTCAGGGGTGGCCTGCATATTTAGAAGATATACAGCCATGCCTTGTTACATTCTGAAATAAAATAGCTTTTCAATTTTGTTGTTACAATAATATGTAGGAATAAAGGAGGTAAAGAAAAACATTAAACTCAGAATATGTATTCAGCGTATTTTGTATCAGAACATAATACATATGATATTTTGCTCTACCCGATTACATTGATTTGTACGTGATTGCTAAAAATATATATGAAATATAGTCATTGACGTTGTTCTTGGTCCACATTCACCACTAAAATTGCATCCACATCCATCATTGAAATCACCGTTCTTTTCTACCAACAACAGGAGTTGCACTGTAATTTTACGTCAATGGGAATCATGTGCCTTATATGTAGAAGATGAGAATCAGGTGCATAAAAGGGAATCAGATGCTCGATAGTCAAGCGCCAAATGGGAATCGGGCACCCAAAAATTAAGAACCAAATGGGAATCAAGTGCCTAAACGGGAGTCAAGCACCTGACTTAGCGCTTCATCACTATTCTATTGAAGATATTTTACCATCACAATGGAAAGTGTCAAGTCCGAATGGGACCTTGACGTAGTCATGCTAAAATACTGTAAAATCCACTAAATCTACACATAATTCACTCAAAAATAAATATTAGGAAACATACATAATCTAATGTTAAATACATATAAAATTTGCATAAAACATATATTTCTATTAAAATAAATGTCGCGATATATATATAAAACATTTCTACAAAAATGAGCATTTTCAGGGATCATCATCCCCCCATGCTTAAGGGTTGGCACGTCCTTATGCCACTTTGAACTGATAATTACCAGTTTCATTTACAAACTTCTAGTAGACCCTATTTTTCTCCTTCCTTTTCTTGGTTGTAGCCTTAGCTTTTTCCTTATCTCTGGGTTTTTGCCCTTTTCGTGTTTTACGGGTGGCTTCCTCCCATTGTTGCATTTTTAAGCACTTATTGCACTAAGTTGGCTAACTGGGTCTTGCTCCTTCACCTGGTTGTTCCTTTGTCCAAACCTTCATCCTTGCCACATTCATCAAGTAGTATCCAGTAAAAGTGGAGGTATCCTTCTGGAATGTTGGTCCAGTCTACTTCTAGTATTGATGGTGAGGGGATAAACGTTCTTCCACTAGTACTACAGATTCATCACCAAACTAAATGTTGGATTTATCAGCAACCTTGGCCTTGGGCAAACTAGCCACAACTAGCTCAAGTTCAACATCATATTCAGACTCTACTTCTTCCACCAAGGGAGCTTTGCTTGTTGTCTGAGCTGCAGGTGGTACAGGATCTAGCAGTACCATCTTCATGAAATATACCTTCATATTTGAAGGTTGATCACCTATTGACCCATACAAATCCCAGAACAAAGTTGGTCGGACAAATTTGATTTTCTTATGAGGAGCTTCAGATGCCTTCTTGACCTATTTTCTAGTTTCTTTGGACACTCTCTTAGAGGTTTTCCTATACTCCTGTTGAGTGGTATTTTCACTCAGTTGTGAAAGTACACTCTCCTTTAGGATTTGGGTTCCAAATCCCCTCTTGCAAAGAAGTTAAACAAACAACTTCTCCAAGGTCTCCGTTGTATTAGCATTTGCATATGTGTATTAGTAATCTCAAATAAAGATATTCAATTTAAATGCTTGGAACACCTTAGTGATTGCAAGTAACCGTAAACAAGGGGCAATGTTGGTTTATTTCACCATGAAACTTTAGTGATTGTTCATTTTTTTTTTGGATTTTGATATTTTTTAAATGTTTATTTTAATGCCTTGAAAAGTTAAAACTAAGTGAAAATTTGCGGAAAAAAAAATAAAATGCGAGAAAATGAAAATAAAATGCATTCGAGTATGATGCTATCCTATTTCGACAAAACCGAAGATGTGAGGTCTCCGTGCATGCAACCTAACCTATTGGACCTGCAAAACAAGCACAATCCGGATAAGCTAAGTGTTGGTTCCTAGGGTACGAAATAAAATTCAGATTTCAAATATTCGCCTAATGTAACCCAAAAAAAACATGGCATTAACATTATCTATAAATTTGAAATCTGAAAAGATGAAAGAATAAACATTAAATCCATAGCATGCAAAGAAAATCTCCTTCTTTCTTGCCCACAAGATGCAAATTTCTGAAAACTTCTGCATTAAAAATATGTCATTTTACAATAGCAGAATTTTTGGTTTTCCCAAACCAGTCCATGGAAGAAAAACGACTCAAACAAGTCCAGAATAGCCTTCTCGCCTTCAACTCTGCAACTCTGCTCGCAATAATTTCCAACCCATGTCCATGAAGAAGAAAAACCAGTCTATGGAAGAAAAACAGCCCAACTAGGTCCGAATGGCTATCTTGCCTTCATAACTCTCGCAGCAGTTTTCCACCCCTTTTGGCCTCTTTGAATGGCGTATTTAAACTTGTGAAAACATTGTTTCTCCTTCCATGACGGTTCATTTCATTTTTCGATGGCTGTTCGTTTCACCTTCCCTGATTGTTCATTTCACCTTCCCTTGTATGCGTGTGCTTTGCTTTCCATTTTGTGGCCCTTCACTACATTTTCTCCACATGGGCTTGCATCCGTTTCCCTCCGTGTGTAACGACCATCTTAAATGATTTCAAATCATTAAAGATTCCTTATGTAACGCTTTGTCTTCTTCATTGGATTTTGTCCTTATGTCCACGTCACTATGCAGGTCTGTTACCTTGGCAAAAATGGAACATGTCGCGATATCGCGACGCTTCTTGTTTCTCTGTTTGCCTGCCCCTTTTGAATCGAAAATGTAACATGTCGCGATATCGCGACACTTTTGGCCCCTTCGTCTTTTGTTGCTTTTAGCCATGAAAATGTAACATGTCGCGATATCGCGACACTTTTCAAAGAACATCAACGACACTTTTTCTCATGCAACATGTCGCGATATCGTCGACACTTTTTTTCGAATGCAACATGTCGCGATATCGCGACACTTCTGCCTCTATGCAAATGCAACATGTCGCGATATCGCGACACTTTTCTTTCTTTTTCTTTCTTTCCTTGTTTGGTCTCCAAAATGCAACATGTCGCGATATCGCGACACTTTTCTTCTTTCTTTTCTTTGATCGAAAATGCAACATGTCGCGATATCGCGACACTTTTCTTCTTTGCCCCGACAATGCAACATGTCGCGATATCCTGACACTTTTTCTCTTTTGCCGCGATAATGCAACATGTCGCGATATCGTCACACTTTTTTTTAGCAACATGTCACGATATCGCGACACTTTTTCTTTTTTGGCCATGATGCAACATGTCACGATATCGCGACACTTTTCTCTTTTAGCCGCGATGGTGCAACATGTCGCGATATCGCGACACTTTTTCTTTTGGCCGCGATGGTGCAACATGTCGCGATATCGTGACACTTTTTCTTTTTGGCCGCGATGGTGCAACATGTCGCGATATCGTGACACTTTTTCTTTTTGGCCGTGATGGTGCAACATGTCGCGATATCGCGACACTTTTTCTTTTTTGGCCGCGATAGTGCAACATGTCGCGATATCGCGACACTTTTTCTCCTTGTGGTGTTTTGCTTTTTTTCTTTGAACTTTAGCCTATGGGCCACTTCGGTCTTCTTGGAACACATGCAAAAAAGGTGGGTCCCCAATTTTGGGGTACGTTGTGGATCAGCCACAACAAATGGCGACTCTACTGGGAAATGCTCCTGAGCATTTCGATGAGAACTCAACCTGAAAACACACAGACTCAAATACAAGCGTTAGCAAATATCCCAAGAATGAAACTAGACGAGAAATACATGAAACATTAGAATTATTAAGCATCAGCTCGGTGTGTGCAATGTGCTTCATTCCCTATCATTTGAAATTGATCAACATTCCATTGTCAGTTTCACTTATGATTCGTATGCAAGGCTATGAATGATTTGTGCAGGATTTGATGTATGATGAAGATGTTAGAGATATAACAACCTGCTTTGCAAAGGCTCAGACCTTCTAGTATCATGAACAAACATATTAAAACTGTCAAACCCTCTTAGGACCAAATATATGTATACTGAATTAATTTACTAGATCCCCAAAGTTGGTTATGTGTCACCACCATCTTGAACCCATGTGCAAGTGTAAGTGAAATCAGAGCTTTGGGGAATAGGATTCCCAACCTAAGCGAGATGGGAATTTAATCCTATCCTTACTACTATGATCCGGAGTTCATTACCTCATCTTGAACAAAATGATTTAACCTGTTATGGATGAAACTGTCAGGCTAGCCTATCCGTTTGAGCAGTCAGTGGTCTTGCTTTTAGACAAGACATGTTGCCACGCATGAGCATACTCCATTGCCAACCAGGCGTCTATAGCCCCGGTGGAGATTAACCCCATAATCCATGATTTGGCTCTACTTTGATTTCTTGGACCTTGGGGATGACTACCCATCCTTGCAAGGGACATGTAGTACGATCCTTCCAATCCAATATTAATAAAGAAATGAAAAATATTTTCTTTTGAATTTCAAGTTCTTGAGTGGGCAAAATAGAAGCTTTGGGGAATCGGATTCTCAACCTAAGCGAGATGAGAATTAGACCCTATCCTTACTACTCCATGAAGGTCAAATCAGAGCTTTGGGGAATTGGATCCTCAACCTAAGTTCGATGAGGATTTAACCCTATCCTTACTACTCTGATTTTAGGCTTTAAGCACTATGGGAGTGGTAAAAACCACTGTTTTAAGGATTATGTTGCATGATAGGACAGACACGAAATACTCCTTTCGCCTCACCTTTTCTTCCAAGTATGGTTTTGACCATTTTGCTCAAGATCCTTTTTAATATGCGTAGAACGTGCTTGGTTCAAGATAGTTCGGGCATCAGTTCCCAACCTTAGGATCCTTTTAATATATGTTATGTAATAACCCTAAGAGGATTCGACACCTTTTCAATGATTGCACATGAAATGAAGATGCAACTGAGATGGAATGTATATGCAATGCGGAATGTACATGAGATATGAATGCATTGCTCCTTTTGAAATGCGGATGGAGTATACCACCTACTTTGCCATAATTTATAAAACTGACAACTTCCTGCATCACAAGTTCCAAACGATACTCTTTAATGTGTTTGCGATATTCGTGGAGCTTTCTGCAATACAATTCCGATGTTTCATATTCTCCTAGTCTTAGTTAACATTCATAAGGACCTAAGTTAACAAACCAAAAGTGTCCAAAGGACCAACACACAAAACTTAAAACCAAAATGAGATCTAATCCAAAACTAAAACACGAAAACCAAAAGTATATACAAATGTACAAAACAAATTTGGATTATCATTTTCTCGGATCCCAAACCTGATTAGAATTCTTTAAAAGACATATGACGTGATACGCATACCAAGTTTTGCAGGAATCCAACAAAAACAAGACCAAACCAAACAAAGAAACAAACTTCCACTTGCCCCTCTCACCATACCAATTTGATTTAGTTCCATTAGTATTCCTATAGGTGAGATTCAAATTACCAATTTGATTAGACAATGGTTGATTTTCAATTCTTTCTTGTCTATTCTTTAAGGTGCAAATTTCATAATTCCATTCATGATTTAGAACTAGGCTTTCTTTATTCAAAATGAAATTTTGTAAGCAAGAGCCTATTTCTAAAAATTTCAAAGCTAATTCATTTTCCATGTTCTTAGGCCAATCAAAATTGTGCAACAATTTACAAGCATCTAGGATATTTACTAAATGGGGATCATTAAGAATTTTTATCCTAGATTCAAGAATTAATTGTTGATGAATTTGATTTAGCAATTTAAGTGCATCAAGCTCCTTTTCATTCATTAAAGTAATGTTATCAAAGGTGTGGTTAGAAATTAATCCTTGTTCTTCATTCACCTTCAATGGCATTTCATCATAAATATCATTTGAATTATACAAATCTTCACCTAAATCTTGGATGTTTGGACACAAAGGTTTAGATTTTACCTTTTTCACATTTTCATTTACCAAGACTTGGTGAGGATTTGCAATTCCCTCTTTTACCTCATGGTCTTCATATTCTTCATTGATTACTTGTTCATCAAACATACCAAAATTGGGCACCCAATTAAAAACATGCCCATCCTTTTCAACCCTCAAATATTCTTGGTCGAAGTGTATGTCAAGTAACTCATCTTCATGATCAATCGCTTTCGTTGCTTCCAATAGATCAACCACTTTGTCATTTAATTCCAATTCTTTGTTCACTATCCATGGTATCTCTTCCAACACATCCTCAAATTGTACAGGAGTTGTACTATCTTCCTTTGAGTAGGCGATTATGTTGTCCTGTATATCAATTGGCACACAAGTTTCATTAGCAGTTTTGGAGTGAGTGTAGTCTTCCCACTTCTTCCATGAATCATAGTAGTCATCCTCCAAGTTCAAATTGTGACGTTCAACTACTTCTTCAACATCTTCCAATTCATCAACATGCTTCTCATCAAATTCACCTTCACCTTCCATAGATGGTCCAATTATTTCCAAAAGTGGGTTATTTCTTGAATTCAAATTTATAAAGCTATCATAATCCAAATTGGTGACCCATGATTCGATTTTATCATAATTTGGAGGGTGAAGAAATTTTTGATCATTAATTCCAAGCTTCTCATCGAGAGTGTCTTCCAAGAACAAGTGGTGAAATTCTATCATATCTTCAAATTCATTTATTGATTTTCTTACAATTTCACTTTCAACCACTTCTTGTTCCAAGATTTCATCCTCTTCTTCCTCATTCTCACTCTCTTGATGATATAGAGTTTCCATCACCAAAATGTTGTCCTCTCCTTGTTGATGTTGGGGTGGACCCTCATTTGGCACAAGTTCCAAATCATCCACTTGAGCTTGGAGACAATGGGTATACATAGCAATTTCGGGACAATTCCTTTCATTATGCTCCTTTGTATTATGCAATCTACACCCCTTTTCCCATGCAAAATCAGAAATATTAAGAATGGAACTAGAGTGACTTGGTCTTGCAGAAGTATCTATCTGATTAGCAATAGGGGAAGGCACACCCCCATTGTTTGGCTTCGTATTCCATTGTCTCCCTCTATCGTTGAAGTTTCGATTTGGGTGAGGGGCATGGGATTCATACTTCTATTTTTGAACCAAATCATTACTCAATTTGTGAACCATATTTTTGAGTTCTTCAACCTCTGAATAAATCTCTTTTGGTTGAGCTATGTTATTGCTAGTTCCAATAGGATTTGCGTAATTGGTGAGATCTTGACTTAACATTTGAGTTGGATTTTGAGCCACTTGATTTGCGTAGGGATTCACACTTTGAATCGGAATTGGATTGGGTGCGTAAGCGGGTGTTGATGAATATGGTTGTTGATAAGGCAAAGCATTTATGCCCGATATTTGTGGTGCCATGATCTGATTCATCATAGGAGCTTGACCATATGGACCATATTGTCCTACCATAGGCATCTGGGAAAACCCATAACTCTGTGGTGTCATTTGTTGTTCAATGGTCATAGCTTCATTGTAGGCTAGAGCAAGCGTGGTAACTTGAGGATTTCGCCTTGCAAACATTGCCGTCATAGGATCCAATGCCCCAAAATATATTTGCAAAGCTACTGCGGGATCAATGGCAAAATGCCGAATTGCTCTATTATAGCACTTCTGAAATCTCTGATTAAAAGTTCGGATTGGCTCACCCTGGCCTCTTTTGCATGTAATGAACTGATTATAGATGATTGTGGGATCTAATGGTGACCTGAATTGGTTGACAAAAGCATTCTCCATTTGCGTCCATGACGTAATGGAACCAAGTAGGTAAGCAAATATACCATTCGTAGGCCACTTGGTCTAGGCTCATGGGGAAGAGTCTACAAGCCACATCTTCATGTTGAACTTGCAATCTTATCAAAACATCCCTATAGGCCTGAATATGTTCTTCTACGGTCCTTGGGCCATCCGGTTTGTATTTGGGCAAAAATCTCTCTATATTCCTAGGGATCTCGTGAATATCCCCTGCAATATTCAAAGGAATGTTATTGGCTCCGTACCAAGGAGGTGGTGGAGGTTGGGCCATTTGATTCAAAATCGATGATGATAACCCTACAAGAGCTTGAAAAAACTCTCAGTACCTCAAAGAAGACCTGCGACACACAAAAAATCTTGCAATTAATGAAATTCAAAGAATAACTTCAAAATCAATTTGTTAGTCATGAATAAAAGAAGGAACCATGACAAAGCAGTATTCTAAAAATGTAAATTAGTTTCTGATTCACCAGATCGCATATGCGCAAGTGAAGAGCATACTCCTAGTGTTGTAGGCTTTTTGATTCACAAGATCGCATTACGCGCAGGTGAAGAGCATAATACCGACAACAAATACATTTTTAGACAAAATAATTCCTTACAAATAAGCATGAAATGACTAGCAAATATCAAACATGTAACGTATGAATAATCATGTTAGCATCAACCAAGAGGTGTATCCATTAAAATCGAATGAAAGTAATTGCATGGAGACAACCTCGTTAGTCAAAGATTTTTTTTTTTAAATCAAATCAAAACACATTATTCCTGTATGAACAATCAAAAAGCGTTAGAACAATGCATAGCAATTCATGTCCTCCTTTTAACACTACAAGGTTGTATTGTTAAAAGAGGGCTAAAGATAATAATCAATAGGGCATGAAATATTCAAAATTTAAATCCCTATAGCATTTAAATCACTCTGAAATAAAACAATTCAGGCCCTCCTTCTAGCGCCAATCTGTTGAGTGGTATTTTCACCCAATTGTGAAAGTACACTCTCCTTTAGGATTTGGGTTCCAAATCCCCTCTTGCAAAGAAGTTAAACAAACAACTTCTCCAAGGTCTCCGCTTGTTTAGCATTTGCATATGTGTATTAGTAATCTCAAATAAAGATATTCAATTTAAATGCTTGGAACACCTTAGTGATTGCAAGTAACTGTAAACAAGGGGCAATGTTGATTTATTTCATCATGAAACTTTAGTGATTGTTCATTGTTTTTTTGGATTTTGATATTTTTTAAATGTTTATTTTAATGCCTTGAAAAGTTGAAATAAATTAAAATTTCTAGAAAAAAAATGAAATGCAGAAAATGAAAATAAAATGCATTCAGTATGATGCTATCCTATTTCGACAAAACCGAAGATGTGAGGTCTCCGTGCATGCAACCTAACCTATTGGACCTGCAAAACAAGCACAATCCAGATAAGCTAAGTGTTGGTTCCTAGGGTATGAAATAAAATTCAGATTTCAAATATTCGCCTAATGTAACCCAAAGAAAACATGGCATCAACATTATCTATAAATTTGAAATCTGAAAAGATGAAAGAATAAACATTAAATCCATAGCATGCAAAGAAAATCTCCTTCTTTCTTGCCCACAAGATGCAAATTTCTGAAAACTTCTGCATTAAAAATATGTCATTTTACAATAGCAAAATTTTTGGTTTTCCCAAACCAGTCCATGGAAGAAAAACGACTCAAACAGGCCCAGAATGGCCTTCTCGCCTTCAACTCTGCAACTCTGCTTGCAGCAATTTCCAACCACTATCCATGAAGAAGAAAAACCAGTCTATGGAAGAAAAACAGCCCAACTAGGTCCAGAATGGCTATCTTGCCTTCAAACCTGCAACGCTACTTGCAGCAGTTTCCCCCCTTTTGGCCTCTTTGAATGGCGTATTTAAACTTGTGAAAACATTGTTTCTCCTTCCATGATGGTTCGTTTCATTTGCCGATGGCTGTTCGTTTCACCTTCCCTGACTGTTCATTTCACCTTCCCTTGTATGCGTGTGCTTTGCTTTCCATTTTGTGGCCCTTCGCTGCATTTTCTCCACATGGGCTTGCGTCCGTTTCCCTCCGTGTGTAACGACCATCTTAAATGATTTCAAATCATTAAATATTCCTTATGTAACACTTTGTCTTATTCATTGGATTTTGTCCTTATGTCCACGTCACTATGTAGGTCCGTTACCTTGGCAAAAATGGAACATGTCACGATATCGCGACGCTTCTTGTTTCTCTGTTTGCTCGCCCTTTTGAATCACGAAAATGTAACATGTCGCGATATCGCGACACTTTCTTCCTCTTTTTGCTCAAAAAATGCAACATGTCGCGATATCGCACACTTTTTCTCTTTGCCGCGAAAATGCAACATGTCGCGATATCGCGACACTTTTTTCTTTCTTCTCTCTTTGCTTTGTCACGAAAATGCAACATGTCGCGATATCGCGACACTTTTCTTTCTTTTTTCTTTTGTTTGTCCGAAAATGCAACATGTCACGATATCGCGACACTTTTCTTCCTTTGGTCGCGAAAATGCAACATGTCGCGATATCGTGACACTTTTTCTCTTTTGGCCGCGACAATGCAACATGTCGCGATATCGCGACACTTTTTCTCTTTGGCCGCGAAAATGCAACATGTCGCGATATCGTGACACTTTTTCTTTTTTGGCCGCGAAAATGCAACATGTCGCGATATCGTGACACTTTTTCTCTTTTGGCCGCGATGGTGCAACATGTCGCGATATCGCGACACTTTTTCTTTTTGGCCGCGATGGTGCAACATGTCGCGATATCGCGACACTTTTTCTTTTTGGCCGCGATGGTGCAACATGTCGCGATATCGCGACACTTTTTCTTTTTGGCTGCGATGGTGCAACATGTCGCGATATCGCGACACTTTTTCTCCTTGTGGTGTTTTGCTTTTTTTCTTTGAACTTTAGCCTATGGGCCACTTCGGTCTTCTTGGAACACATGCAAAAAAGGTGGGTCCCCAATTTTGGGGTACGTTGTGGATCAGCCACAACTCCTTATCTACCTTGATATCTACCTTGAGTTGTTCGAACTTCTTTTTTTCTCATCAAACAACTTCAAAGTCTCTACCCATTCTTCATCAGAATTCATACCTGATTCTTTTAGTTGTGCAGTCCTTGCTCTGGTCCTGGGTCTTCATTGAGGTCCCCTTACAACCTTTCTCTTCCTTCTCAACTTCTTGGGCTGTCTTGTAGGGTCTGTAGGTATATCTAAAATAGGGGGATTTCCCCTATTCTATTGTTTCCTTGATCTTCAAAAGTTGGAGACTTTTGAGTCTCCTGTGCCTGCTCTATAGGCATTTTCTTAGGTGACCCTTCAGTCACATTTTGTGTAGCAGGTGATTCCTCTACTGAAGTCCCATTTTCTACCTGAAGCTGCTCAGGCTCAGCCCCTGCATCTCCTTCTAGTTCTTGGCCTATAGAGTGAGTAGACTCCTAAGATTTTGCAACCCCTTGATCCTCCTCTATAGCCTTATCTAAAATATGAGGCTCTTCAGCCTCAATTTCATCTTCCTATCTTGTGTCTTCCTCTATAGATTTTGCTAAAAGTTGAGGTTCTTCGACCTCAATTTCATCCTCCTGATTTACCTCTATATCTGTAGAGGAAGAAGATGTTGGGGACTATCCCATATCAACTTCAGGACCTTGATCTTGCCCCTGTTCTATAGAGTGAGCTAGTGAATGGGGTTGTTCAACCTCCATTGCTTCATTTATTTCCTTGCTCTACTTCTGCATGGGATTTCTGGGAGGATTCTTTAATTGCACTTTCTATAATAATTGTAGGGGTCCTTGCCCAAGAATTAGGGCTCCCCTATGTAGACATATATCTAGTAGAAGCCACTGATTGGTCCCCTACCTCAGCTTCCTTGCTAGAATTCCTTGCATCTGACCAAAAAGGGCTAGAGGAGGCTATTTTCTCCTCAAAATCTAGAGAGGTAGTGGGCACTTCCATAGCCCAATCAATTTGTACCATCGCATCTACCTTGGTTAGTCATTCAACCTCAATTTGTTGGGTCTGTAACTACAACTTCAATATCATCTCCTACAATTGATGGATGGTCTGATACAACTCCTACAATTTTATTACAACTACTTTTTTGGACTCTTGAAAAAGAGTTTGCTCCTCCTTATACTTGGCCTCCCAAGTACAAGCCTATTCTTTCAATATCTATAGTTGCTACTGTAGATCCTCCATCTATATTTCCTACTAAGGAGTACTTCCCTTGGATAAGTCCTATAATATATGGGCCATGAACTCATCCTTATTCAACTCATCAATCATTGCATCATCATCCGATGAGCTATAAACCACCATGGATGCCTTCATCCTCCTACTTCTAGTTCTAGTGGAAATTAACATGTAAGTAGGGCTTGGTGGACCATGCCCTACCTCATAATAAAATTGAGGGCCAATAGGGGATGAAGCCTATCCTACATCCTCATAAAATTGAGGAAAAATAGGGGATAAGGCTTACCCTACATCCCATGTATTTTCCTTAAGCTAGAATGTAGGCATCATCTCTATTTGCTCTATCATCCTATCAATCGATCGGTAAATCTATTTTAGTGCCACCACTTCTTCCTCTACCTTAAGAACTACATTATTTCCTTCAACTTCCTCAATCGTTACATCTCTGTGTGACTCGACATGTCGCACCAAGGCCAAAATCAGGCCATGGTGAGCCAGGGTAGATATTGTGCCTACCTGGTACTGGTTGGCCTCATCCTTGAGTGCACATGCAAGATAATGGGGGACATTGATCTTGTCCCCATGTAGTAAATGGTTGAGGAAATAAAAATGGTTAGAGTTTAGTTTGGAAAGCCTACCCATACAAGTGAAGAACTGAATAATCTACTCGAAGATCGACCTCCAGAGCTTGAGGATGTACTACTTCGGCAAACCAATGCACATTAGGTATTGCGTTGGGTGCCCAAAGAATCATTATATGTAGAGTGTGGGGTTGTCCTCCTTATACATGTATTCTCCTATTTGGGGAAGGCCTATTACCATAATAATGTACTCTTCGATGACTAGAATTTCTAGTCCTCACATGCGAACAACTCCATCCTATAAATATTTAAGCCACCTCTTACATCCTAGTTTTGGCTAACTAGATGGTAGTATTCCAACCATCCGATGATATTGAATTATATCTGTACATCCTCACTAATGCCTGAACAATCTGTAGGCTCACTCTTTTTCAATAGATGGTTGGTCGATTTTCCCCCCATGGCAAAGTTCAAATTTTTCTTGGCTCTGAGTTTTACTTGTAACAATTTCTCACACCCTAGTTTTTCTATGGCACTCTATTATTTTCTTGCATAGATTTTTGCCAATGCATGATTTTAAATCACCTGCATCCATGAACGTAGGTGCCTGATTATCATAATTAGAAATAATTATGGTTATCTATGCAAAATATCATTAAAGCATGTGTCAGATTTTGTGTAGATGATGACCATGAGTGTTTTCCCCAATCAAAGTAGTGACACATGGAAAAATTCCAAGTGGAGAGAAATGGGTGGCTAGTAATTCAATGGGGAATGTGTCGACACTATTTTATAGAAACATATGCCTATGAAAATAATATATATATATATAAAAAATTAAGCACGTACTCATATTATGTTTCATGCATGTATAATGTGTAGACACTCATGGTGCACTAGCATTGGCTGCTTTATGGTGACTAGGTATTCTAAAACAAAGAATGATAGGCATATTTCCCATGCGATAAATTTCTCTCCATTTTGATTGGTTCTCGGTTGCTGCAATTTGATACATTTGAGAATTCTTACACATTTTCAAGAAAATATTAGAAAAACACATCTTCACGGGATGAAAAACATCCCTCCCTTGGAAATTGTTCATTGATGACCTTGGAACGTGCATAAATCTCCAATAAAAAAATTAAAATAATTTCATCCATGAAGTTTGACTTATGCACATGGGTGAAATGTTGACGTGGCTCAAGCCACTTTCCAATGCTGAAGATTATTCATACGAGGCACAATACCCATGAAAATAGAAAGTAGGTACCTCCTTATATGGAAATCGGGTGCCTTCTTTTGAATCAAGGCACACAGGTGCTTGGTAAATAGAAAGCAGGCACCTTTTGTTAGCAATCGAGCATCATGCTTAATATGGAAAGTAGACCTTTTGCTAGCAATCGAGCGCTTTACTTAAAGCATAAAATAGAAAGCAGACACCTTTTTATTGGAAATCAGGTGCCATACTTAAAAATAGAAAGCACTTTTTTTTATGTCCAAGAAATTAGGTGTCACTTTCCCAAAAAATGGAAGTCGAGCACCATTTCCTTATGAAAAATAGGAATCAGGCATCGATCTACCAAAAAATGAGACTCAAGCACCTTTTCCTTGACATAATGGGAGTCGAGCACCTTCTACCATACAAACAAGAATCAGGCACCTTTTATCGTACAAATAAGAATCATGCATCTTTCATAAAAATGGGAGTCAAGTGCCTTCTTCTCCAAAAAATAAGAATCGGATGCCTTCTTCTTTAGAAAATGGAAAGTAGGTGCTCCTCCTTTATTTCAATATCTATTGATGTGTCCACTAGTGTACGCTTATAGTTGATCAGGCCTTCAACATTCTAGTTTGAAGAACAGGGATAGAATCAACATTCGCTACCTAAACCAACATTCAAGTATTTTTCTTCATGAAGACCAAAAACAAACACCCAAACACTTGTTCAGATATGGTTTCCCCCTCCAAGTGGGGATGAGCTACTTCTACTAGAATTTAATCTCCTAGAAATCTAGGATTGTATAGGTTCATGGATCCTATGCTTGTTAGGCCTAGGTTTCCCAGGTTGCCTAATAGTTGCACTCAGGGCATCATTCCTACAAAATAAAAATACAACTAAAGAAAGAAAAATTGTAGAACTTTAAAAGAATAATTATTTTTGGACCATGTGGACAACGTCCACATATTACTGACTCATTTTAAAACTAGAATCAACTAGGGTCTCCCCCATGCCTAATATAGACTTCATCATATAAGTCTCAGACACATGATATGGATGTAGTCGATGACCATTGACTATTAATGTAATGTTGTTACCATCAATTATTTTGATCCTCACAACTCCATTGTTGATGATCTCAATCACTTCATATGGCCCCATCCAACATTGCATAAGTTTACCTTTCCTTTCCTAGAATTGAGAGTCATACAATAATGCCCACTCTCCCACTTTTAACTACTTTGGCCTGGTGTGATGATCATGCCACTTGGCCCTCTATTTTTGGATGACCTCTATCCGATGTAGAGCATCTCTTCAATATTCATCCAACTAGTTAAGCTATTGAATCCTCTCCTTTTGTGCCTCATCCAGATTCAAATTTAAATCTACTATAGTTCTAAGAGTTTTAATCTCAAATTCTATGGGCATCATAGCATTCTTCCCATATACTAGCTGGAATGGTGTAAAACCAGTAGTAGTTTTCCAGGTGGTTCTGTAAGCCCACACTACTTCTAGTAATCTTGTGGTCTAGTCCTTCCTATGTTGTTGTACCATCTTTGTGAGAATGTTCTCTAGTTCATGGTTGGTTACCTCTACTTGCCCATTTGCCTATGGATGGTAAGGAGTGGTTTTGTTATGCCTGATTTTATATTGTTGCATGAGTTCCTGAATCATATTTGAAGTAAATTGAGGCCCTTGATCAGTTGTGATCTCCCTTGGAACCCCAAATCTAGTGAAAATAGATGAATACAGGAAGTCTGCTATAGTCTTCTCTTTAGAATCATGCAATGCCTGCACTTCAACCCACTTGGTCACATAGTCAGTGTAAACTAAGATATACCTCTTACCTACTGACTATGGATTAATGGGTCCTACGAAGTCCATCCCCCATTTATCAAATGGCTCTATGTGCACATGTGGTTGGAGTGGCATTTCATCTCTGAGAGTAGGTCTGCCCATCCTCTGACATTGGTCACATTGGCTCACATGCTTGGCTGCATATTTGAATAGTGAAGGCCAGTAATAACCAACCTGCAATACTTTGAATGCAGTCATTTTTCCTACAAAATGGCCACCACAAGGTTCATTATGGTAAGATTTTAGTATTTCTACAATCTCATTATCAACAACACATCTTCTCATGACCTGATCAAGCCCTATTTTAAATAGGCACCCATCAATCCATGAGAAGTCTACACTTTTCTCAATTAAAGTTTATTTCTCACATGGTGAAAGTGTAGGGGATACTTTACCAATGGCTAAATAATTAGCCATATCTACATACCATGGTATCTATTCATTAAGAGAAAACAAATGCTCATATAGAAATTGATATTCTATGGTTGAATGATCAAGAGGTGTCAATATAGAAAGGAAATCAGCTACCACATTATCCTTACCTAGTTTATCTACAATTGTCACATCAAACTCCTATAGAAGTAACAACCATATGATAATCCTACCACTAATTCTAGGTTTATTTGTCAGGTATCTAATAGTTGAATGATCAGTGTGCACAAAAACTTGATAACCTATAATATAGTGGTAAAATTTGTTAAGAGCATGTATGACTGCAAGGAATTCCTTTTCTGTGATAGTATAATTGAACTCAACACTTATAAGATGTTTACTGACATAATAGATGGCATAGAAATCATCACCATATTTCTATCCCAAAACTGACCCTATCGCATTATTGGATGCATCTGCATATATGTGAAAGGGGATGGTCCAATTTGGACCCCTCAAGATTGGAGCAGAAGTCAATTTTTCTTTCAAAATGTTAAATGCTTGTTCACAATCATTTGTCCAGACAAACTCTATCTTTTGCTAACAATGTGCTTAGGGGTTTAGCAGTTTTGCTAAAGTCTGCTATAAACCTCCTATAGTAACCAGTTGATCCAAGGAAACTATGGATATCCTTCTGAGTTTTGGGTGTAGGTAGGTTTTGGATAACTTCTATCTTCTTCCTATCTACCTTGATCCCATCTGTAGAGATATGATGTCCTAAAACTATCCCCTCCTGCATTAGCATATAACATTTCTCATTACTTAGGGATAGATTGGTTTCCTCACACCGTTGAAGTGTTTTCTCCAAATTTTTTATGGCTTCTTCAAAGGTTTCACCATATACAGTGAAATCATCCATATATACCTCCATAGTTTCTCCAATCATATCAGAGAAGATGCTCAAAACTACCCTTTAAAATGTGGTAGGTGCATTGCACAAACCAAAGGGTAAAACTCGGTAAGCGAAGGTTCCCCATGGACAAGTGAATGTGGTCTTATCTTGGTCCTCTTCCCCAATATGAATCTGATTATATCCATTGAACCCATCCAGGAAAGAAAAGTATTTCTTTCCTGCTAAGGTGTCAAGGACCTGATCTATGAAAGGTAAGGGGAAGTGGTCTTTCTTGGTTGCTTTATTAAGTGACCTGTAATCAACATAGATCCTCCACTTTCCATTTTTCTTGGGCACCACCACCAAAGGTGATACCCATTCACTATCTGAGATAGGGTAGATAAACCCAACAGTTAGGAGTTTCTGCAATTCTATTTTAACAATCTCCTTCATAGTTGGATTCATCCTACGTTATGGTTGTCTTACCGATTTTATTTCATCTTCCAGATATATTCGATGAGTACAGGTTTCAGGAGCTATTCCTCTCATGTCTGAATACTCCCAAGCAAAGGCACCTTGATGTTTGACTAATGTTTTTCTTAGTTTGATCTATTGTTCAGATGTCAACCCATCATTTATGTTTAATACTCTCCCAGGTGCAACTTCTATTTGCTGAATATGGTGATCTTTACCTCCCACTAATGGCAACTCTAGAGGAGGACAAGAGGGTTCTCCTTGAAAAAAGTTTGATATCACCCTATCCTCATCACTCTCATCCTCCAACTCATCAAGTGCCATGATGGATTGAATCATTGATAAACCACTCATATTCTGGTTCTCACATTCAGGTTCTCCCAACAAATCTACAGACTATGCAGGTGGATGGATGATCAGATTTTTTACATTCTGACCATAAAAAATGGTCATTTGTCCATTTCTACAACTTATGTAGGCATCAACTGTTGCCAGCCAAGGCCTACCTAAGATGAGTGGATAACCACCCAACCCAGACTTGGATTGTAACACTAAGAAATCTGTTGGGTACTCCCATGCATCCACTATGATAGTTATGTCTTCCAGTATTCCTTCAAGGAGCACTATTGACCTATCTACCAACTAAAGGATAATTTTGGTTGGCTTCAGATTGGTTAAACTAAGTTTTTACATGGTTTCCTTGGGCATGACATTAATGGTAGCCCCTAGATCTACTAATATATTGGGTAAAACACAACCCCCAATTTTCATAATTAAAATAAGGCTTCCTAGGTCTAAATATTTTTGGTTGTAGGTATTTCCTAGCATAAGATCAACTAGTTGTCCTACCAAATTGATTTGTGTTAGTTTTCTTCCTAGTTTTCTTAGACACAACTCTCTTATGGCCTTGCTATAGATAGGAATATCTCTGATGGCCTAAAAGAGAGGAATTATGACTATCAAGTTCTTCAAACTAGAAAGAATATCAAATTCTAGTTGTATTGGCTTCTTGGGTTCCTACAACCTTTTTGGAAAATGTGGAACCCCTTATCTATTATTTATAGTTGTTGATTCTTCTTCTACTTCTTCTATAAGAGGTGATTCCTCTTTTTCTAACTCTATGCTTTCCTCCTCTTCTACCAGAGGAGCTACTTCTACACCTACCTATCTACCTGACCTTAATTGTATGGGACTACAATCTACTTTGATATTATACATGGGGTACATCTCATTCTCCATATGGTATGCTAACTATGGTTTATTTTTTGGATTAGAAGTAGGTTGTACCGATAGTTGAGTAGGTCTCAAAGTAGGGGAAGCTAGCAGACTTGGTTATAGTGGGATTGGTGCAACATGTTGTGGAGTTTGGCTCCAAGCATTCTGATTTCTCCACTACTATCTAGGCTGCTGGTATGGCATCCATGGGTAGGGATTGTAAGGATTTTCTCCTTGGGGAAATTGAGTCCAAGGTTGTTATCCCCACCAACCCATGTTGGGTGGCTAAACTTGACCTTGGTTCTGATAATTATTGCCCCCATAGGATGGCATTCCTACTAGCATGTTGTTTCCCATAGGAGACTATTGCTAGTTTCTCCTATTACCCATGAAGTATGCTTCCATTACTTTAGGTTCCTCTCTATATTTTGATAACTATGGACACAACTTAGTTTTATGATATTTTTGACACACAATGCACACTCTAACTTTATTCTCAGGACATTCATTTTTAGGGTGCTTTCCCCTACATTTAGGACAAAAATAGGCTAATGTTACCTCATTCTCCTACTTATTTTTCTAAAGTAGAAGGGTATCCATTTGGAGTGCAAGAGATGACAACATCTCACTCTTGAGGTCTTCAAGCATATTCCCTATTTCTATTTTAGTGATAGTGGTTGATTGTTTGATATTCCTAGGGGTTAACTTACCCTTCCTTCTTGAAAAGTTTTGACACAACTGTCGGATATCAGACATTTGGTGTTGATAAATATCCCCTCCAGAAATCATGTTTAAGGCTTCAAGAGATTCATTCGTAAGCCCCTTTAAGAAGATACTTCTTAAGGACCTATCTCCTAGTCTTGCATGGGGAGATCTTTACAAATTAAAGCTAAACCTATCCCAATACTCCTCTAATGATTCTCCTTCCTTTTGTGTCATATCCAAGACTTCTTCTCTGGAATCTCGTGCTCTACCAAAGTCTTGATACTGATCTAGGAAAATTTTTTCATGTCTTCCTAGGTAGTTATCTATTTATTCCCAAACTGATGAACCAACGCAAAGTTGAATCATCAAGAGTGGAGGGAAACAACTTTAATTTATGAGCATTGGTTGTATAATCTACCGACCTGCATAGAACATCAAATTTGAAAAGGAACAAGTCAAGATATTCTATTGGAAATCCTCTAAATATTGGAAGGTGGGTAGGGAGATATGTTTCATCTTGTGGTCTCCTCTTACCTCTTCTATAGGGAAGTTAAAACTAGTGGATGCTTCTTCTACTATTTTAGCCATCTTGTCTGCTATCAAGGTTTCTACACCTGCTGCATTTAGGGTAGCTTTCAAGGCTTCTATCTCATTTCTTTTATCCTCTAGAAGGATTACTAAATCAGTATTTGAAATAGTCCCTTCCTCAACTGCTTGCCAATATTGAAGGTTCAGTAAATCTTCCTCAGATTGAACTCTTCCTATCTCAGATCCTTCCCTAAGGTTTTGTTGGTCTATTTTAGAAGGATCCTATGCAAACAATGGATGTTGAATCCAATGCATAGGTGGAGATGGTGGTGGAGAGGTTTCAGTATCAAGATTTAGCATAGTTAAAATAGAGGCTTTTTGAGAAACAACATTTGTGTTCTTGATAAAATGACTATCTAGTCCTCTAACTCTAGGTGGACTCATACAAAATTTAAAATGGAGGTTCTATAGAAAGTAACCTAAACTACTTCTAACATACTTTCTTCAGAATAAAAAATTATAGTTGGCTACTCCTCAAAAATGGTGCCAAAATGTTGGGCAAAACATTGGTTAGTTTTCTATGGTATAAATCATTACCTCCATTTAATTGTCAACCCGAGATAACTCATAAACTTGTGAGTAACCCTGCATAATATATGCCTATAATATCCCTTTAATCAGATGAGTCCCTTAGATTCTATGGTTTTGGGGGTGTTGTTGTTTCATTGGAGTTCTCATTTATCTTCCAAACCACTAATATAATTTACATTATCAAAGAAATAACTAAAATGCTTTGAAATCAAAACTACACACTTGCTAGAAATTTACAAAAATAAGAGAAATTACAATATTAAACTAAACTACAAAAAATAGGAAAATAAATTAAAATGATAGAAAATAGGTAAAATAAGGGAGGAATACTATTGAGAGTGGGCCCAAGCTTCCAACATATTCCACCCGCATTAAGTCATACACCGGATGCTAGTTGAATTTGATTAAAAGACTCAAATGTATTGTATTGAAATTGCAAAAAAAATACAGAGAAAATCTAAGATCTATTTTTAAGGGTGGCCTACATATTTATAAGATATGTAACCATGCCCTATTACATTATGAAAGCAAATCAATTTCTGATTTTTTTGTTACAACAATACATAAGAATAAAGGAGATAAAGCAAAACATTAAACTCAAAATATATTCAACGTATTCTATATCAGAACAGAATACATATGATATTTTTCTCTACTCGATTACATTGATTTTTACATGATTGCTAAAAAATAGATGACATATGGTCATTGACATTGTCCTTGGTCCACATCCATCACTAAAATTGCATCTACATCCATCATTAAAATCATCATTCTATTCTACCGACAATAGGGGTTGCATTATAATTATGCATCAATGGGAATCAAGCACCTTATCTATAGAATATAGGAATCAAGCACCTAAACGAGAATCAGGTACCTAATGAGAATTAGACACCCGAAAGTCAAGCACCAAATGGGAATCGAGCACCACAGTCAAGCACCAAATGGGAATCGAGCGCCTAAATGGGAGTCAAGTACCTGACTTAGCGCTTCATCACTATTTTGTTGAAGATATTTTTACCATCATAAAATGGAAAGTGCCAGGTCCGAATGGGACCTCGACGTAGTCATGCTAAAATACTGTAAAATCCATTGAATCTACACATAATTCACTCAAAAACAAATATTAGACAACATACATAATCTAATGTTAAATACATATAAAATTTGCATAAAACATATATTTCTATTAAAATAAATGCCGCAATATATATGGAAAGTTTGTACAAAAATGAGCATTTCAGGGCTCATCATTGCAACCACTAGGTGACTAGGATAAATCACTAAATACAAGGTTCACTTGAAATTGTAAGTAAATTTTGTTAAATGTTGAATGTAAATGCAATTATTGATTGATTGAAAAGTGTTGAAATGGAGATGTGATGATGAATGAAATTGATGATGTTGAATGTAAATGTAAATGAATAATGCAATGAATGATTCTATTTTTGCCCCAACAGATGAAGGGGTTTTTGACATGGGAAATGCAATGACTATGAAAAGTGCAATGATTGATTCTATTTTTGCCTCAACAAAAAAAGGGATTTTGGCAATGTAAATGACTAATTATGTTTTTGCCCTAATAGAGAAAGGATTTTTGATAATGTAAGTGTCCTTATGGTAATATATCCATCCTACTATATTGCATGGATAACCAATTGCTGCAACCACCAAGTGACTAGGATAAATCACTAAATACAAGGTTCACTTGAAATTGTAAATGAATTTTGTTAAATGTTGAATGTAAATGCAATTATTGATTGATTGAAAAGTGTTGAAATGGAGATGTGATGATGAATGAAATTGATGATGTTGAATGTAAATGTGAATGTGATATGTTTTACCCTAACAGAAAAATGGGGTTGTGATTGAGAAAATGCAATGATTGTGACAAGTGCAATGATTGATTCTATTTTTTCCCCAACAGAAAAGGGGTTTGTGATAATGTAAGTGATTTAGTCTATTTTTGTCCCAACAAAAAAAGGAGATTGTGATGATTTAAGGGATTGATTCTATTTTTGCCCCAACAGATGAAGGGTTTTTGGCAAAAATGCAAGGAATTGAGTTTGTTTTTACCCCAACAGATGAAGGGTTTTGATAATGTAAGTGTTTGAGTCTATTTTTTCCCCAATATATAAAGGGATTTTTGATAATGTAAGTGTCCTTATGGTTATTTGTCCATCCTACCGGATTGCATGGATAACCAATCACTACAACCGCCAGGTTAATAGGATAAACCACTAAATACAAGGTTCACTTGGAAAGTGCCAAGGAATTTTATAAATGCAATGGTAAGTGAAATTGATGATGTTGAATGCAAGGAATGTGGATGATGTAAATGCAATGCAAAGGGCTCAACCTTTGACAAAAGGATGCAACCTTTTGAACCTAGAAATGGATGTGTTGATGATATGAATGCGAGGCAAAGGGTGCAACCTTTGACAAAAGGACGTAACTTTTGAACCTAGAAATTGATATGTTGATGATGTGATGTGATTGTGACCAAAGAATTTTGGTTCCTTTGGAGCCTTTTTAATTGGAATGTTCATATGTGAGGTAAAGGGCTCAACCTTTGACAAAAGGATGCAACCTTTTGAACCTGGTAATTGATTTGTTATTGATGTAATGTGATTGTGTGATTGAGTTGTTTGTTGAATTGGTGAGGAAGGTGTGATACCTTGAACACCCCCAAGTTGTGTGCTTATTTTTTTTATTGGAGGGAAGGTGTAATACCTTGAACACCCCCAAGTTGTATTATTTTTTGTTTGATTGGGAATGGTGTGATACCTTGAACACCCTCAAGTTGTGTTGTTATTTGTTTGATTGGGGGAAGGTGTGATACCTTGAACACCCCCAAGTTGTGTTGTTGTATAGAAATTTCTAGTGATATTTGCATATTCTAATTATATATGTATATATATGGTGTTTATTTTTGTGTTATACTTTTGTGTGAATGCTTTGTGTGGATGCATGTGTATATGTATGATTAATGCATATGATAATGTGCTATGGATGCAAATGAACTAATGCTCTAATGATCATTTATAGTTTAGAATTTTTCTTGACCATGTTTAGCATTGTTGTTTAATCAAGGGCACCGAAATGGTGGTATGGAGATGGAAGACTCATGTAATGATAAGGATTTTGATATGGAAAACTAATATGGATGTTGATGTGGAAGAAGATATGGATGTTGACATGGAAGAAGATATGGATGTTGATATGAAAAACTGACTGTTTTGCAGAGACTCGAACATACTAGTGGCATCAAACAAACTCACTAAATACTACCTAATTTCTCTAAGACCAAATGTGTGTGCAATGAATTCATTTACCGAATCATGAGTATGGTAATGACTCATGGCAATCAAGAACCAATGTGTGTGCAAGTGATTTCATTAACCCATCTTGAGTAAATTGGGGTGAAACCTATTATGGAGGAGACCAAGAAGCTAGCTTGTCCTTATGTGTGGTCAGAGGTCTCTTTGAAAGATACGTGTCACCATGCATGAGTGTACTCCACTGCCAATCAAGCATCTATAGCCCCGGTGGAGATTAGCTCCATAGTCCAAGAATTTGATCTCTAAGTTTTGGGGATGACTACCTAACCGTCTGACTGGAAATGTAGTACTATCCTTACAACTTGAGGATCTGTGGTGTGTGATGTGTAAAATATTTAGAGTTTTTAGGGATTTTACCCTACTCTTTCTTTTATTTTAAAATTGTGATAGTGGTGAAAACCACTATTTTTGTGGACTATGTTGCATCGATGGGACAAGCAAGGAATACCCTTTTCACTTTGAGGTACAACCCAAGTATGGTGTTATCCCTCTTTGACACAAGATGTTTTTAAGATGTGTAATTGTGTTTGGTTCAAGAATGTTTTAGAGTCAATTCCTAGAACTCAATATTTTCTTAGTGAAAATGTGTCTTGGTCCTAAAGAAAACTCGACATGTATTTGGAGGTTGCTTAAAACACTAGGAGTGGCTGAGTGATCGAAAACACCTAGGAATTATGGATATGTGGCTTTGCAAATGATAATTTGGCTTTATGGAATGGTGCAATGAAATGGATGATGACTTTGAAGGTGCCCCTGATTAAGGCAACATGACTTTATTGGACCAATTAATATCTAAACTGAATAAATGATCCCTAATATGAAATGTGAAATGTGGTTGTGAATGTATGAAATGCAATTTGTGAAATGGAATGTGTGTAATGCAATGTGTGAAATGCAATGTATGCAATGTGATGTGTGAAATGAAATGTATGAAATGCAATGTTGTTTTTGTGTAATAGCCATGTATATATACATATATATAAATCACATTAAGCATAGAATGCTCTCAAGTGTATGATGTTCAGTGGCTCGAGTTCTTTTACTCCCCCTAGCCTAGTAAGCTGATGTGCTCCTTGAATCTTGTGAACTCAAATAATAGCAAGCAACATGTATAGATGCAAATGACTTTGAGTTGACGTGTGACCAAAGGTGTTAAGTACCTTTGGAGCCTTTTGAAATTGAAATGTGACCAAAGGGATTAGGTACCTTTGGAGCCTTTTGGAATTGAGATGTGACCAAAGGGATTTTAAGTTCCTTTGGAGCCTTTTGAAATTGAGATGTGACCAAAGGTATTTGGTACCTTTGGAGTCTTTTTTGTATGGAGAAGGTGCAATACCTTAAGCATCCCCAATTTACTTTATGATTGATGGTGTGAGTGATTGGGAGGATGTGATATCCTGAGAATCCTTAGTATTCTTGATGACTAATGATGTGAGTGACTGGGAGGATGTGATATCCTAATAATACCCCATATGATTGATGACTGATGATGTGAATGACTAAGAGGATGTGATATCCTAATAATCCTCAGTATTCTTGATGACTAATGATGTAAGTGATTGGGAGGATATGATATCTTGAGAATTTCTAGTATGCTTTATGACTAATGATGTGAGTGACTGAGAGGATGTGATATCCTGAGAATCCTCAGTATTATTGATGACTAATGATGTGAGTTATTGGGAGGATGTGATATCCTGAGAATCCCTAGTATGTTTGATGATTGATAATGTGAGTGACTGAGAGGATGCGATATTCTGAGAATCCCTAGTATGCTTGATGATTGAGTTGGTACCAATGTCCTGATCAGATGGGTTGGATGGGTCATTTGTGGGAAAGACTTTCATATCAATAAGATCTTGGACAATATTTTTAAATACATGGCAATTATTGATGTCATGGCCCGCTTGTTGATGATAGGGACAATACAAGTGCTCCTTAAAGTGTTTGCCTCATTTGGTTGGGTCTCTTGGTTTGATTTTTGGAAGTGAAATATCTTGTGCTTCATACAACCTTTAAAAAATGGTTGCATAAGATTCTGAAAGCATCGTGTAGTTGCGATGGGGCTTTGTAGGACGCTTGGTGCATTTGTCCAATTGTGTTGGATGTTGAATTTGTGGTACAAGTATCATAACCTGAGATGTGGATTGTGGAACTGGATGTTGCAACTATTGTGGTTGTTGATATGGATGATGATGAAATTGATGATGACTCAACTGTAACTCAATGTTAGTGAGTCGAGTTAAAATATGTTGCAAAATTAAAGTGTGTTGACAATCTGATTGTAAGCCCTGGTTTGTTTGTTGAGTGTATTGATATGTGGTGAATGGATTGATGAATGGATGATATTGAATGTGTTGTTGGTGGTGTGATGAATTGGGGGGCATGGATTGAAATTGATGATGATGAGGTTGGTGAAGAAATGATTGTGAATGAAGAAAAGGAGAT
Organism: Wollemia nobilis; assembly: GCA_028583015.1. Taxonomy (NCBI): domain Eukaryota; kingdom Viridiplantae; phylum Streptophyta; class Pinopsida; order Araucariales; family Araucariaceae; genus Wollemia; species Wollemia nobilis. Next base: position 347,081 of record JAQPPZ010002423.1, read on the forward strand.
GATGTGTGAGGACTATGGATGGGTTGACTCATGGGAATGGAATGGGTTGATGGAGGTATGGGAATGGAAACCATAGAAGGTTGTGGCACCCATGATGGATTTGGGGTGAAAAAGGTGGGTTGGGTGGAAACAAGTTGAGGCTTAAGATTGACCACCTGAACTTGTTGTTGAGCATTCTATTGCTTCTTAAGAAATTTGTTAAGGTGTTCCCATGCTTCATGTATTTCCATATCTGAGGTAGATGGTGTGAATGTGGATGGAATGGATGATGTAGGTGGAGGATAAGTTGCAACAGGAATTACAACTGGATGGGAAATATTGGATGAGATGGAGGCTGGCATTTGTGAAGCAACATTGACATGTGCTTCATACAAAGGATTGCTATAGGTGGTAGTGTATGAGGATGGAATGGAAGTTCTTGGAGCACATGATTGTTGTGGAATAGATGTGTGGATGGCTCTGTGTAAAACATCAACATTTAAAGTTTGCACAGTGTGTGATGGACCCGCAGACAAATATGAACAACTTGTCTGTATCACACTAGTGGGATTGACCATAAAAGTGGTGGGGAATGATGATGAACAATCCATGGATGAATTGTCTTGGTGGATGGAAGTTTGATTCAATACTTTAGTTTGATTTCTAGTTAACACCATAAGCTACTAAATCAAATATGCAATGTGCAGTAAAGAAAATGTAGAAGGAAACTTCACAAAAAAAAAAAAATCAATTCTATGTTTTGTAATGGTGTTTCTTACCTCTATTTTTTTATCTTGTGTTAATTTTTTTTGTGTTTTTGATGTGCTAATTTGAATTATGAAGGGTGAAATCTATGGCTTGGCTGGGCAATGAGATTATTTTTGGTGATGAAGTCCAGAAAGTTTGCTCATGGGTATCCTATGGTGGCTAAGGGCAAAGATTGGCGGATGGAGATGAAACCCACCATCGCCAAATCTCAAGCAATGGTTGGTGATGAAATCCAACTCATTACTGTTTAATGTGATACATGTTGTGTGTGATTCATTTTAAAAATTTCATGTTTTCTATTGTGTTTCATACAATGTCAATAGTAACCAATTTTACAGGCCTAAATCAGAAGCCAAAAATAGAAATACTAAGCTCCTCAAAATATGTAAGGTACACCGCTTAAGACCCACTTTGAATAGTGGAGGGTTCACTTACTCTTTCACTCTGAATCAACAAGGGATTCCAACAGTGGGAGTATACTTGAGTATCCTAATTTTGTTCCTACTTAGACAAGCAAAAGAGGAATTCTTGACCCTATTGTGCAAACTATTTTATGCAATTCTCATTTTACATGAAAACAGTATGCATATCTTTGAATGAAAAACACATCAGAAAACAACAAAATTTTAAATTTGAAATGTGTGCTAATGTGAATATGAATGCAAAGTGAATCTAAATGCAATGTATAAATGCAAGTGCCTAAAATGCAGATGTAATATGATTGTTTTTAACAAACATTGAATGATGTTATTTTTAGCAATTTATCTGTAAAAATATAAAACAAAAAATAAAATATAGGGGTTAGGATTTTGAGGTTGACTTATAGAGAAGCCTATGTATCCTTTTCCCACTCTATAAAATTCCTCTCAGAGTCTTTGAAATGCACCAGGGAACCTTTTTAACTTTGGAGGGCATCCCTCGAGCGTCGTAGGGCATCTGCGCAATCTTGGATCAGCTTCTGTAGCTCTAGACAACCTTAGTTCGGTGAAAAATCGTACGATAGAATTCTTGAAACCTGCAAGATAGAAAATAAAAATAGCGAGTTAATGACAAGATTATTAGCATAAAGAACCCATTGTGGGTCCCACCATGATCGCCATTTGTGAATACAAAAATCAAGCAACACCAAATATAAACTATGAAATAAATGAATAAGCAAAGTAACACAAATGATTGCACAAAGAAATAAACTCTTTTATTATTACTAGTGGATCTCCTATGTTACAATCAAATGTACCCCAAATAGGGGGTTTACAATGCTTATTATTTTGATACAATTGTTACAAAGCACTAGGGTTCTTCGAAACCCTAGTTAGACATAAATGGTGGTGTCTTCACGCTTGATTTGATCCCAATAAAGTGGTGAGTGGGCTTTGGTATCCTATGCAGGGCCACTCGAGCTTCAACAACTTCCAAAGAATGTAGTCTTTACACCTGCACACAACAAACAATATCAAGGATTAGTAATATCTGTGAGGGCTCCACTACGTGAGACCCTCAAAACAAATAAAGTATCTAAACCCTAGTATTGCAATGAAATATATGCACAAAAGCATAAAAACATGAAATGAGAACAATGAGATTTTACCTTGTCGAATAACCCTATTTTTTTCTTCATCATTGATGCAAGGAATGATTAGGTAGATGCCCTAATGACACCCAAGGGTTGTAGGGCTACAGATCGAGAATGGGAAATGCCCATAGGTGCTTCGTAGACTCTAGTGGGCACTCGACAGAACAAGAAATACCTACAGGCACTCAGTAGAATCGAGAGGGCACTCGATAGACTATGGTGGGCACTCGATAAAATGGGAAACTCCTACGAGAACTCGCTAGACTTGGAAGGGTACTCGATAGACTCTGGTGGGCACTCAACAAAATGAAAAATACCTGCAAGCACTCGGTAGTACCGAGAGCGTATTTTGGGGATTGATGAGAGTAGCATAGAACCAGATCTAGTTCATGCAAGGTGTGCGGTGGTGGATGCAGAATATGTGAACGATGGTGATGGAGGTGAGGATGGAAACGAGGGGGGCTAGGGCTTGGAATCTAGAAATATCTTAAGGGAACTTAGAGAACTTAGGATTCAAAAAGTACTTAGGGTGACTTAGGAAAACTTAGGGGTTGAGTCATCAAAATGACTCCTCTTTATAATATTCCCTTAGACATGTTAGGGTTTCAACGACACGAAATGTGTGGTTGAGATTAGAACATGAGGAAGGGTGGAGATTAAAGTGGGGTAAGTGGCATGGATTAAGGTGGATGGATGGCTAAGATTAAAACATGACGGATGGTTGGGATTAATTCATATAAATATATACATTTATTAAATATATAAATATAATATATAAAATATTATTATTTAAATATATATTAAACAAATATATAAATATATATAAATAATGGATATGTGTGGCGGGAAGCTTTGGATGGAGGACAAGTGGCTAGATTTTGGTGTCTACAAGGCTAAATATTTGTTATTCCAAATGAGTGACTTGGAAACACTTTTAACATTGTGTGGTATTCTTCCAATGTTGGAAGAATACTTTGATAAAACTTGCACAGCAAATAATTTATATTGTGGATTTCATTAGGGTGAGAAAACAAATTTGTATACATATTGATATGATGTACACATCTACTAAAAGTTTTATGGATCCCATGTTTGAGAGTTGGAGAACATTATTAAATATCAATGACCCTTAGAACTTTTTGAAGTTCAATATAAACGATCATCTTTGTATTAATATCCACAAAAATGCAATACCTTTATATTATTTTGATTAGTGAATGGATATAGCTACAAATGAAGTAGAACAAATACCCATAACATACAACAGATTTGATGTAGTTGTACATGATACAAAAATTAAACTGAGACAAATAGCAGAAATCTTGACAAATGAAATAAGAGACCATTTTCAAATATATGAATTGCTTGAGGCTATGGGTGTGGTTAACCCGATGTTATGGGATCCTTGTATAGAATACCAAACTATAAATGGTCTATTTCTCAAATACATGGGTACTCTTTCTAACCATTTCACTAAATGTGTGGAAGTTAATGGTATTGAAATCAATGGTATTCTCAAGAAAAATATTTTGATAAAACAATCAAACAGTTTTGGAATGACAATGGTTGCTCAAGTTTCACAATTGACTAACCATCATGAAACAGATTCTATTTCACGTTTGTGGAAAATATTGCATCCCAGTAGTGTCTTACAACATACGATGAGTGAATATTTTCTTTTATATGAATTATGTCAAAATATAATTTTGGGATCAATGGAAGATGAAAGGGTGTTTAGTGCATTATTATTTATAAAATCTAAAGTTTGAAATAGGTTGGATAAAAATTTGAAAAACTATTTGAAAGTATATGTGTCGACCTATGAGGTGGAGCAGTATCCTTATGATAGAGATTTGGCATATTGGAAATCTCTCGAAGACAAAAGAGGTGAAACAAATACTCATGATGAGGAGGATAATGGTAACACTGATCAAATTGTAGCAACATAAATTTTGGGTATGAGTACAGATGATTTTGAACAGTCTGAAAAGTGTTTTTTTTAGCTTCTAGCATTGTAATAAATGGATGACTTAAAATTTTGAATATATTTCGCATTATTCATTATTAACTTTTTACATGATATTGAGAATTGATTTTTCATTTTACTAGGACGTATTTTTTTATATTAGAAAGTGTTTGTTTTAGCTTCTAGAATTGTGAATTTGTTGTTTTTATATTATATCATTGGTATTTTATTGTGTATATCTCCAAAAAAATCTATTTTTAATATAATAGATGTGTTATTAGATTTTTTTAAGTTATAGTCTTATTTAATTATGTATATGTTGATGAAATTGCATGTTTAATATTTAAGCCCTATTATTAGATTATCTGTCTATGGCAAAGCAGATATTTGTGCTAAAATTCAGTCATTTAAAAAAAATTATAAAACATAAGAGAACATTTTTCCTATATTCATCTTTGCTAGCAATTAATTCGTAATAAAAATTATTTATTGCATCCACATTAACTAATTAAAACATCTTAATTTTTAAAACAAAATTTCAAAAAGATAATACATAATTTCTGGAAATTCTCTTTTATTGATTTGAGAGTATCCTTTACAATTTACAAAATTGTTGACTACTATACAACAAAAGCTATAGTAAACTAGTTGGCTTTCTCCTGGGTGCCTGAAGCATGGGTTGGATATTCTAGAGAATGAGTTTATGTTGATGATCCCTCATCAATTTCCTTCGCTTCTAATGCACTAGCTCTTACCAGAACTTGAGTCCTAGTGGTCAACCTCGCTAGAAATGATCCTTCTTCTTTGGAAGGATCTTCTCTAAAAGGTGCATTAAGTTCTTTCTTATTTTATTTTAATAAAATATCCACACTTAGCCATTATCTTTGATGACCTTCTTGAGCCAATTATTTTCCATGATGCTGTATTGTTATCTGTTTTTCACTTCCATAACATTAAGCACACTATTTCTTGCAGTTTTAATCAACATTCTCATGTCGCTGACTCACATCTTTAGGTATTCAAAATTAGACTACAAAAGAGAAGAGAAATACATTAATATAAATAAATAAAATATATGAAAGAAAAAATGACTTTCAATTATATGTAAAACTTACATCAACGGTAGCTCTTGCAGTTTCTACAATTGCTACTTTTTTCTTATCTATTGACCATTCATTGAAATATGCCTAGGCCTCAACATTGAGGTTTTCCAATCTATTAAGCATAATTTTCAAAATTTCATCATTGTATGTGAAGTTGGACTCCACGTTGTCGGATTCAGCCTAATGTAGCAAGGCATCAAGCTTTTGTGGTTCATTCTCCACTAATGAAAACATATCCTTTCTTTTTGAAAAATTCTTGTATTGAGCATTTATTTCTTTTATTAAAACCTTTGCCCAATATTCCTAATATTTTAAGTCTACAATATCTAAAAGTAGAGTTTCCTTAAATGTAGCTTCACAATCAAGAGCTAATAAAACATTTTCTAAAAATTTAACTTTCTCATCATTGCTAAGAGGATGTTGGGTGGCAATTTGATGGAAGGAGGATGACCTAACTGCGATGAAAGTTGTCCCAACAACCTCTTGTGTTTTATTATGCTTTTGCAGCTCATAAAGAAAATCAATTACCTTGAAAAGTAAAGATTCAGGATTGTTATCCTGAAAAAGAAAATCATCATCGAGATTACAAGAGGGTATTTGAGAAGCGCTCTACACATTTGAGAGATTCCCAAGGGAAAATGTTGGGAAGTCAGACATAGTCTATGTTTGTCTTATGGCTTATCCCGAAGGTGGTGGTGTAAGGATTTGTTTCGCACGCATGCGATACTAGCCTCTCATCATTGGTGGCACTTGTTGTGGTTGCACTTGTTGTGGGTGTGTTTGTTGTGGTGGAGATGGTGGAAGCATAGATTTTATATGTCTTTATAAATGAGCAGCTCCCCTAAACAAAATTATATTAAAATTTCAATTAAAACTATTGTAGAAAACAATGCCATAAAAACAATTTTAATTAAACCAAACTTACCAGAGGAAGATGTGACCTGCATAGTTGACTCTTTCCTCGTTGATGATTGATCCACTTGTCATTGCTCTGAAAACATATAAAAAGTTTCTTTAAACTAATTATAATTTTAAATCAATAAAATACATAATTTTAAATAGTAGTTTCGAATAGTAAGGTTACCTTTTGAGTCGGAGGTTACTTCTTCAAAATCACCTGTAACATGTGTAGAAATCAAAGGAGCTGACGGTTTACGTTGATGAGGTGAGGAAGACCTCATACATTTCATAATTCTTGTAGCACTTACTGGTGTCGTTTTTGACTGTGTATTTGAATCTCTAGTGGCTTCATGCATGTGATCCCTTAACGTGACATCCATTCGAGCATCAAATCCAACTACTTTTTTCTACATTCAAATGAAAAATTAGAAAATTAAAAATGTTTTGGAAAGAAGAATATATAGTGTTTCCAAAAATATAATTTTACCTGTATTCCTTCTTCTGTCACACCAATATCCATCAATTTTGGATGCAATGTGGTTGGATATGGGGTATCTTTAACATTGTAGTATGATTCATAAAAAATGGAAATAATAAAATGGGTGGATGTTACTACATATGCAGTTTGTTGTCTTTAGGCATTGAGAAGATCATGTTTATTGTGGTTCAAAATGTAGGTGCACCAGTCAAACCTGGTTCCCAAAATACATCGAACCAAACAGGCCAACGCCCAATGCAACATGTTTGTAGGTCATCCTTGCAAAACAAGTCTTACTTGGAAGAGTTCTTTGCAAGCACGAATAAAATTATCTACAACAGAGGAAACGTTGAAAAAAAAGACAACATTATTAGAAAACAAAAATTAATTTTTTTTTTAAATGTAAAATAATAAATTTTAAATTTTAAAAATATACCACTCAAATGTTGTAAATCGAGATCGTATTTGGTCTCCCATGTTAGTTTATCATTGTTGTTCAAACCATACTGATTGGTCACTAGTTGACCATCTGTATATGATAGTCCTACAAGTTGTTGTAGATATGAAGGTTTGATAGTAAAAGAAATATTCTTGTTGTCAATGGTCATTTGGATAGCGGATGCTTTACCGTTGTAGGAGTTGACTGTCCTTTGCATGAGGGTGACATTGGTGTTGTATTGTGCCATTTTCATGACCCCTACAAGATCAGAGTTCTCGACCCATTGCGTATCTCTTCTAGGTGTGTTGAAAATATTGAAAAGGTTAAAACAAAAAGTGTTTTTAAAGGTGACCCTTGAACGACGAGAAGAGGAAGAGACATCCATTTGGATGGTGCAGTGATCAGATCAAATATGGATTCACCATTAAAAACAATAATATCTTACTTCTTAAATTTAAAATATTACTAACTTCTTTAATTCATTCTTTATCCCACATAAAACCTTTATATTTAATCAAAAACTTCTGAACAAATCAGCATTACAAACTTCTGATAAATTTAACATCAATTCAAATCTTGAAATCTATGAAATATAATGAAACATTATGCATTATTTAGGTGTTGTAAATATATTTAAAATCAAATCAGTCTAGAAAATCAATCCATTTCATTCCCATTTTATGATTGGATTTTATTCAAAAGCATTGTAAAGGTTACCCTTGTAAAACTATGTCAATTTTGTTTGGCACTGAAATGATATAAGGATACTTTCTGTCCATTTCATTTACATTTTTATCATAAACTTTATAATAACCATTCCTGAAGCAAAATATAAGTATGAATGATTCCACAAGCAGAAAATGATAATTTATTGAGCAATCAAACAAGCCTCACATTATCACCCCATTATTGAATTGAATTTCTAGTCGTGAGGAGGCATATCAACGTACCGAGGGCCAAAAAGATTATCGAAATAAATAAATAAATAACTTTGCAGCTCTACGAATTTTGAGTGCATTCAAGAGAGAAACCTTGAGGAAACCTCTTGGAGTCTGCGCAATAATCATAAATCATGTAGTTTTTGCGCACCCAGGCAAGCTTTTCACTTTGGCTCGAATCGAGACCTTGATTCCACCAACTCTGATTAGAATTAGCAGAACAAGAAGAGGCAGAGTCGTTCCAAACGCATGCATTTGCACTAAAATTTAAGAGAGAACACTATTTACACTAAAATTTAAGAGAGAACACTATACACGGTATAAGAAATTTAAAAGTGAGGATAGCCATTCATTTTACAAATATATTTAGTACCCAATTTTGTTTATGTTACTCTCAAGTGCCAACCTTGCAGATACTCAAAAATTTAAAAACTTAGAATGAGTATGTTCTGTGTTCGCTTCCATGTTCATATATATGCTCCCACCTTCATATTTTCAATAGGTCTTAGAATAGAAATCAAATTTCATCACGATAATGGAGTGTTAAGTCCGTTTCTTGTACAATTAGCAAAAACATGTTGAATTTTTAAGTCAGATTAATGGTTAAATATTTACTGACCATGTTTATTATTGATATTAAAAATATTCGAGAGAGGTTTTAAAAAGAGTAGTTCTTAAATAATTAGAATATACATAATTTTAAAAAATGCATGGCAATGTAACCTTTGAGAACTGGTAGCTAAACACTGCATATAATAAAAAAAAAATTATTTTTTTCGTGGGTTTTGATTTTGATATTGTTCCCACTTATGTGCAATTCTATTATTTAACGCGCACCAAGAAAATCTGGTGAATTTTTATAGGAACGTTAAACAGTCTTTAATGGTTAAATAAATGAGATAAATTTTGCATGTTAGACTTTGAATAAAACTTGTCAATCTAGAATTTTTAGTTAGCATGCACATGAAGTTTGACTTGCTCTAAAATTCCACCATAAAGTTGCAATCACAATCACAGGTGGTACTACCTATTTTTATCCATAGGGAGTTGATTGGTTATATTTAGTCTGTTGGTTATATCCACAGTATTTTTCACATATGTACTACTAAATAAATTCGTGGTATAGCACTACTAGAGAAATTCGTGGAAGTGAACGCCCAATACAATACATAAATATTAATGAGAAGAACCGGAAGCCAACACATAGCATTTCCATTATACAGCCATGGAATACATGTAATAAATTTGATAAACTATGTCCTCCGATAGTTGCAGAACAAATTGAATGATTAATATGAAAGGGTAGAAGCAAAGGTCCTTAAGCGACCGTCAATATTTGAGACCAACTTCATTGAGAGTAAAAACAGTGACTCAATGAATGGCAACTCCATTGAGAGTTGAAATGATGACTCAATGAATGGCCTAGAAAATGATAAATGAGACCATATATATATTTATACATAAACGAATTAGTTACATAAATGAGATCATTTAGATGTCGTAAATATAATTAACATCAAATCAGTCTAGAAAATCAATCCATTTCATTCATGTTTTATGTTTGGCTTTTGTTCAAAAGCACTGTAATGGTTACCCTTGGAAAATTATGTCGATTTTGTTTGGCACAGAAACGATATGAGGATACTTGTTCATTTCATTTACATTTTTATCATAAACTATATATAATAACTATTCCTGAAGCAAAATATAAGTATGAATTATTCCACAAGCAGAAAAAAATAATTTATTGAGTAATCAAATACCTCTTTGTGATAGCAACCATATAAATTTATTGAGTAATCAAATACCTCTTTGTGATAGCAACCATATAGTTTCTTCCTTTCTGAGCATTCCTACCAGATCTCCTTCTCTAGCTAGCCAAATGAAGACTATTAACAAAGCAAGTAAAAGTTTCCCAATAAATCTAGGAGGAAAAAATGGGGGAGAAACCGCAATAAGATGAAAGGAGAAAAAATACGTGTTGGAAAAATATCAATTTATAGGAGGTTGTAGGGTGGAAGGTACGTTAGTTTTACATGTGGTGGTCAGAAGGTACTTTGCAGCATCTCAACAGCCCGTATTCTTATAACATAACAGTTAATTAGTGGTTGGAGTATTCAAAACAATTGTATCAGCGTAGTAACCAGCAGGAGACACCCCCTACTATCATTGTCAAGAAAGAACTTTTCACAATTGAAGACATTATTCAAGGGATAAAAAAGTTAGCAACTGGTAAAGCCCGTGACATAGACAATCTTCAAGCAAGCATATAAAACGGGGGGTAGATATTTTGGCACCACAAATCAAAGAAATTTTCAATGAGGTCATACAAAATGGCTTCCCTATCGAGTGGACAACTAGCTTGACCATTCCTTTGTTTAAAAGTGGAGATGTAAATAATCCCTCAAACTATCAAACTATCATGATCAACCCTCTCTTTGCAAAGTTGTTTGGGAGTATGATAGAGCGTAGGATCAGACATATGGGCGAGAAGAAAAGGGAAAGAGAGCAAACGGGCAAGCGGGTTTTAGGCCCAAGCACTCAACTATTGATCACTGTATCACGCTCAAACACATAGTGGAAAAAATATGGGACAAAAAGAGGAGGCTTTTTGTTGTTTTGTAGACTTCAAAAAGGCATTTGACACAATGCCAAGGAAAAAATTATGGAGCAGAATGGAAGAGCTAGAGGTTCCAATTCACTACAAGGCAGCAGTTCACAGACTATATGAGCATGTAAAGGCTAGAATCAGAACACAAGAAGGGTTTGACATAGGTGTCAAACAAGGTTGCCCTCTATCTTCGACCTTATTTGGGCTGCACATTGACAAGTTAGAAGAATGGATAAACAAATTTGGGGGAGAGGGTGTGCATTTAGCCAAATATGTGGTAAAACTCCTCATGTATGCAGATGATGTAATTCTTGTGGTCAAATTAGCCAAAGATCTAGAAGATCACCTTCAAGCTCTAGAACTCCTTTGTAAAGAAGTTGGGATGTAGGTGAACACGAGCAAAACAAAAATTATGATTTTTTCAGCAAAAAAGAAGCAACAACTCAAATTTCAGTTTGCAGGAGAACCGCTTGATGTAGTAGTAGAATACAAATACCTAGGCATAGAATTTCATGACAAACTTAATTGGAATACATGTAGGATGAAAAGAACTCAAAGTGGTTGGAGAGCACTATATGCACTTCAAAACGGGTGTAGGAATGCCGAGTTGTGGGACTGGAAGACCACCAAGGTCTTATTTGGCCTACTTGTTACACCGGTTCTGTTGTATGGTTGCGAGGTGTGGGCTAGTGGCACAACAAATGCAAAATGGAGGCAAATAGAAAGGATTCAAAAATATCTAATCACAAACTTTCTCAAAATTAAGGCCACAACCCCTTATGAAATTATTCTAGCTGAAATTGGAATGTTCCCTTTAGAAGCAATTGCTATGACCAAGTTGTTATGTTACTTGAAAAAAACAGAAAACATGACAAATGATAGATGGCCTAGAGCAGCTAGGGACGAAGAGTTGCATAGGCGAAAGAATATGTGGATGAAACAAAATCAGAAATGGATGAAACGTTGGGAAATCAACATAAATGAATGCCCAAATGTCAACAAAGACATAAAAATTTATGTGAATGAAAAGTTCAAAAGTGGAATGTGGAAAAATGCAAGCAGGAAAAGACAATATTATATTACAAATTTTAACCCAACGTATGACCACAAGGAAAAAGCGTATATAGGCGCTGAAATCAAGTGGAAGGAAAAAATACTCATTGCTCAGATAAGGACTAGCTCTCATAGGCTTAGATGTGAAACAAGGAGATGGACAACGCCCAAAGAACAATGGGAAGAAAGGATATGTACTCTATGCAGACACGAGGGCGATAGAGACAGAGGAACACTTCATCTATAAATGCCCGAGTTTTTCAGATATCCGTGACAAATACAAAGAAACACTTGGGAACGAGTTTATTACAGATTTATTTGAAGACAGTAAAATAAAAAAAGTTGGAGAATTGCTAACACAAATTAGGAGGAGAAAGAACAACCTTCTCAAAGATATTAAAGATCATATGATATGATTTGAGTAATTGTACTTCCATATTTGAGATCCCATAAATCATATTTGGGTCATGCAGACATAATTAAAATCTTTCATTTCATTATGAGGTGTGTGGTGTAGACCGCGCGATGGTAAATGGACCATGGCGACCGCACTATGTCTAACGAACCATGGCGATCGCACTGTGCCTCTGCAGGAAAATGGCCCACAGGTTGTCGGTGGCCAAGTGGCGATCCGCATAGCACGGCCTACAACCTGTAGCCTATGACCGCCATGTGAAACTATCACGTGAAGGCAGGCCACGCTATGTAGACCGCCATGTGAAACTATCACGTGAAGGCAGGCCACGCTATAGGTTGTAGGCCACGCTATGTAGACCGCCACGTGGTGGTGGATATAACATGGTCTATGGCCCGTGGCCTGCAACCGCCACATGCGGCTAACATGTGAAGATAGCCCACAGGTTATAGGCCACCACGTGGCGATCGATAGCCCACAACCTGACTTCATGTAGTGGCTGCACTCGACCGACAACCCACGTTCAGCCTTCACGCGGTGGCCACACTCGACCGTTGTGTGAAGATAGATCACGCTATGTCGGCCACCACGTAGGTAGGTTGTGGGTTGTATACCGCGCTATATCGACTGTCACGTGGTGGTCGATAGTCCTTTGTGTAACATAAACTATTGAAATGAAATGAAAGATTTTAATTACGTCCACGAGACCTAAATATGGTCTATTGTTATTAACCAATTCCCCTATGTAACCCAAAAAAACTTAAACTATTACCTAAAAATTTAAATTTAAAAAAAAACCTCAACATCTATTGGCACACTTTGCCTCAATCTATGCTTAAAAATAATGACAACCAATATTATCCATGCTTTTGATACCTAGATCTTACTTGGTAATGTAAACAAAGTGGAAGTTCACAAATAACAATGTGGAAGAAAATCACAATTTCTTTAAAACTTATAGTAAATTATTTGTTTAAAAATTAAGAGACCAGTTTTCCTAAGGGACACATTGACCTCCATATAGATACATGTCATCAAGCCACCAATGGAAATAAAGGAGTGAAATGATTGACCTCCTACATGGAAGCCCTATGGTGAGATAAAGGTATTTAAGTTAGTCTTTGAAACTATATAGGGAGAACACCTTGCAAAATATTTGTCACTCTCTTCATAGGAAAAGAACATAACCAAGTGGATGCCTTGACATATAGGTACCTCATGCACTACCCAAGTTATCCACATGCCTTCTTGTAATAAAACACTGTATTTCAAATAGGACCTATTTTTGTTCCATTTATTGTAAAAATTATCTGTAGGAGGGGTGTCTAAATTCTATAAGAAACATGACCTTAACAGAGAAGACCCATACTCCTCCCTAAAAAGAGACATTTCAATATACAGTAAGTTGGGGGAGATTATATTAATTGGAGATTTCAATGCAAGGACAACAAATAAGTAAGCTAACATTCTAGAAGGTAACGGAGATATTGAGATTAATCCTCTTTGGATGCCAGAAGAGGAAAATCAACAATGGGCCAGGACTTCAGAAGATGAGCATGGGGCTATCACGCAATATGGAGAAGAGTTGTTAGGTCTTTGCAGCATATACAATTTGATTATTTGCAATGGGATGAACAAATGAAAAAATTTAGGAAACTATACATGTAAAACATATAAGGGACAAAATGTAATAGACTATGTAATATGCTCACAGAATTACATACCAAAAATAGAGGAGCTAGAAGTGGAAGATTCTCTGGTGGAACTTAAGTCAAATCACAACCCAATTGTTATGAAACTTCGAATGCATGGAGACAAACGAAGGGAAAAACACTTGCAAGGCAATCAAAATAAATATCCTCACAAGGGAAACATTCTCTTAACAGATGAAAATCGACAGAATTTTAGAGCGAGTATTAAATAATAAGTTACAGGAAATGGAAGAACTACATCACAGTAGTAGAGATTACAGTAAGAGTGAATGGTTAATGCACGTTATTCAAGAAGCTCTAAACAAATGCAAGAGAGCTAAACCTAAAAAGAAAGAAATAAATAACTTCCCAACCAACCCATGGTTCGATGAAGATTGCAAAAATATGCGAAGATTACTAAAGGAACCAACGGGTAAAATAAGAGCAAACAAAAAAACATATGAGAAACTGGTAAGGGCAAAAAAAGAAGAATACACTAGAACAAGGAGGAAAGAATTGATTTATTTAGAGAAGCATGAACCAAAGAAATTTTGGAAGGAACTAAGCGTGAAAAGGATGCAAACTGAAAATAACATAACAGTTAATCAGTGGTTGGAGTATTCAAAACAACTGTATCAACGTAGTAACCAGTAGGAGACACCCCCTGCTATCATTGGCAAGAAAGAACTTTTCACAATTGAAGACATTATTCAAGGGATAAAAAAGTTAGCAACTGGTAAAGCCCGTGACATAGACAATCTTCAAGCAGAGCATATAAAACGGAGGGTAGATATCTTGGCACCACAAATCAAAGAAATTTTCAATGAGGTCATACAAAATGGCTTCCCTACCGAGTGGACAACTAGCTTGACCATTCCTTTGTTTAAAAGTGGAGATGTAAATAATCCCTCAAACTATCGAACTATCATGATCAACCCTCTCTTTGCAAAGTTGTTTGGGAGTATGATAGAGCGTAGGATCAACATATGGGCGAGAAGAAAAGGGAAAGAGAGCAAATGGGCAAGCGGGTTTTAGGCCCAAGCACTCAACTATTGATCACTGTATTACGCTCAAACACATAGTGGAAAAAATATGGGACAAAAAAGAGGAGACTTTTTGTTGTTTTGTAGACTTCAAAAAGGCATTTGAAATAGTGCCAAGGAAAAAAATTATGGAGCAGAATGGAAGAGCTAGAGGTTCCAATTCACTACAGGGCAGCAGTTCACAGACTATATGAGCATGTAAAGGCTAGAATTAGAACACGGGAAGGGTTATCTGAATGTTTTGGTAGTGACATAGGTGTCAAACAAGGTTGCCCTCTATCTCCGACCTTATTTGGGTTGTACATTGACAAGTTAGAAGAATGGATAAACAAATTTGGGGGAGAGGGTGTGCATTTAGCCAAATATGTGGTAAAACTCCTCATGTATGCGAGATGATGTAATTCTTGTGGCCAAAACAACCAAAGATCTAGAAGATCACCTTCAAGCTCAAGAACTCTTTTGTAAAGAAGTTGGGATGCAGGTGAACACGAGCAAAACAAAAATTATGATTTTTTCAGAAAAAAGAAGAAGCAACAACTCAAATTTCAGTTTGCAGGAGAACCGCTTAATGTAGTGGTAGAATACAAATACCTGGGCATAGACTTTCATGACAAACTTAATTGGAATACATGTAGGATGAAAAGAACTCAAAGTGGCTGGAGAGCACTATATGCACTTCAAAATAGGTGTAGGAATGCCGAGTTGTGGGACTGGAAGACCACCAAGGTCTTATTTGGCCTACTTGTTACATCGGTTCTGTTGTATGGTTGCGAGGTGTGGGCTAGTGGCACAACAAATGCAAAATGGAGGCAAATAGAAAGGATCCAAAAATATCTAATCACAAACTTTCTCAAAATTAAGGCCACAACCCCTTATGAAATTATTCTAGCTAAAACTGGAATGTTCCCTTTAGAAGCAATTGCTATGACCAAGTTGTTATGTTACTTGAAAAAAACAGAAAACATGACAAATGATAGATGGCCTAGGGCAGCTAGGGACAAAGAGTTGCATAGGCGAAAGAATACATGGATGAAACAAAATCAGGAAATGGATGAAACGTTGGGAAATCAACATAAATGAATGCCCAAATGTCAACAAAGACATAAAAAATTATGTGAATGAAAAGTTCGTAAGTGGAATGTGGAAAAATGCAAACAAGAAAAGACAATATTATATTGCAAATTTTAACCCAACGTATGACCACAAGGAAAAAGCGTATATAGGCGCTGAAATCAAGTGGAAGGAAAAAATACTCATTGCTCAGATAAGGACTAGCTCTCATAATCTTAGATGTGAAACAGGGAGATGGACAACGCCCAAAGAACAATGGGAAGAAAGGATATGTCCTCTATGCAGCACAGGGGCAGTAGAGACAGAAGAACACTTCATCTATAAATGCCCGAGTTTTTCAGATATCCGTGACAAATACAAAGAAACACTGGGGAACGAGTTTATGACAAATTTATTTGAAGACAGTAAAATAAAAAAAGTTGGAGACTATGTTGTAATGATAAAAAAAAAACGGTCATTCAAGCTATCCTCACTTTTAAGAATGAAAGGGGGATTTTCCAAACATGGATCATCCTCTCTCTTGTTCTATAGGGAAAATATTAGATAGGAAAAAACTCATTACCTCTAGGAACATGCCAATGTAATGTATTTAATGTATTCTTCCCACTCATATAGTGTAAAAAGGAATTTTTATTTTTAAAGACACGTCTTTCTAATGCCATTACTTTGAACACATTATTTATAACTTCTATATAGGATTAATGATAATTAACACCACTATCATATCATGTTAGAATATGTGATATATTTAGAAATAAATAAAATCAATGACATCACTTGGTGATGAAAGGAAAGCATATCATTCTTAAAGAATGAAGAACATAAAAATGAAAAGATGTCCTTCGACACAAATAATATCTCAATAAAAATAAAAATACTATAAACTTGATAAATAAATTATTAGGTGAATGAGAGTATAAATACATACCCATGGTGCAATAGAACACCCCAATGTTGATTATTAATGATTAGATAATATGATTAGGCTATGTCAGCCACACTATGATGGATGGTCGTTTGTTTCCAATCGACATAGTGTTGTCAATAGCCTGTGACCTGTCGTCATGACTTGGTATTTGTCAATCCATAAGAAACTCCACAATTAAGCATGCTCAATTGGAGTAGTACTTGGATGGGTGACCTCCTATGAAGTTTCGATTTTTTGCACCCTCTAAACTAAATTTTTTTCCTGAGCCACACATACGTCGATAGCCTTCATAGGCTACTGACACCACAAAAATTTTCTTACCCATAGTTTTTTGTTTTTGTTTAATTTTATTTCCAAATATTAGTAGAAATTCGCTCCATTACTATAATTTTTGGTTGATAAAATTGCCATGACTTCTACATGAATTTGGGTAGGATTTGCCTAGGTTTCGAAGCTAATTCGCCCCATTTTTATAAATAAATTTTGGGTTGGATCCCTTATGCATAACCCTGGTTTCTATAATACAAATATATATACAAATACAAAAAAAATATGATTTACCTTTGAACAAATGTCTAAAAGACTTTTGTTTTGTCCATAGGATTTTTTATTTACATCTAAACAAATGCTTAAAGGACTTTTGCTTTACCCATAGGACTTTTGATTTGAGGTTTATTTTTTAACATGTCTAAAGGACTTTTGGTTTACCTTTAAAAAAGTGCTTAAAGGACTTTTGGTTAGACTAATTTACCTTGTAAATAAGTGTCATAGAGGACTTGTGATTGATTGGTATGGAAACAAATGATGCCCCTAGTTGGCAGGACAAGTTCGTTGTTGATTGGTTGTCCCCATGCATGGTGGTACATGGGAAATAATAGATGATGATATTGATCTGGCTATCAATACATGCAAAATTAATATTATTCATCATGTAGGGATTGATGAAAAGAATTTGATTTAATTTTAGCATTAGCACCAGTGAACTTTGTAGTATTCATCATGCAATAGGAGATTTATAGTTCGAAAGAATTGATTGATAAGGTTTGAAAAACTAGATTGAGATATATAGGAAGATTGATGGTAGAGATATATGATTGCATAGAACTCAATTTGATTTATAAATATGGAACAAGAAGGATTCGCTCCCATAAGTCACCTAGTGCAATGAAGAAATGGACTATCTTGACTAGGATCATCTTTTGCATGCCTTTACAAACCCTTGACTCATATGCAATAGGTAGTTTAGACATAGATAAACATGTTCATAAAAGTAGATTTGAAATCAACCAAATGCAAGCAAGCAATAATAGGAAGCTAAAAGAAATAGGTAGCCAACGCAGACTCAAATGTAATACCAATATCCATGGTTTTCTCAATCAAAACATAAGACTTACTTTCTAAGGATATCAATATCTATGGGAGATGGTAACACTTCTAGGATCTCAAGATCTATATGATCTAGGGATGGTTGATTATGGTTGATCAGTTGTGAGATAGCTACATTCTTAATTTGAAAAAAATATCCACCAAAATAGAAGTTGTTTTGGCTTAGTCTAAGGGACCATCTTAAGGGGGATCATTTAGGATGTCCTCTATCTCACAGTTATCTTCATCAACAATCAACTTAGGATAGACTAGGTTTAAGAAATTAACATGAACAAATTATGTAAATTGAAAGGAGATATGAGCTATGAGGAGTGATGGTCCATCATCATCCTTCTAATCCCAATTCAATATGTTTAAAGAAATAGTGTCATCATAGGATGTCGTATCAAGAAGTCTAGCTTCATCTTCACTATCGAAAGGAAGAAGAGGTTGACTACAACTAGAAATATAGCCTATCCTTTACCATATCAACTAGGCTTAAGTCTGTAAGGGCTCTTTGATACCCTTCTCATACATGCCTAGTCCTCTACCTTGATATCCCATATTAGAAAGCATTTGCTTAGGAATAGAATATGAGTTCTACAAGAAGCATGAAGCATATTGTCATTCAGCTAAGAAAGGGTTACTACCAAGGATTTTCTCATCGTTAGAAGTACCAACACAAATAAAAAAAAATATTTTTAGTTGTATTGTTTCATCCTCACTACTAAAAGGTAAACCTAAGGTTCAAGGGAATGGGAGAAGCTTGGCTAGATATAAGACAAGTTGGTTATGATCTTAATTATTAATGTTTATGTTCGTTAGATTACAGCCTTGAATTTTAGATTCATTGTTAGGTAAATTATTTAAGGTGATACCTTAATGCATCAATGATTAAAAACCAATAAGAAGAAGATTCAAGAGATGAATCGAGAAAAGGATAAAATTGAGCTTTAAGGTTCTTAATCTTGATCACTTAGTAGTAGGTGAAGGGTTCAAGGTTAGTTGAAATATTGTAATTCTTGCCTTATATTCATATTTAAGGCATTTATAAAGATTTTAAGGAACAACCCACATCTCATGGAGCCATGGCCTCCTACGAAGAATGGTGTATGTTAAATAACAAGGCATGACACAAAAGAGAGTTTTTAGGATGCAGGGTATGACATTGAGGGGTAAGACTATAATACCACTAGCCTCATATTCCCTATTATTGAAAGCCAAAATAACAAGATCATATTTCTTTAAATCTTATTTGGCTAGCCTAAAATGACTAATGAATCTTAGGCTACAAATATTGAGACCAAATCCCTTATCGATTAGAATTTACTTAATGAATCTGTCACTAATATGGCCTATGATATATAATAGGATATCTATGACAATATATTATTGAGGTATATCATCCTTATGGAATGATATAGTTGCATGGTTAAGCCTAATGGACCCCATTATAGATATATATTTTTTAGGTTAAGGTATTAAATAACAACTTGTTCGCTCAATATTTTGAATAACCTATCCTTCTGGGTCGAAGGTCCTTAGAATCTCAAGAAGAGATATTCTAGATAGGGTACTCTAAATTTGATGATATAAAAAGTGAATTAACCTTAGATCTTTATTAGATGATTAATGTAGGTCCTTTTGGAGGAATTATTTTTGCACAATGAACCAAAGGAGGCCTTGAAGGTTGATCAGATGAAGGATTCTTATGTTGTTATATGGTTGCAACAAAAATGTGAGAGATATAATTTAAAGAATGGAGAATCCCAACCATCCTTTGGTTTGGGGGTGGCACATTCCTATAAAGAATGTTATTCATTGTGTTTTAATTTTGATTATGATTAGGCAATAGATTTTGAAAACTTCTAATGTCTTCATTAGAAGAAGATTAAGAATCAAAGATATTGAGAACAACTTAAATTTTATCAATTAGGTCTTGTATTAGGTCTCTAAGATCCATGCATTTATCAGTCACATGACTATTATTGTAATGGAATTCCCATTGCTCATTAGGAAAAAAACCAAATATTTTTTCCCTTACAGGTTCTAAAGGTTGGACATGTGAAAGATTCACTATTTTGGATTTCAAGATTTGATTTAGGATGGTTGAAAGAGGTTCATCCAGTTGGGAGTACTTCCTCTTAGGTTTAAATTTTTTAGGCTTCCCTAAGTCAAGCTTTTGAATCTTTGTTTTAGTACTAACATTGTTGGTTTAATGTGAGTTTGTAACTCCCTTGCCTACAATGTGTTGTTCTTGTACTAACCCTTTGGGTTAGAAGAAGACTTATCTTCTTCCTTAAGAGATTTAGTTTTTAATCATCCTCTTTTGACAAGGACAATCTCTTTTCTCTTGGCCATGTCAATTACATCTTCAAAAGAAGATACATTTATTTATTTCAACTAGAAGGTCAATTTCTCATTAACATAACCTATATAGATGTCTAGAAGGTTTATAGGTGAGGGATATACTGGAACATTCCTGTTAGAGATTGCCATCTTGCTAACAAGTTCATAAAATTATCGTCTTTAGATTGCTTGAATTACTGTAGATTGCTAATCATGACCTTTTTCTCAATATAGATGTAAAATTGTTTAACAAACATCTCAACAAGATCTCTAAAGCTCTTTGAGGAGTGCCTTGGTATTTACTAGTACCATTTCAAGGTTTGGTTACTAAGGCTCTTAGGGAAAATATTGAGTAAAAATATTTTATCATAAGAAATATCTCTATAAGCAGATCTAAACAACCTAAGGTGGTTGATGGGATCTTGAATAGCTTATAGAACTTGAAGATGTAGAAACCTCCTTTTCTACTCAAATTTTGGGTCCTCAAAGGCAGGTTGGTCATCTTGACCTTCCATAGGGTATTAGGGTTTATGGCCAACTTATGAGAAACAATACAAGTTACGCAACATATTTCGACCATGGGTTTGGAAGGAAATGATTAGATTAATCAAGGTTTAAATTTTATGGAGTTGATTAAAGAAGAGAAAGCCAATATGTGTGTTGCCAATGATATGTGACAATGACTCTGAAAATATGGTCAAGATGGTATGTGAATGGTAATAGTATACCTTGTTATAACTCCCACTAACCCACTCCAATATAATCCTTACTAGACTTAAGTATGTGCATGACCCTATGTGAGCGACTAGTGGCCTAGGATTGACATTACCCAATATAGCCAAGTAGCTCATACGATAATTCCTAAAATGATTGTAAAAACCCTTAGAAGACCTAGCAATTGTTTATATTATTAATATTTAGATTTCGTATGATCTAATATAAACAAACAAGATTAAGTGGTCTTGATTAAATATTGATAACTTTAACTTGATTAAGGTTTAGCTTGGACAAATAAGACCTTGGAGCCAATGGTGGTGTTCACATCAGGTTCACCAAAATGTAATAAGGGTAGGGAATATGATTGTGAAGGACAACTTGGGGGTTTTTCCATGACTCTTCCATCCTCTTTCACTTAGAGGATAGGAGCAATTCATGAGCTTGGATCTTAGTGTTTGATGGATTACGTGAAGTACACCTACATTTCTCCTAAGATACTTCTTTGTCTAAGTTTAACCCTAGTCTAGCCCTAATGCAACATACAAATGAAACAAGATCTAAAGCTAAAATATTTTTACTTTTTGTTGAGGAAGTAAATGATGATTTCTCTTTTATAGGCAAGGATGCAAGATGAATGGAACAAGCATGTCTTAGATGTAGCTCTATATGATTTTAATTTAATGCTAAAGCTTGAAGATTTAGTTGGTCTTTTATATGTTTAAAATTAACTAGTTTTCTATTTCCCTTTTGCTTATTTTATGAGGTAAACAAAAATAGAAACTAATCTAACTAGAAAAAAAACAAGACTAATTTTTAAATGCTTTTAATGAAAGGAATCTGAAACCAAAAAAACAAAAAAAAAAACATATTTTTGCCACAGAGGCAAAAGCATCGTCAGCCTGTAAAAATATTGTTGACTCTTTCACCTGTTGATGGCACTTTTGCTTTTCTACAAAATAGATAGGAAAATATATTATATAAATAGTAAAATGTCATGTTTGTGCTAGAAGAGAATGTTGGTATCGTTTCAAAAATAATTTGGACCTTGTTTAAACATATAAAATATAATAGAAACAATAAATTCATGAAACAAAGTCTCTATGGCAAAAGCACCACAAAATGATGATAGTGTCATTGATGCTTTTGCTAGCAGCTATCACTTTTTCTTTGTGTAAAACAAAGAGTGATATCACCATCGGACCTGCAATCCAATGATGACTTCGCTTTAATAAGTGTCACAACAATATTAGATGGAAAATAAATATTCGCTTGCTTGAAATAAAGATTAAAGTGACAAAATGAGATGTTAAGTAGATGCAAATGGAATATGGAAGATTAGTCAACATGCAACAAGATAAAAACTTAAAGCTACAAGATAAAGAAAGTGCCCAAAAATAAATAAAAGGAAAGATCACAATCCAAGATGCAAGGTTTTTTTCCCCTTGTTTGTGGACCTTGTTGAGAGCTTGCTAGCTTGCTTGTGGTTTTTTTAAAGCTTGAGCTTGGAGGCTAGAATCCTTGATGCTTGAATACTTATAGAGATCTTGGATTCTAAGATGCTTGCAAGAACAAGAGCTTGAGTGTTGTGTGGATAGATTTTATGATATTGTGGCAATATTTTGGTATAAAATTGCCATGCAAAATGATAAATTCTTATGATTCTAGAGATATTTTGGCATAATTTTTTTTACAAGTGTTGGTTTTATATGGATCCATGGCTCCTTGGGGGAAGAATTGCATTGAAAATTATAAGATTAGAGGTGGTAAAAATTGCAAAAGAGATCAAGAAGCCATTAATAGAGGAAGATTGAAAATAAAAATCTTGGATTTGGCACTTCTATTAGGAGCTACAAATCGGATCTTGAGGATTTGATCCACTAATTATGGGTAACTTGGATGGTACAAAAAGTCATTTTTATTTTTATTTAATGCATGATAGTCAAAATCACAAACATAGCAAAAATTCCAATAGCACTTTTGCAATGGCACTTTCACCATCATGACTTTTGGAGGTCAAATTTGGGTACGAAAAGTCAAAGTCAAAAGGTTGGTAGAAGTTCCATTGGGGTTGTGAAAATGCCAACACCATTATTGCTTATACCTTAATGCTTTTGCTCTTGAAGAAATAAATGCTCAAATATGAGCATAAGAAAGGTTCAATTTAGCCGATTAAAAGGCTAATTGATGAAGGTATTGACAAACTTGAAGATTGATCCTATGCTCAAAATTGAGTGTCTACAAAATATTAATTAGGTTTTTCGACAATTTCATTGTTCAACAGGATGCTAATACCTTTTATCCATCAATTAATTATTGAGATTGTATATTATCTCTTGGTACAAATTTTAGCTTTAATTGATATACAAAAGATGATTAATAAGTTTCACTATGATAATCTCAATATATATATATTGTTCATTAGGATGTGTTTCCTAAAATTATATTGGTAATCAGAGCACATTAGCCTTAAATATTACTTGTCTTTGACCTAAATTGTTGATTTTTGTAGTCATTTATGAAGACAAAGAAATATATAATATTTGTAAGCCTAATCAATTTATCCTTATACTCTAGTCTCTTATTCATAAAATTTCAATAGTTGACTAATGAGTAGGACCATTATAGATGGATATTATTTGTTGACTTAGTAAAAGTGTCTACCATGGTGGTCTTCTATCTCTTATTCTCTTCCTTTATAATTATATAACTATATAACTATATGTACATAAAATTAAGTACATAGAGAAGCAAGGTATTAGCAAGAATACATTCAAAACGTAGAAGAAGCTATCACCTAGCTTGATTTCTCTTTGCTTTGTACTAAACAATTAATGTTTGAGTAAGGTTCCTTTTAGGTTTATCAAGAGATAATTGGTTTGCTAAAGACCAACAAATAGGGGAGAACTTATTTTTTAAGTGTAAATAAATATGAATAGCACGATGTTTCTTTATATTAGGAAATCACATATGATTCAAAATTTAGATTAACACTTGAGCATAAATAATGAAGCAAATAAGATTTAAACATCATTTGCAAACCTTCCTTGGAAAATGTGTTAGAATATAATGGTTAAGTTTTGTCATAATATTTGATAAATTTTGGCTTTGAAATTTAAAATTTCATGAGTCTTAACATACAATGAATTTAATAGTTGAAGTTTGGCCATAAATTCAGTCTAAATCAAGTCATATTAGGTATCTATTATCCTCTATGAATGTCCTAGTTGTCAAATGGATTGGATTAGACGGTCGGTACTATCATATCTCGTATGGAGCAATATAGTAGGGCTAGTCTCCTACTATGTCTTGATAGCATGGGGTTCAACTTAATCGAGGACCTCTAAGATTTTTACAAGGCCAAGTCCTTTTAATATATAACCTTGAGTGCACTTTTCCTACTCTAGCCTAATCTATCAACTTCAAGGGGAAAGGGGTTAGAGAAATACAAAAAATAAATATAGTGGAAATGAAAAACCTAAGCTAACAGGTGATGCACCAAGATCAAGATAAGATCCTCTTGCACAACAATCCTAAATGTAATGTGTCGATAACTAGGAGTTTGAATAATTCCTCCTCTGAACATATATAAGCACAAATAAACACACCCATTGACTTGTAAATAACTTGTTGATCCTTTACAATGCTAAACTATCTATTGTTTATAGATTACAAAGGGGATATTTTACCTCCAAAACTATGCAAAGATTTCAAGAATGATTGCTCCCTTGTATGCCAGGTCATGTCTTCATTTGAGTTGTTGGTTCCATACAGATCTATGGATACATGCTAATTAATGATGGATGGTTTTGGGCCCTTGGATGTTCCACTACTATTGTTATTGCCATCTACCCTTTCTTGGGATTATTGAAGGATGAAGGATCCTTACCTACTTTTAGGTAAACATAAATTAAGAGATGGCCTACCAACAAAGGATGAAGGATGAATAATTTAAAAATTAATAAACTTATTACTATATTTGATTGTCTTAAATTATTATACCATTTGCATGGGAAGCAAGAATGTGAGTGATTGTTCACCTACTTTTGTTTTTGCAAGTGTTAGAGACAAAGAGACCAAGTGGTTCCATAATGAATTGAAAGAAAAAAGAAGAAATGAGAATAATGAGAATCACGTCATGAGTTTTTAAGGTTATGTACAATTCATAGTATATCATCTTTGTGGTTGATTTATTTTGAAAAGTAAATGAATGATGTGGATCAAATTTTCCCATCAAATATAATTCTTGTGAATAGGGTTAACACATACCACTACCAAAAAAAAAAACATTTATATTAAATTCTATGGAGTTGCAACTTCATGGATCCATCACCCAATCAAGTAATTATTCAATATAAAGCATAAATTATAGATGTGATTGAATGATGGGTGTAGATATGGAGATCTCCAAAAAAATAATGCTTTAATGCTAGTGATTGTACACATAGTTATGTTCATGTGAAGGTTTAAAGTTGGTGATGGATGGGTTGTTTATTTATGTTTACTTGGCAATTAATTGAGCACAAAATGGAACACACAATTTAATTTTGGCTCTAATACATATACATGACCATATATGTCTCCATATCTACAAGTAGTTCACTGAACTTACATGGGAATCATCTTACTATATTAACAAATTTGGCTTATTTTGAACTTTACAATGTTGATTAAGCTTTTCGACCTCCTACAATATCGAATAACATTTCCTAACAAAGATCAACTCCAAAAAGAGACCAAAATATCAAGGTTATTTCCCTTCCATTCTACATTCTTCATTGGATAATAATATAGTTATGCTACATTATGAGGAGGGAATTTTTGATTTGGGGAGAAGTTAGGCAAGTCATTTAGGCAGTTCATAATATCATTTTCTTATATAGATAACTATTGCTACTTGTGAAAATTGTAAAAAAGAAAACAAAGCAAAAAGGATTTTAGCTTCTTTACTTGTTATCAGTTTTATCTATATGAAAAATCATTTTATCTCAATTGCATATCTTTTCATAATAAGGTTGTATGCATGCATGTTGTTTAGCTTGTATTATTCAATTTTCATGGTCTACCATTTTTATTCATGTTATACAAATTAAGTCTTTGGATGCTACAAGAGATAAAATTGCATACCAATGTGCCACTACTTGCATTGGTGGATGAGCGAATCCACTGATTGCACATTTAAAAAGTGCATTCCACCTCATATGTGTAGCATTTAATATGGTATAAGTTTCTTTTCTTTTTAGGGTTTCCACATGCCCTCCTTTGGGCTATGGTTTTTATAACAATGTGCATTACACATATTCAAAAAATCTTACCTCTCCCTCTACACTTCATGATTTTTACTTTTTGATATAGTCCCAAAAAGAAGGAAAAAAAAATCTAGTTGTAAAGTTTTGAACCTAAATTTGATTGAATTTCAATTGACTCTCAGCCATTGACATGTTAAATGCCATAAACCTATTAAAAATTTGATCACAAAAGGGATGATCAATCTAAATTATACTATTTCACCATCCTATATACTAAGAAAAATAGAAAACCATCATATTGCAATATGAGTCCCACATCATGCTTTATGGGTGCATGATGTGATTCAAAATTTCCTCATAACAAATTTCTTATTTGGCTTCAACTAAAAGCACAAAGCAACCGACTTGAAAAAGTTTATTTCTAAATAATTTTGAGAGGCATTTGAATCTGTTTTCTCTTGGTTTATTTATTTATATGGTTTATGGTGAAAATTATACATTCTCACCTACTATGAATTTGTCTCAAATTTTATGTTATCGATTTACTTGCCACATAGTAGTTCATAGGTTGATTGCCATCAAATTTTCTATTTTGTATGTTCTTTTCTATTAGGATAAAATTACAATCAAAAGATTCATTTTCATTTACAGACATGTATTTTAATTTATAGTTTAAGAATTTATTTTTACTTTAATAATTCAATATAAATTAAAAAATTTAGTTTCTTTTAAGATAATATTTTCAACTACAATATCTCGACTGGGTTGACTGAAAAAGATAAAATGCAGTTAAACTTTTCTTAAGCATTTTAACAAAAAATATAGATTGTACAACTACATTTGATATTGGCAAGGATACATATGAGGAAGTAGACATTAATGAAAATGTTTATAGCTAATCTATTCAAGAAGGTTATTTACCAAAGAAACCTAAGTTATCAAGTTCTAAAAGGTTGTGGAAAGTTGAATAAAAATGAGACATAAATAAGCTATCCTATTACAAATGCTTATGGTGAGTTAAGAATCAAAATGTAGATGTTGTTGAAAATTCATCAAATAGCATTAATTTGTCATGAAATTTAATGCCTCATAAAAACATAGTACAACAATGAGAAGCATTAAAGGATCTAAACAGAGATTCTATTACAAAATATGGAAGCCATGTTACATGTACAATAGGCTAGGGTTTTTTTGTTATGGAAATCATGTACTTTGTAGTTATTAATAATTTACCACTAGAATGTTACAATAGACTGTGTGACCCACATATATATAAATGTACTTTCAATATTTATTTAATAAACAAATATTCTTCTTATGCAAATATTACTTCTAGAGGATAAGGAATACTTGGGGGATGGAGAGGGAAGAAAGTAGAGAGGGGAGGGCTCTGGTCCTTCCCCTACTCCCCCTCCCATGGCTCCTGGTTCCTGCCTAGTCCCTGGCTCAACCCAGGTCATCCCTCCCGGGGAGTGGTTGTTTGCAGATGATCTCCTGAGGGGAGATCCTTCTCCACTATCTGCGCCCCTCCCGATCGGCTAGGGTTTCCTTGGTTGTTTTTTTGGACTGGTGCTTCCCAGGGATCCCTGTTTGGTTGGGGATCCCTTCCATTTTTCCCTCAGGCTTCCCCTTGGGGTTTTTTGCAGGTTATTCGCATGGATCTGGTCCCCTACGTTTCTCGATGCGGTGGAGGTGACGGTTTAGGGTTTGGACAGCTTTCTGGGGTCTCCCTTGAGGTCCTCACAGCTTTGGGGGTGGTCTGGGGGGCCTCTTTCCCCCTTTTGCTTGTGAATCCTCTGCGGGATCCTGGCTGCTGTTATTCCCACGTGGAGGCTTCTTCGTGCTGGCTCTGCTCCTTGGTGGACATCCTGGGCATCTGGTTTGGCCTTGGGGGGCTTTTCCCTGTCTGGGTTGTTCCCATTCCCAGTCCCAGTTCCCTGAAGCTGCCTCTGTGCTTGGACGGGATTCTTGGTCCCTGCTGCTGGGACGGGATCCTCTTCTATTTTCCCAGGGTGGGTTCCTCGTGGTGCAGCTCTCTGGTTGCTTCCTGATGGGCTGGATCCTCTCTGTGCTGGCTGTCGGCTTCCTGTAGGATGGCTCTCGCTGAATGGAATGTTTTCCCGGTGGGCGGGATGGTTTCTCCATAGGGCGAGATCCACCAAATCCGCCAGTTTTCCCGTGAGGCGGGATCCTTTCTTTTTTGCTGGTTTCCCGGATGGCGAAATTTCCCTGTTGCTTCCCGCTAGGCGGGACTGTTTGTGATGGTTTTGACTGCTTCCCGCGAGGCGATATTTTATTGTAACGATTTTTCTTTGCTTCCTGCTGGGCGGGATATTCTCGATGGTGGTTTTTGGCTACTCCCTGTTGGGCGGGATCTCCAAAACTACATTATTTCTTATTTGTTTGTTTCCCGCTGAGAGGGATTGTTTCATACTTACTGTTACCGCTGGGCGGGATTTATATTTTGGTGTTCAGTTTCAAGGGATTGATGCCCTAGGCCCATTGCTTATGTAATCAGGTTTTGGGATCCTTGTTAAAACCCACTGTATACCAAAAATATTACTTCTAGAAAATTATTCTTGAAAGCAACAAAATCTATTTATTGGGATAGACTCAAGGAAGAAATTCATGATATCCCATTTTATTCTATAATAGTTGATGAGAGCACTGATAATCATATAGAGTAAGATATCATTATTAATGTCATCAACATTTTAAATAGAGGAAAAAGACAAGCTATAACAAATTTTATGCATCTTCTTAAGATAAAATATGACCATTAGAATCTATGTATAATGCAACATCAAATTTGTTAATAGATATGGATCTATCAAAGTCCAAAGGAATTGGTTTTGGTTCAGATGGAGCAACATGTTTGAGAGGTGTCCAAGAGGTGGTGGAAAATAAACTATCCTGTGACATACATATTTTATAACAATTTATTGTGTGACACATAGAGATCCTTTACCAACTATAGAAGCTACAAATCATTTCCCAAAATTTATCTTTATTGAAAAACTTACTAATAAAACTTATGTGTGGCTTTAAAAATAGGTGAAGAGGTATACAAAGTTGAGAGGATTAATGGAAGCATTTGATATAAGGTTTATTAGAGGTTCTTCAAATACATCATGTGTGTTGGCTATCTAGAAGACAAGTTATGGAGAGAATGGTGAGAATTATACCATCATTATTGAAAACAACTACTTGAAGACCCAAATTTATACGGTATGACAACTATCTTTCAAGTTTAATTTTTTATTAGTCTAGATACAGATGTATTAGTTGAGCTAAACAAACTTATTAACAATTTCAAGAAGATAATATTTATATAACCTTTATTGGCACTCACATGGATATGGTCATTGAAATTTTACAAAGGCATTTTTTTAGGGAGTCTTTTCATATAGATGCTTGACAAATCTTCCCTTATAAGCAAGTCAAGTGAAGGTACTCTTGAATTTGTGGATACAAGTGTGTTTCATGTGCATGTACTTAAAGATGATGTACTTAAAATCAAATCCTTGTCAAATGAATTAGGGTCTAGATCACTACAAGATTTTATTATGTTGGAATGAGTTTTGGGTGAAAGAAAAATGAGAAATAGTAATGAAAGATAAAAAGGTGGATCACTTTCTTATGTGAGAAATTAGATATTCAATGTACACCAGACATTGCAAATATTTAAAAGTGTGAAGCAGAAGTAGAAAGGTTCACAATCACTTTGTTCAAGACATATCTAAAAAATATGATGAAACCATGTGGTCAAAAATTGAAGTGGATTGATGTGTATCCAAAATTAATTTGACTATGTCTAACCATCCTTGATATTCCACTACTACAACTTGTGAAAGAGAATTTTTAAAAATGAAGAAAATAAAAAATGATGAGAAGTCTAGAATATTTTTGGACACTTTAGACACTTTAATATTTTTATCTTTAAATACACCTCAATTGTTTTTTTGGTAATGGTGAAAAAAAGGGTTTTGGAGGGGCCCCAACCCTGTTATAGAATTAAGCTTTCCAAGGTTACAAGATAAACATCAACCTCCCTGGATAGCATGAGACAAAAACAAAGTTGCAACAAAAATCCCAGAATAGAACTAGACAAAAAACAACACTCTGGTTGATATTGAAAACTATTTCTAGCAAAGGGGCAAAGGTTGACCCGATTGTTGTTTATTCCTCCCTTCCACACCAATAGTAGTAGTAGTTGCTCTGATTCTCAACAACAAGTAACAGAAGTAGCAACAACAAAAGTAGAAGCACACTACAATAGTAGTATTCTCTAGAACTACAACTATTATAATAACAACAACATACAGTCACATCGAGAGCACCAAAAGACCCTAGAAGCAACAACAATACCAACAACATCAAAAGATAACACCCTATGGAATAGAATTTTCTTCTACCTCTGATGAGGTAATCCTTAAAAGAGATAAGGAAAAATTATTTTCCCATATCTTCCTCTGATCAAAATGAACTCCAATGTTTGCCAAACAATCAGCTACAACATTTCCTTCTTGATATATATGTAATATCTTCACCTCTACCATTTATTTTAATAGGGATGAGGTATCCTTAATTAAACTTGACACCTTCCATTTATCAACTTCTCCTTTCTTAAGATCCCTAAGAATATTCATAGAGTCCCCTTCTATGATGGCCTTCCTTACACTCTTCTATCTCAACAACATAACACCAGAGTATAGGGCTTTAGCTTTCGCATAGTGATTGGTTTGTATCCCATAACTTTTTGCATAAGCCCATAACACTTCACCTTTCTCATTCTAAATGACACCTCCTCCCCTAGCTCTACCTGGGTTCTCATCCCCCCCCCTTGGCCCCCCCCCCCCTTTTCCCCCCCCCCCCCAGCGTAGTAGTAAATTCCAGAGTTTTGATAACCTATTGCTACTAAAAGGGCATCTCCATTGGTTAAAAATCTGCCTAAAAGTACTAGGGACCACCCAAGAGTAAAATATAGCTTCCATTAGATTATTAAGTACCTTACTTGAAAACTCACAATGAATAAACAAGTGGTCAATTGATTCAACATCCTTCATGC
Organism: Wollemia nobilis; assembly: GCA_028583015.1. Taxonomy (NCBI): domain Eukaryota; kingdom Viridiplantae; phylum Streptophyta; class Pinopsida; order Araucariales; family Araucariaceae; genus Wollemia; species Wollemia nobilis. Next base: position 378,782 of record JAQPPZ010002423.1, read on the forward strand.
AAAGACAACATATATTTATCATTTGAAAACCTCTTTTACTCAGGTTATCTAGAGTTAGAATCTTGTTTTGTAAGCATAACCAAAGAAAGAAATCCAATTTGGGGATTAACTCATTCTTCCAAACCTTATTTATAGGAAAGTCCCCCTCCACACCTCCAAACTGTAGGGTATAAGCTGATTTCACAGAGAATTCCCTTGAGGAAGTAGGGAACCAGATCAAAGAGTCCTTATCTTCATTTTGAGGTAAGTGGTATTCTATTGCAGCAGCCTGTTAATATTTAGTAGATATTGTTGCAATTATGGATCAACAGAATCCAAAGTTAGCTCTTTTCAAAACCTTTGACCTTCCCCAAATTCTATGTAATTTTTGACTAACGGTCCATATTTTTGAACCAGGGGATATTTTAGTCTTCTAAACTCCTGCATCTACTATAAAGGACTATCTACAATCCAAGTATCTTCCCAAAAAATATTTCCTTGCCTTCTCCTACCATCCATCTTAGTCCACTTCTCAACAATTTCCTAGTTTTTGAAACTCCATTCCAAACTGTTGATCCTTTAGGAGGGTCTAAACTTCTAAAGAAGGGTATGGAACCTTCCAAGTACTTACCTTTAAGAATATTAGCCCAAAGTAGATCTTGTTCCTTGGTCAATCTCCAACCTATTTTAGTTAGTAGTGCTTTATTGAACTACTACAACTTTCTTATCCCTAGACCACCTTCCCTCTTCGAAGAGCAAACTCTATCCCATGATACCAGAGCAAGCCTTTGTTTTTCTTCTACCCTTGCCCAAAGAAACCTTCTAAATATTTGCTCTATTCTATTTTTGACCTTGTAGGGGATTATGAAAAGTGACATGTAGTAAATTGGGATGCTTTGTAATGTTGCCTTCAGAAGCTATAATTTCCCAGTTTGAGATAGCATATTACCCTTCCACCCTACCAACTTCCTTTGAATCCGGTCTATGACTGGAGCCCACATTTCTTCTTTCAATCTACCTATGAAAAGAGGTAATCCAAGGTAGGTAGCTGGAAATTCTGCTATGTTGCATCCCAAAATCCTAGATATTCTTTGTTGCACCTATCTAGCTATGTTGACAAAATAAACATGACTTTTCCTAAAATTGATACTTTGATTGGAAGCTCTTTCATAAATATGTAGGATATTGAGTATCTCCTTTGCTTCTCTTATTGAGGCTTCACCCAATATGATAGTGTCATCCATGAATTGTTGGTAAGACACTGCTGCAACATTACCTATAGGTTTAATCCCTCTTATCTTTGTTGTGGTAGTGGTTGCACCCAAAGTTCTGCCTAAAGCTTCAGCCATGATGATGAACAAATATGGGGATATAGGATCTCCTTGTCTTAGACCTCGCTACCCCCTAAAGAAACCTACTGATCTACCATTAACTATGATCGAAAACTTTGTTGAAGAGAGACATATTTTTATCCACTGTCTCCACTTAATATCAAAACCAAATTTTTGCATTACCTTATCCAAGAAAATCCATGACACCCGATCATATGCTTTATTCATATCTAGTTTAAACAGCATACCTACAACACCCCTCTTATCCATTGAATGCAACATTTCATGTATTATCATCACTCCATCTATTATTTGTCTCCCTTGAACAAAGCCTCCTTGCATAGAAGAGATGATCCTTGGAAGTACCTTCTTGAGTCTATTGGCCAATGTCTTAGTGAGGATTTTGTATATGGAGTTGCAAAGGCTAATAGGTCTAAACTCTTTTAGGGAAGAGGCTCCATGATTCTTTGGGATCAAAACCAAAAAAGTATTATTCCAGTCCTGAAGTAATGAATTAGAGACTTGAAATTCTCTTACTACCTCTACAACATCTTTTCCTATTATGTGCCAAAAACTTTGGAAGAAGCCAGCTGAAAAACCATCCAGAACATGGTGCCTTATCTTTTACCATATCAAACACACTTTCCTTGACCTCTTCTTCCAAGAAGGGAGTAAGTAATAGGTTGTTCATTTATTTTGAAATCAGTGAGGGAATGTTGCCAAGAAGGGAGTCCATTGCTACCTCATCTTCATCCTGATCATTAGAAAATAGAGTCTAGAAGAAATTTATTGTAGTTGTTGCTATTTCCTCCTCCTTTTTCACTACATCACCATTATCCAGCTTAAGCTCCTTTATCCTGTTGGCACTCCTATACCTTATGGTTGAGATATGGAAGAACTTCATGTTACGATCTCCTTCCTTTAGCCATGTTGCCCTTGATTTTTGCTTCCAATGAGTTTCCTCCTTTGCTAAAACATTATGAAACTCTACAAGAACCTCTCTTTCTCTTTTATCCAGCTCCAAAGTTCTTCCTTCCTATTGAAGCTTCAACTCCACTTCCTTCAGGTTATCTAAAAGCTCTTACTTTTGCTGGAAAATATTTCCAAACACATCTCGGTTCCATTTCTTGAGATTCACCTTTATGATTTTTAGTTTTTTGACAACTTGGAACATTTTAGTTCCATACACATATGTGTTCCACCAATCTCTGATCCTATCCTCAATTTGAGGATGCTTCAGCCACATCATCTTGAATCGGAAAGGAAATCCTTTTGTCCTTTTTTCCTTAGAAAACTCTAAAAGAAGTGGGCTATGGTCAGAGGCAATTTTTGGTAAGGCTCTCAAAGAACAAAAGTGAAAGTTTCCATACCAATCAATAGAAGCTACTACTCTATCAATCTTGGATTGGATGAGACCCCCTCCTATTCTTCGGTTTGACCAAGTGAACTTGGCCCCCTACAGATCCACATCTATTAAACCCAAAGAAGAGAGAAACTTACCAAAATCCTCCATACTATTTGTGAAGTCAACTACTCCTCCTTACCTCTCACTCGGTAGGAGAGTAGTGTTGAAGTCTCCCGCTATCATCCAAGGAAGACTAACTAAAGCACCAAATCTCTCTAAATCATCCCAAAGCCTTCTCCTATCCACTTGAGAATTAGGGGCATAGACATTTGTAGCTAACCAACAAAAATTAGTCAATTTACATCGGAAGAGGACCAAAATAAATCTGTCATTCTATTGCACACACTCCCCTTCTAGGTTATTTGGATTCCAAAGAGTCCACAAACCCCTAGAAGCACCTCTAGCTGGTCTATAGGTACCTTCTACTTTATTCCATACTAGATTTTTAATCCTGTCTAAATTTCCTTCTCTAATTTTTATTTCTTGAAGTAAAAGGATATCTATCCCATGCATTTTTCTAAGATCCCTAACTACCCTATGCTTGTTTAGGGTATTCAGTCCTCAAATGTTCCAAGAAATAACTTTCATTTCTTACCTTTGGTGGGAGCTTTCTCCCCACTCAGTACCAACACCTGTTGAGTTCCATTTGCTATGTCCTGAGTTGCTTTCTTGTTCCTTATATCTACTAGTTTGGGTCTTCCAGGCTTTGTCACACTACCCAGATCTACGTTTTTCATGTATTTCTTATCAGCCTCATCATACTGGTTTCTTCTATGGAAGAATTTTTTTCCCCTTCGACACCCTTGGTATTTTGTTGTTGTTGAACTTCTTGGTTCTCCAAAGCTTTACCTCTTCTTAACTTCCTTTTATATGCCACCTCTTTGAAGCCTTCTTCCTCTTCCGAAGACAACCATACTTCCTCTAGTTTAGGTTTTGTTCTTGGCTCTATTTCTTCAACCTCTCCTTCCTCCACAAGAGTTTCTTTAACTACTTCCTCTTCTTCTGATTCTGGGTCTAAATATTTATTCAATAGATCTGGTTGATTCTCCTCTTGAGCCTGTAAATCTACATTCTCTAGTCCTTTGTCAACTTCTCTAACCTCCTCTAGATCTGGTTTGCTCATGATCTCTTCCTCTAGACCTTGTAAGATCTAGAATTTATTGGTTTCTAGGTTGTTTTTCTTCAACAATTTAGTTTTCTCTATTAAAACATCTATTTGTCTTAGCTCTTTCTCCTTGTTTTTCTAGATCTGCACCTTTTATTTTTTCTTGGGTTGTTTTCTTTTTGGGCAGTGGGCTATAATATGCCCTACTATCTTACATCCAAAACAAACTACCATTGATGATTCATATTCAATTGGCTGACTCCACACCCTCACATTTGAAATAAGTTTTATTGAGGAAGGTAAAGGTTGGGTCAAATCTGCATTCATGCAAAATCTAGTGAAAACCATTTTGGTTTTGGATCGAGTAGTTGGGTCGAATGCTATTAATTTTCCTATGCCTTTAGCAATCCCTTCAATGACATCTTCATCCCAAAACTTGATTGGAAGCCCTAGGAGTCTGACCCATAATGGTGCAACATTTATATTCTCAGTATTTGGGTCAAATCCTAGTTTCCATTTTTGGAGATAGAGCCCTCATCTTCCAAAAAACCATGGGCCTTTCAATAGAGCCCCATTCATATCTTCCTTGCACATGAAGTTAAATAGTAAAAACCCTTTTGCTAGTGCAACAATCTCCAGGTTACCTTTGGGTTTCCACTTGTGGGATGCCCATTTTTTGACTGTATCTAGATCTGGCCTGACACCAATGAATTTTCCAACAAGGCTATTTTCTCTTTCTTTGGAGGTTCTACTCAGAATAACCTGTGGAACCCTCAGAGTCAACACTTCCTCTATTTTCTTTGGATTTAGATCAAAAAATTCCTTGTTGGGGTTCACTTCTCCCATAACCAACTTTGCCCAGGTTTTGTGTCTACCTGGATCTAGATGAAAATTCTCCCCTTGATCAACCTCACGCTCTCCAACCTCATCCAAACAAATCCTCAATGAAAGCCATCAAAAAATATCACTTGGTTGCCTCAGTGGCATATGGTTGATCTAATGCCTCAATATCCGATGGATCATCCATCACAAATACACCTCAAATATTAGATTAGTAAAATAAAATATAATTTATAAAACACAAAAATTAATTAAAATCTTTTAAAAATAAATTAAATAATATAAACTTTTACATTTTATATGATCATAATTTTTTAAAATTATTACATTAATTTTTAAATTTCCACTCTAATACTCAATTGTTATAACCCTTCAAATAAAATTTTATCAGTCCTTCAAATGCAATCCCGGTTGGTGGAAACTCTGCTTCTTGTATGATGGCAAAGCTGAACAATCACTTTTAAGGGTTTTAAATACAAATTATATCTTAGAGAACGGTTACAAATTATATCAACAATCACTTTTAAGGGTTTTAAATACAAGACCACTTAAAAAACCACCACCATCTTAACCACTAAAACAACTGCCTCTCGACCTCATTAAATGTTTTAATAACTTTTAACAAAAGACCGCATATCGTGTCTTTACCGTGACTGTTTTAATCGCAGTACTCTCTTGTTTTTAAAGAAAGCGGGTGACACAAGTGTTTGCTTATGCTATTCCTGCGGAACGTAATTAAATTGCAATAAAAAACCATAAATAAAAAACAAATAACAAAAAAACATTAATTATTGATATGCAAAAGACCCAAGGTGTATAGGAAATAGGAACGAAAAAGAGCATAAGATAACAGGAGTAATTTTACGAAGATATGTAAATATAGATATAAGAGTGCATTTATAAATTTTTATGTAGAAAATATGTAATTGGTACTAAATTAGTAATTTGAATTCTTAGAATTGTATTGTTGAAATGAAATGATATAAATGGAGGTTTTTTTTATTTATCTTAATAATTGTGAAGGGAATTGTTATATATAGGTTGAGTTGATTTTCCTTAAGTTGAAATATAATGAATATTGTTATATAATTTCTTTTAATTGAAAAATAAATTAATAATAAAATATTTAAATGTTAATAAATTTAACATTGGAGATTGGAAACTTTTTATTTTGTCTTTCTCAATCTTATGATTAGGGATTAAGGAATATATAACAACTATCGGGTGATGTGGGGGAGTTGGGGGAGTGGGTTGTGTAAAACTCCCAGGAAAAGGGAGTTTCCAAGTTCAAATCCCATACATGCAGATATGTAGTGGGGTGTGTTAATCCCACCCGCCCAATCATTAAAAATTATATATAACAACTCAACTAAGCCTCGTTTATTAGGGATGTAGAAGACAATAAAGTAGCTGAACCAATTGACTAAGGTATCAATTTGAACTGAGATCCTCCACCATACAATCAAAATCCACCTTTTAAATAGAATAGGAAAACCCTTGAACCATGATCCGCAACCTTCTTCTAACTTTATAACTCTTGTTACTACTTTCTATTTAATCTTGTTTGATAATTCTGATTTTATAATTTTAACAAACATATGATTTTCTTTCTTTAAAAGTAATATACTTTATTTCTTTTCTAAAATAATATAATTATTATTTTATATATATATAAAAACTTAAAAAATTTCTTTATGTGTCTAAATAGACCCTTTCTTCCACCTAGTATGTTTGGGGCAGAATTTTAGGGGAATATCCCATCTAGTGAATTGTCAATTATGTGTATATCATTTGAAAAAGCCGATCATTGATAGGAAACATTACTATATGATTGTTAGACAAAGTCGGACAACAGTCAATAGCAGTATATGAATCTAATATGTTAACCAACTTTAATATTGAAAATTGTGCTTGTCATGCAGTTGGTCTTCCATTAGACAGACGCACGTTAAAAGTGGTTGTGCCATCCAGTTGTAACATAACAATTATAATATAAAAGTTTTGAAAAATTAAGTCATTGGTGAGTCACATAGAAAGGGTTATCCGAAATTCAAAGCAATTATTATGTGTTTTTTTCTCATATTAAATTTATGATAGTAAATCTATATTAGAAGTAGAACTTCAACAACCCATGTCACAAATTTCCTAATACTCTCTTTGATTCTGTTGAAATTACTATAATTCTAAGCCTTAGATTTTTATTGCATGTTAGACACTATGAATGCTAGTTGATATTTCATGATAAAGTGCTCAGGCCTAAATATGCAGAATACTCTGATCCAACATTCTCGTTCTATATATATATATATATTCCTCCTAGTTGCTGATCAATTGGCAAAGAGCATTATTTGAGGGTAATAGACTAGTTGTTAGAAATGTTCGTTATTCTTGGATCCACAATCCTATATATATATATATATATATTCCCTTTAGTTGCTGATCAATTGGCAAAGAGCATTATTTGAGGGTAATAGACTAGTTGCTAGAAATGTCCATTATTCTTGGATCTACAATCATAGTGTTTGTTTTTTAGGTTTAGCATACATGGCTAAAATAGATTGTATATATTGTTTTCCATTCATATTACAATCAACATCAATTTCTTTTACCCCTAAAGTTACCTTTAGTCATGTTGTGTACGGAGTAGCAAATTTAACTTGCTTAATTTTTACCGGATAATCAACATCAATTTCTTTTACCCCTAAAGTTACCTTTAGTCATGTTCTGTACGGAGTAGCAAACTTAACTTGCTTGATTTTCACCGGATTAAATGTAATAACCCTCCAAGATCTAACTTCTTGTATACCTAATTTATCTGCAAGGATGAGATACTGCTAATGAGTCTGTGGATGTGGGGACAGGTACTATTACTGGTGGGAACAATTCAAAGGATAGATGTTTCCTCGGTTGGCAAAAAGGGTTGACCGGAGACAGGTAAGTCAAGGGAAATGATGAGTGGCGGAGTATTCACTTGTTGATAGGGGCAAAGAACCCTACTAGCAATGCATCCGCCAACGGTCCATATAGATGCATATCATGTAGTTGCATTAATAGGTATGCTTGTGAATGTTTTCTTTTGGAATTTATTTTTAAAAAATATGTGTATATATATATATATATATATATATATAATATTATATAATATTTATAATAATAAAGAAAGTAAATAATAAAAGAAATAAAATAAAATAGAAAATATTAATAACAAAATATAATAAAAAGAAAATTAAAAAGAACCTTATTACTTATTATACAAGACAATTGAGAATATTAGGCATTAAAATTATTATGATGCTTTGGTTGTTGAACGTGGAAACAATGTGGATTCCACATGGCGAGCCTCAGGATGGAGGACTCATGAACAATCAACAGTTGTTAAGCATAATTATAGCACTCTTCTTCTAAAAAATGGGAAGTGGAGAAAAACAGAAGGAAAAGAACGAAGGAAGGAAGGAAGAAAGGGGAAGAAAAGATTTTCAAAAATAGAAAGAAGGGAACAAGCGCTCACTGGTAAGATTGAATATCTTTTAGAAAAATTTAATTGACAAGTTTAAGTCATAAAACTGTAGTAAACTGATTGTTAAATATGTTGAAGATTTTGTTGAGTGAGTGTAAAATAAATGAATGAAATGTGAACTAGAGGTGAAAAGATTACATTCTGATGCATGAGATGTTTTCTTGGATTGCTTTTATGTTGGATGTGAAAGGAATGTATGCATGTATAATATTAGTTGCATATCATCTTAGTTTGGCCGCTCTGACCCTTGGAATAACTCCGGCAAACCTTGGAGTGAAATATGAAGAACTCCTGAAGACGAAAGCTATTTTCTCTTCCCAACAATTTATATGAGAAATATATGAGTTCGGTTGCATGATACAACATTCCCATATGGAAGATGAAATTGTTATTCTACTTGAGGCCATTGTAAAATAATGAAATTGAGAAATTAGAACCTAGATGATATATATATAGAGTACCCAAATTTATCATTGAATATATCAATACATGTATTATGGTATTTGAAACTTAGAACGAATTGCATGGCATGCTTTTGAACGTCTTCCTGGTTATTATGATGAATATACCTATTGAAAGGATGGACGGTTCTATTATGTGTTTTAGATATGGATGAACAAGATTTCTTGAGGGATTTTATATGATGTCTGAGGATTATACTGTGTTTAGACATAAAGAATATATTTTGTTCTACATTTTGCCTATTAAGAGGATATTATTTTGAATGAACTATTGCATTAAGTTCTTTAAGCCATTGTGAAAGATGTCCAATCCGTCAACATTGCTAAACTTGCACTTATCTATAACATGCATCCAATAAAACTAGCTATGGACCTATTTCCGAAAGATGCACTCTAGTTTAGAAATATCCAAGCGAATTTTGGAATGCATGAAAGAGAAATTAAATTAGATACTTAATACCTTATTTAAAATTATGTTGTTGATAATTGTCTTTATAATTACCACTCTGCTCACATTCTTGAAGAGTAAATCTGAATTATGTTACCTTATGCTATTATGCTATACGATAGCCAAGTTATATACTTTGAAATCATCTTTATTATTTCACTGTCTAGACAAGATCAAATCTGAAAAGCTCGATGATAGACCAGGACCAAAATATACGTTTGTTGGATCAACAATCTCTCTTTTTCAATTATATTTTCTTTTTGATTGAGTTATAAATATTTAAATGATGTCATGGAATAGATTGGAACCTATAGCGCATATTTGTATGGCAGCGTGTTCTTTTAAGAAAGAAAATATGTAGTGGCACAAGAAAATAGTTTTAAACTTTCTATGGCTATGAGAGCCACTATACGTAGGATGACAATATTATATCTTCTTTCTTAGATTGTGTAATATGAACCAGAGACTCCATAAAGCTTATTTAGACTTCATATCACAACTACAGTATTAAGTCAGACTTATCTTTGCTTAAATATAAAGAGTCTGCCGCATAGCAACACGAAAGTGGCTATAAGTAATATTGGGTAATAATTAATAGAGGGAAGGAGATATACCGAAACCGTAGAGTAGATTCCTTAAACTATTATAGGACTCAATCAGAAATCAAAACAGTTGGAAAACAAATTAATTTAAGATTCTCTATTTTTTTAGGTTTTTCTAGATATGATGGTCATATTATGACTTCTTCGGTATCCGTTCTTTCATATTGGCAAGCAAATGATTAGTTATTTGAATTCTTTAATTCTTTCTTTAATAGTAAAAGTTATTAATATTGTTACAATTAAAATAAATAATATTTATAGGATGTGAGATTGGTATATTATAAATAGGATCTCTTTAAGGTAATATGAAATATAAAATGTTTAAATATTGTTGTTGATATTAAATATAAGCTTTGATGACAATTGGTAAATGGTGTAGTTTTAACCTTAGTTATAAAGATAGGAGTATTTTACTCAAACCATTATTCTATACCTGAAAACCATTGCAAATAGTAACCTCTTAAACCTTAGTGAGACAATTATGAGATGGAAAAATATCAAGATTGTAGGAAGGACAATCTTGATTTTGTAATTCAAGATTGTGGGCAAGACAATCTTGGTTTTAAGCCTTTATGGTATTTGTAGGAGGACAAATACCACACTCAGGATTAACCGTACTTTTGATAGGTAGGGTCAGAATGGGAGGTAATGGAGGGATGTATGGGCATCACTCCTAGGTCAGATCCTGATAGTACTGAGTGGTGAATCTTGTACTTGAATCATTGAATGAATACAACCCAACATAATGGTATGGGACATTATGTTGTTAACAAGTCAAGACATCGGGTAGTTACCAGGGTATTGGTAAACCCTAGATGAACTCCAGGGAAGATGGTTGTTCGTCTAGCTTGGGCATGTATGCGCTAGTTCTTACATGACATGAATTCATGATAAGATATGGGGAAAATATGCGTCACACCTCTAGGTGTTATGGGCCCTAGAGGAAAAGAAACCCCTGCCTGAACTTGGAATCGGGTATGAGAGTGAAGTTCAAAAAAAGGCAACAACAACGAGATTTGGCCAGTCTCGATCTCATGAGTTATTTCGACTACAATGAAATGGCACTCATGAAGAAGTTAACATACCTCGTACTAAAACAAATTTGATATTTAATAAAGATATTTAATGAAATTTTTCTGAGTTGAGTTTTTCATTGTTGGACAACCAAGTGGGTAGGACTTGGGGTGTTACATTTGGTATCAGATCCTAGGTTGCAAACCCCTAGGCAATACAATTTTAGAAAACTTGATGTTAAATATAAATTGTGTTATCAATTTGAACATCTAAACCTAAAATTGACAAGACTCTTTTCTGGACAGGCAATGGCATCTGGACAAAGAGCTAGTTCTTCGAAGAGACCGATGGTAGTACAGCGGGAAGGGCTGACTAAAAATCCTAGGAGGGTCATTCAAAATATTGTAAGGTTAGGAGCTATAGAGGAAGCCACAAAATCTCCTCGAGTGGCTAGGAAAGAAAAATAATCAGCTCCAAAAGAGGACAAAATGGTCCGAATGATACAATTAATGAAAGAACAGATGAGCCAACAGAATGAGCAATTGGAACAACAAAGAGCTCAAATGACTGAGCACCTGGCTCAACAGAAGGCTCAAATGTTAGAACATATGGAACAGCAAAAAGCTCAGCTAACTCAACAACAAGAAATGATCTCACAACAACAGAAAATAATAGAGAATTTATCCAAGGGAAAGGAACCGAATGATAATTGAGGAAGAAACATCAATTGATCCTGGAAGAAAACAAGTGGGTTCTGAGTTGGATAAAGATATGCGAAGAATTGATATCACAAAATTTGATGGTACAGGTGATGGAGAAGAAGCTGAGAGATGGCTGAATAGTTTAGAGGTATATTTTGTTATTAGAACTCTCTCCTCTAAATCAAAAACCTCATGGGTAGTTTTTTGTCTAGAGCATTGATTGGTGGGACACCTATAGAAAAAATCATAATGTGGAAGCTATTGATGTGCCTTGGGAAACTTTTGTGAAGGTTTTTAAGGATAGGTTCTTGAAACCACAATTTTACCTTGAAAAGACTGTAAAATTCTCAAGGTTGACTCAAGGTAATATGACTATTATTGAATATTATCAATGGTTTGTGCAACTACTTAAATATATGCCTGAGTATGAACAGAGAACTAAAATTAAGGTCCAAAAATTTCTTTTGGGACTTCACCCAAATATTGGTCACTTGATTCTCATGTTGAAGCCTGCAACCCTTACTACTACCTGTGATCTAGCATGGCAAGAAGAGGATAATTATAAGGCCAAGAAGGCCTATTATCAAAAATCCTCTGATAGAGAAGAACCACAGAAAAAGAAAAATATTGTCATAGACAAGAATTGGAGTAAAAAGGGTCAGAATGAAAACTGAAGCAGGTTTGACAAGAACAAAAATAAGTATCAAGGAAACAGAGGAAATCAGAATAACCGAGGTGGCCAAGACAGAAGAAATTTTTGGGATAGGTTTGATCCAAGAGCTAATGCACCAGGAACTGGTACTCAAGAGGGCAATGATGGAAATAAGAGAGAAAGGGCACCTCAAACTAGATGTTGGATCTATCAAGAACCTCATTATGCTGATAAGTGTCCTTTGAGAGCTGACAAGAGAAAAGAACCTATGGAGCCAACTCATAAGATTTATGCAACAATAGGTAATCCTAAACTTAATGGACAAGCAATACCTTTTCTATTGAAGGGTAAAATTTATAGTAGAGATGTACATATTTTAATTGATTCTAGAGCAACTGATAGTTTTATTTCTTCAACCACTTTGAGGGACATATCGAAAAAACCTAGGTTTATGGAAAATGGGTGGAAGGTTGAGTATGGGTCTAGGCAAACCTATACCATTAATCAATGTTTATTTGACCCTCCGATAGAACTACCTCAAGGAAAAACAAGTTGGCATTTGTATGTGGCTCCATTGCATGCTTTCGACATAATATTAGGTGTTGATTGGCTTAAGGTACATAAAGCATTGCTAAAATTTGAAGGAAGATGGATGGATTTCACTGATGACACCAAGCATAGGATTCAAATTTATTATGGATGTGAATCAGTGGAACCACATATTCTAATAACCATGCAAGTCAAGAGAGCTATAAGGAAGGGTAGTAGAGTCTATGTAGTTAAACTTAATAAAAAGGAGGAAACTAAGTCTGGGGTAAGTCTTTTTCAGACTTATCTGGTACTAAATGATTTTTGAGATATTTTTCCTGAAGATTTACCAGGTCTTCCACCCCAAAGGGAATTTGATTTCTCTATAGAACTTCTTCCAGGAGCAACCCCTATAGCCAGAGCACCTTACAAGATGACTACAATTGAATTGCAAGAGCTCAAGACTCAACTTCAAGATCTATTAGAAAAATGCCACATTAAACCTAGTGTCTCTCCATGGGGTGCACCAGTTCTATTTGTTAAAAAGAAGGATGGAACACTGAGACTATGTATTGACTATAAAATGCTAAATAAGATGACAGTTAAAAATAAGTACTCTCTACCCAGAATAGATGATTTGTTCGATCAATTGAAAGGAGCTTCCATATTCACAAAAATTGATCTTAGATCTAGTTATCATCAGTTGAGAATCCGAGAAGAAGATACCCATAAAACTACCTTTCAGACTAGATATGGCCACTATGAATTTACAATGTTACCTTTTGGATTAACTAATGCACCAGCAACCTTTATGAATTTAATGAATAATGTATTTTGGGAATAGTTAGATCAGTTTGTACTTGTATTTTTAGATGATATTCTGATCTACTCCAAAAATAAGGAGGAGCATGATCACCATATGAGGATTGTTCTCGAGATACTTAGAAAGAATCAGTTGTACGGGAAGTTGTCCAAGTGTGAGTTCTATACAACTAAAGTACAATACTTGGGACATGTGATTTCTGCTGAAGGAGTGTCTGTTGACCCAAAGAAAATAGAAGCCATTATTGATTGGCCTGCTCCAACAAATATTTCTGAGGTGCAAAGTTTCTTGGGACTGAGAGGATACTATCATCGCTTTGTCAAGAATTTTTCTAAATTGGCCTATCCGATAACAAATCTTTAGAAGAAAGGAAAAAATTTTAAATGGACTACACGGTGTGAAGAAGCTTTCAAAATGCTCAAAGAAAAATTAACAACTACTCCTATTCTTAGAATACCGGATTCCAAACTTCCATTTATGGTATGTACAGATGCTTCTATTGAAGGATTAGGTGGTATTCTTATGCAAGAAGAGGGAGTTATAGCTTATGAGTCATGAAAGCTTAAGAAACATGAATTGAATTACGCCACACATGATTTAGAATTGGTTGTAGTGGTGCACACTCTTAAAATGTGGTGACATTACTTACTTGGTAAACCTTTTGAGCTCAGAACTGATCATCAAAGTCTAAGATACATCTTTACCCAGCCAATGCTCAATGCTAGGCAAAGGTGTTGGATGGAATTTTTGGCTGAATATGATTTCAACATTGAGTATATAAAGGGAAAAGAAAACAAGATAGCAGATGCTTTGAGTAGAAGAAGGCATATCGCTGCTATGTCGCAATGTCAATCTGATATTTTTGAACAAATAAGAAAACTTCAATTTCAAGATGAATTCTCTCAAAAATATCGGGATTTGGTTCGATAGGGTTCTAAAAAAGCAAAGGAATTTAAGATTCAAGAGGATATCCTATGCTTTCGGAATAGGGTAGTAGTGCCAAATGATTTGAATCTAAGAAACATAATTCTTCAGGAGGCACATTGTACTCCTTATTCAGCACATCCGGGTTATGTTAAGATGCATGAAAATATGAGGAAAGATTATTATTGGCTTGGGATGAAAAAGGATATTGCTGAATTTGTAGCAAAATGCTTAGAATATCAAAAGGTAAAGGCAGAGCATTTACATCCAGTTGGACGCCTGTATTCACATGAAATTCCAAAATATAAATGGTAGGTTGTGTCTATGGATTTCATAGTTGGTTTACCTAAAAATCGATTTCAACATGATGCCATTCTAGTGGTGGTTGATAAATTAACTAAAGTGGCACATTTTATGCCTAGAAATATTAAATATGGAGCTCCTATTGTAGCTCATAAATTTTCCAAGGAAGTGGTACGGTTGCATGGTTTTCCTAAAACAATCATATCAGATAGAGATTCTAGATTCACTTCTGAATTTTGGCAGACATTGCATCAAGCATGGGGAACAAAACTTAATATTAGTACTGCTTATCACCCAAAAATTGATGGACAAACTGAGAGGGTAAATCAAGTCTTAGAGGATATGCTAAGAATGTATTGCATGGATCATCAAACAAAGTGGGAAGACTATCTTTTTCTAGTAGAATTTGCTTATAATAATAGTTACCATACTTCCCTAGGTATGGCTCCATTTGAGGCTCTATACGGGAGAAGGTGCAGAACGCCATTATCATGGAGTAATCCGGAGGATCGGGTGATGATCGGGCCAGATATGGTTAAAGAAATGGAAGATCAACTCAATGAAATTTGTCGAAGGCTCAAGGAAGCTTCAGACCGACAAAAGAGTTATGCGGATCTTAAAAGAATGCCAAGGGAATTCACTATGGGAGACAGAGTATTCCTAAGGGTTAAACCAACCAAAAGCTCAATCAAATCCTCTAAGCTTAGTCCAAGATTTGTAGGACCTTTTACAATTATTGATAAAATAAACCCAATAGCCTACAAGCTAGCCTTACCACCCAACTTGTCAAAAATCCATGATACATTCCATGTGTCCCTTCTCAAGAAATATGTTTCTGACCCCTCGCATGTTTGGAATGTTGAACATTTACAGATGACCGATCCCCTATGCATTGAGGTGCGACCAGTTAAGATCCTTGGTTTCAGAACTAAATAGTTAAGAAAATAAAAAATTGAGCAATGTAAGGTCCAATGGGACCAATATTCTGAGAACAGTGCCACGTGGGAGGATGTGGCTATCATGAAAAGATAATTTCTATTTTTGTTTGAATAGTGATATACTCATGTTTTTGGCTTGGAAAATATAATAATATTTCTATTGTATGTGAATACATAATGTTTCTGCTATAGATGATGATTAAGTTTTTGATCTTGAAATTTTGATGCTATATTATATTGACTTCATGTTATTCATGGCAATATCATCTATGTATAATGGGTAATGAAAACACAGGGACTATGTTTAATCTTAGAGGGGGAGTATGTAATAACCCTCCAAGATCTAACTTCTTGTATACCTAATTTATCTACAAGGATGAGATACTGCTAATGAGTCTGTGGATGTAGGGATAGGTACTATTACTAGTGGGAGCAATTCAAAGGATAGATGTTTCCTCGGTTGGCAAAAAGGGTTGACCGAAGATAGGTAAGTCAAGGGAAATGATGAGCGGTAGAGTATTCGTCGTTGATAGGGGTAAAGAACCCTACTAGCAATGCATCCGCCAATGGTCCATATAGATGCATATCATGTAGTTGCATTAATAGGTATGCTTGTGAATGTTTTCTTTTGGAATTTATTTTAAAAAATATGTGTATATATATATATATATAAAAGAGATAATAATAATAATAATAATAGTAATAATACTTATAATAATAAAGAAAGTAAATAATAAAAGAAATAAAATAAAATAGAAAATATTAATAACAAAATATAATAAAAAGAAAATTAAAAAGAACCTTATTACTTATTATACAAGACAATTGAGAATATTAGGCATTAAAATTATTATGAAGCTTTGGTTGTTGAACATGGAAACAATGTGGATTCCACATGGTGAGCCTCAGGATGGAGGACTCATGAACAATCAACAATTGTTAAGCATAATTATAGCACTCTTCTTCTAAAAAAGGGGAAAGTGGGAAAAAATAGGAGCAGTGTGATTGTCATTATTTGTTGCTGGGGAGAAGAAGAAGAAGGAAGAAAGAGGAAAGAAAAGGATTTTCTGAAATAGGAAGAAGGAACAAGCGCTCACAGGTAAGATTGAATATCTTTTAGCAAAATTCAATTGACAAGTTTAAGTCTATAACTGTAGTAAACTAAATATTATATATGTTGAAGACTTTGTTGAGTGATTGTAACATAAGTGAATGAAATTGAACTAGAGTAGAACACATTTGGGTGCATGAGATGTTTTCTTGGATTGCTTTTATGTTGGATGTGAAAAGAATGTATGCATGTATAATATTAGTTGCATATCATCTTAGTTTGGCCGCTCTGACCCTTGGAATAACTCTGGAAAACCTTGGAGTGAAATATGAAGAACTCCTGAAGATGAAAGCTATTTTCTCTTCCCAACAATTTATATGAGAAATATCTGAGTTTGGTTGCATGATACAACATTCCCATATGGAAGATGAAATTGTTATTCTACTTGAGGCCATTGTAAAATAATGAAATTGGGAAATTAGAACCCAGATGATATATATAGAGTACCCAAATTTATCATTGAACATATCAATACATGTATTCTAGTATTTGAAACTTAGAACGAATTGCATGGCATGCTTTTGAACGTCTTCCTGGTTATTATGACGAATATACCTATTGAAAGGATGGACGATTCTATTATATGTTTTAGATATGGATGAACAAGATTTCTTCAGGGATTGTATGACGTCCGAGGATTATGCTTATTCTATGTTTTGCGTGTTAAGAGGATATTATTTTGAATGAACTATTGCATTAAGTTCTTTAAGCCATTGTGAAAGATGTCCAATCCATCAACATTGCTAAACTTGCACTTATCTGTAACATGCATCCAATAAAACTAGCTATGGACCTATTTTCGGAAGATGCACTCTAGTTTAGAAATCTCCAAGCGAATTTTGGAATGCATGAAAGAGAAATTAAATTAGATACTTAATACCTTATTTAAAATTATGTTGTTGATAATTGTCTTTATAGTTACCACTCTGCTCACATTCTTGAAGAGTAAATCTGAATTCTGTTACCTTATGCTATTATGCTATACGATAGCCAAGTTATATACTTCGAAATCATCTTTATTATTTCACTACTAGACAAGATCAAATCTGAAAAGCTCGATGATAGACCAGGACCAAAATATATGTCTGTTGGATCAACAATCTCTCTTTTTCAATTATATTTTCTTTTTGATTGAGTTATAAATATTTAAATGATGTCATGGAATAGATTGGAACCTGTAGCACATATTTGTATGGCAGCATGTTCTTTTAAGAAATAAAATATGTAGTGGCACAAGAAAATAGTTTTAAACTTTCTATGGCTATGAGAGCCGCTATACGTAGGATGACAATATTATATCTTCTTTCTTAGATTGTGTAATATGAACCAGAGACTCCATAAAGCTTATTTAGACTTCATATCACAACTACAATATTAAGTCAGACTTATCTTTGCTTGAATATAAAGAGTCTACCACATAGCAACACGAAAGTGGCTATAAGTAATATTGGGTAATAATTAACAGAGGGAAGGAGATATACCGAAATCGTAGAGTAGATTCCTTAAACTATTATAGGACTCAATCAGAAATCAAAATAGTTGAAAACAAATTAATTTAAGATTCTCTATTTTTTAGGTTTTTCCAGATATGATGGTCATCTTATGACTTCTTCGGTATCCATTCTTTCATATTGGCAAGCAAATGATTAGTTATTTGAATGCTTTAATTCTTTCTTTAATAGTAAAAGTTATTAATATTGTTACAATTAAAATAAATAATATTTATAGGATGTGAGATTGGTATATTATAAATAGGATCTCTTTAAGGTAATATGAAATATAAAATGTTTAAATATTGTTGTTGATATTAAATATAAGCTTTGATGACAATTGGTAAATGGTGTAGTTTTAACCTTAGTTATAAAGATAGGAGTATTTTACTCAAACCATTATTCTATACCTGAAAACCATTGCAAATAGTAACCTCTTAAACCTTAGTGAGACAATTATGAGATGGAAAAATATCAAGATTGTAGGAAGGACAATCTTGATTTTGTAATTCAAGATTGTGGGCAAGACAATCTTGGTTTTAAGCCTTTATGGTATTTGTAGGAGGACAAATACCACACTCAGGATTAACCGTACTTCTGATAGGTAGGGTCAGAATGAGAGGTAACGGAGGGATGTATGGGCATCACTCCTAGGTCAGATCCTGATAGTACTGAGTGGTGAATCTTGTACTTGAATCATTGAATGAATACAACCCAACATAATGGTATGGGATATTATGTTGTTAACAAGTCAAGACATCGGGTAGTTACCAGGGTATTGGTAAACCCTAGATGAACTCTAAGGAAGATGGTTGTTCATCTAGCTCGGGCATGTATGCGCTAGTTCTTACATGACATGAATTCATGATAAGATATGGGGAAAATATGCGTCACACCTCTAGGTGTTATGGGCCCTAGAGGAAAAGAAACCCCTGCCTGAACTTGGAATCGGGTATGAGAGTGAAGTTCAAAAAAGGCAACAACAACGAGATTTGGCCAGTCTCGATCTCATGAGTTATTTTGACTGCAGTGAAATGGCACTCATGAAGAAGTTAACATACCTCGTACTAAAACAAATTTGATATTTAATAAAGATATTTAATGAAAATTTTTTGAGTTGAGTTTTTCATTGTTGGACAACCAAGTGGGTAGGACTTGGGGTGTTTCATTTGGTATCAGAGCCTAGGTTGTGAACCCCTAGGCAATACAATTTTAGAAAACTTGATGTTAAATATAAATTGTGTTATCAATTTGAACATCTAAACCTAAAATTGACAAGACTCTTTTCTGGAAAGGCAATGACATCTAGACAAAGAGCTAGTTCTTCGAAGAGACCGATGGTAGTAAAGCGAGAAGGGCTGACTGAAAATCCTAGGAGGGTCATTCGAAATATTGTAAGGTTAGGAGCTACAGAGGAAGCCACATAATCTCCTCGAGTGGTTAGGAAAGAAAAAATAATCATATCCAAAAGAGGACAAAATGGTTTGAATGATACACTTAATAAAAGAACAGATGAGCCAACAAAATGAGCGATTGGAATAACAAAGAACTCAAATGACTGAGCACCTAGCTCAATAGAAGGCTCAAATGTTAGAACATATGGAACAACAAAAAGCTCAGCTAACTCAACAACAAGAAATGATCTCACAACAACAAAAAATAATAGAGAATTTATCCAAGGGAAAGGAACCAATGATAATTGAGGAAGAAACATCAATTGATCCTGGAATAAAACAAGTGGATTCTAAGTTGGATAAAGATATGCGAAGAATTGATGTTGCAAAATTTTATGGTATAGGTGATGGAGAAGAAGCTAAGATATGGCTGAATAGTTTAGAGGTATATTTTGTTGTTAGAAATCTCTCCTCTAAATCAAAAACCTCATGGGAAGTTTTTCGTATGATCGGAGCAGCTGCAGATTGGTGGGACACCTATAGAAAAAATCATAATGTGGAAGTTGTTGATGTGCCTTGGGAAACTTTTGTGAAGGCGTTTAAGGATAGGTTTTTGACACCAAAATTTTACCTTGAAAAGACTACATAATTCTCAAGGTTGACTCAAGGTAATATGACTGTTATTGAATATTATCAGCAGTTTGTGCAACTACTTAAATATATGCTTGAGTATGAATAGAGAACTAAAATTAAGATCCTGAAATTTCTTTTAGGACTTCACCCAAAGATTGGTCACTTGATTCTCATGTTGAAGCTTGCAACCCTTACTACTGCCTATGATCCGGTGCGGTAAGAAGAGGATAACTATAAGGCCAAGAAGGCCTATTATAAAAAATCCTCTAATATGGAAGAATCATAGAAAAAAAGAAAAATATTGTCACAGATAAGAATTGAAGTAAAAAGGATCAAAATAAAAATTGAAGCAGGTTTGACAAGAACAAAAATAAGTATCAAGGAAATGGAGGAAATTAGAATAACCGAGGTGGCCAAGACAAGAAATGTTTAGGATAGGTTTGATCCAAGAGCTAATGCACCAGGAACTGGTACTCAGGAGGGAAATAATAGAAATAATAGAGAAAGGGTAACTCAAACTGGATATTGGATCTATCAAGAACCTCATTATGTTGATAAGTGTCCTTTGAGAGCTGACAAGAGAAAAGAACCTATGAAGCCAGCTCATAAGATTTATGCAGCAACAGGTAATCCTAAACTTAATGGATAAGCAATACCTTTTCTTGTTGAAGGGTAAAATTTACAATAGAGATGTACGTATTTTAATTGAGTCTGGAGCAAATGATCGTTTTATTTCTTCAATTTCTTTGAGGGACATATCGAAAAAACCTGGGTTTGTGACAAGTGGGTGGAAGGTTGAGTATGGGTCTGGGCAAACCTATACCATTAATCAATTTTTATTTGACCCTCTGATAGAACAACCTCAAGGAAAAATAAGCTGGCATTTGTATTTGGCTCCATTGCATGCTTTCGACATAATCTTAGGTGTTGATTGGCTTAAGAGACATAAAGCATTGCTAAAATTTGAAGGAATATGGATGGATTTCATTGATGACACCAAGCATAGGATTTGAATTTATTATGGATGTGAATTAGTGGAACCACATCTTCTAACAACCATGCAAGTCAAGAGAGCTATAAGGAAGGATAGTAGAGTCTATGTAGTTAAACTTAATAAAAAAGAGGAAACTAAGTCTGGGGTAAGTTTTGTCAAACTTATCTAGTACTAAATGATTTTCGAGATGTTTTTACTGAAGATTTACTAGGTCTTCCTCCCCAAAGGAAATTTGACTTTTCTATAAAACTTCTTCTAGGAGCAACCCCTATAGCCAGATCATATTACAAGATGACTACAATTGAATTGCAAGAGCTCAAGACTCAACTTTAAGATCTATTAGAAAAAGGCCACATTAAACCTAGTGTCTCTCCATGGGGTGCACCAGTTTTGTTTGTTAAAATGAATGATAGAACACTGAGACTATGTATTGACTATAGAATGCTAAATAATATGATAGTTAAAAATAAGTACTCTCTACCCAGAATAGATGATTTTTTTGATCAATTGAAAGGAGCTTCCATATTCACAAAAATTGATCTTAGATCTAGTTATCATTAGTTGAGAATTCGAGAAGAAGATACCCATAAGACTACCTTTTGGACTAGATATGGCCACTATGAATTTAGAGTGTTACCTTTTGGATTAACTAATGCACTAGCAGCCTTTATGAATTAATGAATAATGTATTTTTGGAACAGTTAGATCATTTTGTACTTGTATTTTTAGATGATACTCCAAAAATAAGGAGGAGCATGATCACCATATGAGGATTGTTCTCGAGATACATAGAAATAATCAGTTGTAAGGGAAGTTGTCCAAGTGCGAGTTCTATACAACTGAAGTACAATACTTGGGACATGTGATTTCTACTGAAGGAGTGTCTATTGATCCAAAGAAAATAGAAGCCATTATTGATTGGCCTGCTCCAACAAATGTTTTTGAGATGTGGAGTTTTATGGGACTAGTAGGATACTATCGTCGCTTTGTCAAGAATTTTTCTAAATTGGCCTATCTGATAAAAAATCTTCAGAAGAAAGAAAAAAAATTAAATGGACTACACGGTATGAAGAAGCTTTCAAAATGCTCAAAGAAAAATTAACAATTGCTCCTATTCTTAGAATACCGGATTCCAAACTACTGTTTATGGTATGTACAAATGTTTCTATTAAAGGATTAGGTGGCGTTCTTATGCAAGAAGATGGAGTTATAGCTTATGAGTTACGAAAGCTTAAGAAATATGATTTGAATTATGCCACACATGATTTAGAATTGGTTGCAGTGATGCACACTCTTAAAATGTGGCGATATTACTTACTTGGTAAATATTTTGAGCTCAGAACTGATCATCAAAGTCCAAGATACATCTTTACCTAGCCAATGCTCAATGTTATGCAAAGGTGTTGGATGGAATTTCTGATTGAATATGATTTCAACATTGAGTATATAAAGGGAAAAGAAAACAAGATAGCAGATGCTTTGAGCAGAAGAAGGTATATTGCTACTATGTCGTAATATCAATATGATATTTTTTTTTTTTGGTATAAGGTAGAGGTGGTTATAAGGTCCACAAACCTTTTACAAAGTCAAAATGGGCTGGTTCTAGCATCAAGCCCGTATAATCAAAATACAAAATGGATCTTTCTAAGACTCACATTAAGCCATACTTAGAGTCCACGGTCCTATACTTGTCGCTTGACTATTCGAGATAAAACAAAAACCAAACAACACCTAGCACTTACTAACACTAGGTTGCTGTACTCGTACACTTGTCACCTCCCGTGCCCCAGACAAATGGGATGCCTTTTCTCGCCTAATTCCATCTCGTCGGATTACTCATCATCGACCCCTCCGATCTCCTCGATGCTCTAACGAGTTTGATCTTAGCTCTTCTCTAGCGACCAACACCAATAGTTCTTGAGGGAAGTTATCCTTCCAAATTTGCATCTCCCCAACGAAACCGCAATATTTGCCATTAGATCCGCCGCTCGGTTCCCTTCTCTCGAAGGTGTGTTGGATTCGGGCATTAACCAAATGAGATTTATGAATCTTTGCTTCTAGGATAAGCTCCAATATGGTCCAACTGGGGTCTTTATCCTCCTTAATTGCCTTGATTATATTAAGCGAATCCCCTTCAAAGATAACTTCCTTATAACCCTCAAGTCTGGCAATTCTCATTGCCTGCATGCGAGCTTGGGCTTCTGCAAAATGATTTGTTTGAGTTCCCAAAGGCTCTCGCAAAGGCAAGGACCACTTTTCCTTCCTCATTTCTCAAAACTCCTCCCGCTCCCTGCAGCCCCGGATTTCCTTTAGCCGCCCCGTCAAAATTAAACTTAACCCACTTTTGTGTGGGGGGTATCCACTTGACACCATCCCGTGGGTTGGTTGTAATGTCTAGGTCCGGAAGTTCCTCTCCCCGGCTCCGCAAAATCCTCCTTTCCCTTAGAGACATGGTCTCATTTTTGAAGAAGAAAGTTTTCCAGTTTTCTTTCAAAGCTCGATTATTTTATTACCACATAACCCGGGATCTTTCTTACGTCCTTTAAATACTCTCTTATTTCTCTCATTCCATATCCCCCATAAAAAATGGGGTAAGCCGAGCTTCCGAGCCAAGTCAAAAGCTTTGCTCGGAAGGGGGAAGCCCACTGTATGCAGAAGTCAGACATGCTATTTGGACAGACCCAATCTATATGAAATTTGGACAGGATCATTTGGAAGATTGTACAAGAAAAATCACAAGTTAGAAATATATGACTTACAGATTCTATTGCTTTCTCACACAAGATACATCGATTGATGAATTGGAAACCTCTCCTTTGCAGATTATCTGTTGTCGGAATCTTATTTTGAACTGCCAACCAAAAGAAGAAAGCTATTTTTGGGGTTAAATTATTTAACCAAATAACAGAAGTCGGAGTCCGGCCATTGAATCCTGAGTGGATTAACTTATAGGCAGTTTTTACTGAATAGATCCCACTTGTAGTTTTGCCCCAAATCGCCTTGTCTCTTCCTCCCCCAGGAATGATCGGGAACACCCTTAAAGCATCATTGAGTTTGGTTAGGGCCACCTTCTCTTGCTCTGACAGATTATGAACTGTGATTTTCTTCCAAGAAGAAGTTTCCTGTGCTACAACAATAAAATCCCCTACTTTTCCTCCCATTTCCTTCGAAAGTTTATGTTGGAGGACCTGAAGGTCTAAGTTATCTTTCAGAGGGGCCTCTTCCAACCACGGGTCTTTCCAAAAGTCCACTTGTCTTCCATTACCAATTCTCCATCTGATGCCTTTCCTGACTACCTCCTGAAATTCGAGCAAACAATTCCAAAAATAGGATCCTCTAGGAAGATTATCACCTTTCAGAGAAGTCCCGATTATTTCGATATATTTTGCCTTAAGAAGTTTTACCCATCCCAATTGATCATTATTGATAAATCTCCATACCTGTTTGCCAATCGGAGCTTGATTCAATTCTTTCATTCTCTTTAACCCCAGTGCCCCCCGATCCTTGCTTGCACACACCGATTCCATGCTACCAACGAAATTCTCTTTCTCTCCTCCGAACTTGACCACAAGAAGTTGCGTTGAATTAGCTCCAATGTAGCTCGGACCTTTGCGAGCATTCTAAATAGAGACATGCGATGAAATTGGAATGCTCGTAAAGTAGTTTGAACTAATAAGGCTTTTCTCGCGGAGCCGAGAAGGCTGCCCTTCCACCCCGCTAACTTTTTGGAGATCCTATCAATGATCGAGTTCCACAAAGTAGCCTTCATTCTTCCTTCGAACATAGGCATACCTAGATAAGTTCGTCGGTAGAAGCTCCTTTCCACAACCGAAGAGGTTAGCTATTCTTTCCTCCCTCCCACCAGGCGTGTTAAAGAAATAGATGCTACTCTTCTTATAGTTTATGTACTGTCTTGCTTCTGTCTCATACTTGGTTAGAATTCTCTTCAACTTCCTAGCTTGAGGCACCGAGGCTTTGGACACAATGATTGTATCATCCACAAACCGTTGGTGAGACACCGGCCCTCGCTGTTGAGGCTGGTTTAAAACCTTCCAATTGACCATCCGCCACCGTCGCTGAAATGTTCCTACCCAATGCTTCCGCTAAAATAATAAACAAGTATGGAGACAAAGGATCTCCTTGTCGCAACCCCCTTTCACTCTTAAAGTAACCGGAGGGTGACCCATTCACCATGACGAGAAAATCTTGTAGTAGAGATACAACTAAAAATCAACTTAATCCACCGGGGACAGAAACCAAACTTACCCAAAATCTTGGTGAGGAACCGCCATGAGACCCGGTCGTAGGCTTTATTCATATCAAGCTTTAGTAACATACCTCGCTTCCTTACTAGTCACCATTGAATGAATAACCTCATGAATTGTGATGATACCATCCAATATTTGTCGCCCTTTCACAAAGCCACCTTGGTTCATATCAATGATGAAAGGAAGGATAACCTTCAACCTATTGGCGATTGTTTTTGTGAGAATCTTCATCAGAGTGTTACATAAACCGATAGGGCGAAACTGGAAAATTCCATTGCTCCCACTAGTTTAGGGATGAGAACTAAAAAAGTAGCATTAACTCCTTCCGGGATTTCCATGTCCTTTTGAGCCTCAATTATAGCTTCCACTACATCATTGCCTAGGATATCCCAAAACTTCCTGGAAGAAAGTCGCAGGGAAGCCATCCGGTCTCGGGGAGCCGTTACCATCCATGTCAAAAACAACCTTCTTGATTTCCTCCTTTGTGAAAGGACTAAGTAAGAATCCATTAAGATAATCGATTACTGAGGGGTGGAATGGCTGCCAACGAGAGAGTCCTCTTCTTCAATAGTCGGATTTACATCTTCTAGCAACGATTTAAAGTACTCAACCGCTTCCCTCCTTATGTCTTCCATATCTTTGGTGTTAGACCCATCGGCCATCTTGATCTCCTTAATTTTGTTAGTACTCCCGTGGCGAAGAGTAGAGACATGGAAGAACTTTGTATTTCGGTCACCCTCCTTTAACCAACGCATACCGGATTTCTGCCTCCAAAAGGTTTCTTCAAATCCTAGCATCGTGTGGTATTCGGCTAATGCCTCCCTCTCCCGGTTTCTCGGATCCTCTCGTAAGTCGCTCCGACTTCAACTTCTCCCGTAGTTCATTGATCTTGTCTTTTAGTTCTGCCTTTTTAACAAAAATATTGCCAAAGGAAGTTTTGTTCCACTCTCTAATGTTAGCCTTCACATTCCTTAGTTTACATGCCACTTGGGCCAATTTCGAACCATTATACTTTTTGTCCCACCATTGGGCAACCGAGATCCTTGAGATCCCGATGTTGGAACCACATAAGTTCGAATCGAAAGGGTCCGATGTATCTTTTCTTAGAGTCCTCCCCTGTTTCCCACGTAATTGGGTTGTGATCGGACCCGATTCTTGGGAGTGCCGTTAATGAAGAGTCCCCAAACCTCTCCGGGCATTATTGAGAAAGAAGAAACCTATCTAATCTTATCCGAATTTGGTTTTCCTTCAATCTTTTGTTAGACCATGTATAGGAGAATCTACGCAGGTCCACATCCATCGGCTCATGTTGCTCAACAAAATCTCTAAACTCGTAGATATCGACAGTTATTCTTTGAGAGCCCCCCAATTTATCTACAGGATTAAGGTAGCAATTGAAATCCCCCGCCACAATCCAAGGGTAGTTGGGGACCGTCTCCCTCAATTCAGCTAGCTGACTCCAAAGAACCCTTCTCAGTCCCTGTCTAACTGGAGCATATACATTCGTTAAGATCCACTCTTCCCGTGTGGTTTTATCCACACATAAGAGACAAATAAACCAACTAGACATCGGAATCACTCTACTATCAATCACATTTTTGTTCCACATAACCAAGTAACCCTCCTCGTCTGTTCTAGTGGCCTCTTGGCCTACTACTTCAACTTCTCGCCAAGTCCTATTCTTAAAAGGAATAACTCTACTCTCCTCCATTTTAGTTTCTTGCAGTAAAATCATATCCGGTTTGTGTTCTTGTCTAAGAGCATACAAAGCTCTTATTTTTGCAGGATTACTCCCACGAATATTCCATGAAAGGATCTTCATTTATGGGCTTTGGATCCTCGAGCCTTCGCCCCAAAGAGCAATATTGCTTGAGTGCCATCAGCCACTCCTCGCTCTCGCTTCTTCTCGCCTTAAGGCAGCATTGCTAGGTTTCCCCCTTCCTACCGAACCATATCCCCATACATCCGCTCTAGGTTGAAGTTCCTTGGGATTCACTTGGCTTCTAGTAACCATCTTGGGTAGGTCAGTCTTGGTATTTGGGGTAACAATCTGGCTTTCCAGGTTAACTGGTCTTTTTGACAGTGGAGATGATTCCGTGCTCTTAGCTTCTTGATTAGTAGATTCTTTTTTCCCCTGCTTTGGGGTTACACTGATCTTGGTGGTTCACCTCTTCCTCCTGAGTATCCTTGCTCGTATTATTAGTTTCCTGCTCCTTCCTCTCGATTTTTCTCCTCTAAATCCTTCTCTTGAGTCTCCTCTACCTCGATTCCACTTCTTGGTTGTCCATCTGATCTCCCTTCAAATGATTTAATGCATCAAAACTGTTCTCCATTGGGATGTTGATCTCCTTGGAATTTCTTCCCATAAATTCCTCTGCGAGTACATGGGACCACTTCCACCGAGCCTCCATAGGCCTCCCGTATCACCCAATCAAACTTACTTGCCCCGGGGCGTTGATCTATGGGGTTCTTTCCTTTGTGATTTGGCTCCGAGGCTTGTCGTATCATCTTAGGAGCAAAGTTGAGCTTGAGGGTTCCCATCAAAGGGACCGGCTCCCCTGTGAGAGGGTTTTGGGGCATAGGAATTTTTGGGAGGAGGGTTAAAACGTTGCCTCTTGCTTACAATAGGGCGAACGGGGTCTCTGATATTCGGATTTCGAGCTCCACGTCCTTGAGGCCCAGGTTGGGTAGGAATGGAGATCTGCGGGGGAGGGATATTATTCTGGGTTTGAGGATCAATATTTTGGAGTGGGGGCTGGTTCTTGGAAATGCAATGGATACCCTGGTGCCCTACCTTCCCACAAACACTACACTTAAAAGACATATTTTCATATTCAAATACCTGAGTATGAAGGCCAAACATAGACGACAAAATAATGGATTTAGGGAGCTCTTTACTCAAGTCCGCCAACACACACATGCGAGCAGACAGGAGTCTTGTTTTGCTCAAGGTTGCGGGATCAATAGCTATTAGTTCTCCAATCTCTCGTAGCTATCCCAACCAATATTTGTTCGTTCCAAAAAGCAGAGGTAATCCCGGCATCTTAACCCAAATAGGAGCCAAATCCAAGACTCCGAGTCCGGGGGTTGAAATCGGGGGACCAACGCTTCGGATACAAGCCCCTTTTCCCAAAAAACCAAGGACCTCCTTGGAGAGTCCTTTCCATGTCCCGTTCACATTGAAATGTCACCAAAAGAAAACTCTTGGGTAAAGCCTTAATCATCATACCGGCCCTTGGCCGCCATTTTTGGATGGCCCATCTCCTTATGACTTCCAAGTCCGGCCTCACCCCCATAAATTTAGCCACCAAAGATGTTTGCCCTCCATAGCCACATGCTGAGCTAAGGAATCTGGGACGTGCAACCTACCATTGACAGATTTTAGATTAAAACAAGAGTCGGATAATTTTTGCTTACCGCGAAGAGCATTAAGATATGAAGGTCTCCATTTGCCAGGTTTCTCTTTGTCTCCTTCTTGGGTCTTCCTTTGATCCTGACGCATAGAGTCCTGGTCCCCCTCAGAGAAATCTTCAACCGCATCCGCCCAACGCCCTTGGACCGGTTCCAATAGAACTTCCTTGTCCACATCCTCCGCCTGGGGGCCTGCTATCTCGCCAGAGCCCCCACCTGTCGCGTCTTCTGATCTGCCCTCTGAAGTCCCACACCTAGGGTTTGATGCCCCTAGACCTCTCGCTCCTCCTCCTTGCTGCTCCATCCGTCCATCAATATGATATTTTTGAACAAATAAGAAAACTTCAATTTCAAGATGAATTCTCTCAAAAATATCGGGATTTGGTTCTATAGGGTTCTAAAAAAGGAAAGGAATTTAAGATTCAAGAGGATATCCTATGCTTTCAAAATAGGGTAGTAGTGTCAAATGATTTGAATCTAAGAAATATAATTCTTTAGGAGGCACATTGTACTCCTTATTCAACACATATGGGTTATGTTAAGATGCATGAAAATATAAGGAAATATTATTATTAGTTTGGGATGAAAAAGGATATTGCTGAATTTGTAGCAAAATGCGTAGAATATCAAAAGATAAAGGCAGAGCATTTGCATCCATCTGGACGCCTGTATTCGCGTGAAATTATAAAATGTAAATGACATGTTGTGTCTATGGATTTCATAGTTGGTTTACCTAAAAATAGATTTCAACATGATGTCATTCTGGTGGTGGTTGATAAATTAACTAAAGTGGCACACTTTATGCTTGGAAATATTAAATATGGAGCTCTTGTTGTAGCTCATAAATTTTCCAAGGAAGTGGTACGATTGCATGGTTTTCCTGAAACAATCATATCAGATAGAGATTTTAGATTCACTTCTGAATTTTGGCAGACATTGCATCAAGAATGGGGAACAAAACTTAATATTAGTATTGCTTATCACCTAAAAACTAATGGACAAACTAAAAGGGTAAATCAAGTCGTAGAGGATATGCTAAGAATGTATTGCATAGATCATCAAACAAAGTGGGAAGACTATATTTTTCTAGTAGAATTTGCTTATAATAATAGTTACCATACTTCCCTAGGTATGGCTCCATTTGAGGCTTTGTACGAGAGAAGGTGCAAAATGCCATTATTGTGGAGTAATTCAAAGTATCGGGTGATGATCGGGCCGAATATGGTTAAATAAATGGAAGATCAACTCAATGAAATTCGTCGAAGGCTCAAGGAAGCTTCAAACCAACAAAATATTTATGCAGATCTTAAAAGAACACCAAGGGAATTCATTGTGGGAGACAAAGTATTCCTAAGGGTTAAACCAACCAAAAGCTCAATCAAATCCTCTAAGCTTAGTCCAATATTTGTAGGACCTTTCGCAATTACTGATAAAATAAACCCAGTAGCCTACAAGCTAGCCTTACAACCCAACTTGTCAAAAATCCATGATACATTCCATGTGTCCCTTCTCAAGAAATATGTTTCTGACCCCTCGTATGTTTGGAATGTTGAACATTTACATATGACTAATCCCCTGTGCATTGAGGTGCGACCAGTTAAGATCCTTGGTTTCAGAACTAAATAGTTAAGAAAATGAAAAATTGAGCAATGTAAGGTCCAATGGGACCAATATTCTGAGAACAGTGCCACGTGGGAGGATGTGGCTATCATGAAAAGATAATTTCCATTTTTGTTTGAATACTGATATACTCATATTTTTGGCTTGGAAAATATAATAATATTTCTATTGTATGTGAATACATAATGTTTCTGCTATAGATGATGATTAAGTTTTTTATCTTGAAATTTTGATGTTATATTATATTGACTTCATGTTATTCATGGAAATATCATCTATGTATAATGGGCAATGAAAAAAAAAGGATTGTGTTTAATATTAGAGGGGGAGTATGTAATAACCTCCAAGATCTAACTTTTTGTATACCTAATTTATCTACAAGGATGAGATACTGCTAATGAGTATATGGACGCAGGAATAGATACTATTACTGACGAAAATAATTCAAAGGATAGATGTTTCCTCGGTTGGCAAAAAGGGTTGATCAAAGACAGGTAAGTTAAGGGAAATGATGAGCGGTGTAGTATTCGATGTTGATAGGGGCAAAGAACCCTACTAGCAATGATGCATATCATGTAGTTGCACTAATAGGTATGCTTGTGAATGTTTTCTTTTGGAATTTATTTTAAAAAATATATATATATATAAGAGATAATAATAATAATATTAATAATACTTATAATAATAAAGAAAGTAAATAATAAAAGAAATAAAATAAAATAGAAAATATTAATAACAAAATATAATAAAAAGAAAATTAAAAAGAACCTTATTACTTATTATACAAGACAATTGAGAATATTAGGCATTAAAATTATTATGATGCTTTGGTTGTTGAACGTGGAAACAATGTGGATTCCACATGGTGAGCCTCAGGATGGAGGACTCATGAACCATCAATAGTTGTTAACATGAAAATAGCACTCTTCTTCTAAAAAAGGGGAAAGTGGAGAAAATCGGAAGGATTGTCTTCTTTGGCGGGGGAGAAGAACGAAGGAAGGAAGAAACGAAAAGAAAATATTTTCGAAAATAGAAATAAGGGAACAAGCACTCACTGGTAAGGATGGATTTCTTTCAGCAATCTTAATTGACAAGTTAAAGTCATAAAATTGTAGTAAACTAATTGAAGATTTTGTTGAGTGTAAGATAAATGAATGAAATGTGAACTAGATGTGAAAAGATTACATTCTGATGCATGAGATGTTTTCTTGGATTGCTTTTATGTTGGATGTGAAAGGAATGTATGCATGTATAATATTAGTTGCATATCATCTTAGTTTGGCCGCTCTGACCCTTGGAATAACCCCAAAAAACTTTGGAGTGAAATATGAAGAACCCCTGAAGATAAAAGCTATTTTCTCTTCCCAACAATTTATATGAGAAATATCTGAGTTTGGTTGCATGATACAACATTCCCATATGGATTATGAAATTGTTATTCTACTTGAAGCCATTGTAAAATAATGAAATTGGGAAATTAGAACCCAGATGATATATATATAGATTACCCAAATTTATCATTGAACATATCAATACATGTATTCTGGTATTTAAAACTTAGAATGAATTGCATGACGTGCTTTTGAACGTCTTCCTGGTTATTATGACGAACATATATGTTGAAAGGATGGACGGTTCTATTATATGTTTTAGATATGGATGAACAAGATTTCTTGAGGGATTTTATATGATGTCTGAGGATTATATTGTGTTTAGACATAAAGAATATATTTTATTCTGTGTTTTTCCTGTTAAGAGGATATTATTTTGAATGAACTGTTGCATTAAGTTCTTTAAGCCATTGTGAAAGATGTTCAATCCATCAACATTGCTAAACTTGCACTTATCTGTAACATGCATCCAATAAAACTGGCTATGGACCTATTTTCGGAAGATGCACTCTAGTTTAGAAATCTCCAAGCAAATTTTGGAATGCATGAAAGAGAAATTAAATTAGATACTTAATACCTTATTTAAAATTATGTTTTTAATAATTGTCTTCATAGTTACCACTCTGCTCACATTCTTGAAGAGTAAATCTGAATTATGTTACCTTATGCTATTATGTTATACGATAACCAAGTTATATACTTTGAAATCATCTTTATTATTTCCCTATTTGGACAAGATCAAATTTGAAAAGCTCGATGATAGACTAGGACCAAAATATACGTCTATTGGATCAACAATCTCTTTTTTTCAATTATATTTTCTTTTTGTTTGAATTATAAATATTTAAATGATGTCATGGAATAGATTGGAACCTGTAGCATGTATTTGTATGGCCATGTGTTCTTTTAAGAAATAAAATATGTAGTGGCACAAGAAAATAGTTTTAAACTTTCTATGGCTATGAGAACCGCTATACGTAGGATGACAGTATTATATCTTCTTTCTTAGATTGTGTAATATGAACAAGAGACTCCATAAAGCTTATTTAGACTTCATATCACAACTACGGTATTAAGTTAGACTTATCTTTGCTTGAATATAAAGAGTCTACCACATAGCAACACGAAAGTGGCTATAAGTAATGTTGGGTAATAATTAACAGAGGTAAGGAGATATACCGAAACCGTAGAGTAGATTCCTTAAACTATTATAGGACTCAATCAGAAATCAAAACAGTTGGAAAACAAATTAATTTAAGATTCTCTATTTTTTAGGTTTTCTAGATATGATGGTCATCTTATGACTTCTTCGATATTCGTTCTTTCATATTGGCAAGCAAATGATTAATTATTTGAATGCTTTAATTCTTTTTTTAGTAGTAAAAGTTATTAATATTGTTATAATTAAAATAAATAATATTTATAGGATGTGAGATTGGTATATTATAAATAGGATCTCTTTAAGGTAATATCAAATATAAAATGTTTAAATATTGTTGTTGATATTAAATATAAGCTTTGATGACAATTGGTAAATGGTGTAGTTTTAACCTTAGTTATAAAGATAGGAATATTTTACTCAAACCATTATTCTATACTTGAAAACCATTGTAAATAGTAACCTCTTAAACCTTAGACAATTATGAGATGAAAAAATATCAAGATTGTAGGAAGGACAATCTTGATTTTGTAATTCAAGATTGTGGGCAAGACAATCTTGGTTTTAAGGCTTTATGGTATTTGTAGGAGGACAAATACTACACTTAGGATTAACCGTACTTCTAGGTCAGATTCTAATAGTACTGAGTGGTGAATCTTGTACTTGAATCGTTGAATGAATACATCCCAACATAATGGTATGGGATATTATGTTGTTAACAAGTCAAGACATCGGGTAGTTACCAGGGTATTGGTAAACCCTAGATGAACTCCAGGGAATATGGTTGTTCGTCTATCTCGGGCATGTATGCGCTAGTTCTTACATGACATGAATTCATGATAAGATATGGAGAAAGTATGTATCACACCTCTAGGTGTTATAGTCCCTATAGGAAAGAAATGATCTCATGAGTTATTTCAACTGAAACAAAATGGCACTCGTGAAGAAGTTAACATGCCTAGTACTAAAACAAATTTAATATTTAATAAAAATATTTAATGAAATTTTTTTGAGTTGAGTTTTTCATTGTTGGACAACCAAGTGGGTAGAACTTGAGGTGTTTCACTAAACTATAATCCAAAAAGGTTCCAATAACAAGATTGATTCTCACTCACTGTTGCTTTCTAGATAAAAAAAACCCTAAATAAATTAAAAATGTAAACTTTAATTAAAACTTAGTACAAATTTGAACCACGAATGATTCAAAGACAAACTGATTTGAAAACCTCAAACCAAAGTGAATAACATATCTGCTACTTCCTCCACAGATCTCTAGACATCTCTCTACTACAAGTCATGAGAAAGATTATACTAGACAAGAATAACACATCCATTAAAGGACATAAGAATGAACTCTTTGGACTCACGATAAACTAGGGAGTATCATCATAGCTAACAAAGGACAATAGGAGGTCTCTAACAAGAAAACCCGCATAGACAAATTTATTAGGACCAAATTAAGCCTAGTCCTACCCTGATTTAGTGTCACAGAGTATAAACTAGTACAAAAGTAATGCAAAAATTATGGTACTAAATAACTGCTGGGACGCTCCACCTTCCTTGTGTTCCATATTAATGCCTGCAATTCAGTGCACAAATCCAAATCATTTTTCTCCTAATCAAACGCTTGGAATTCAGTACAGAAAACCAAATCATCTCTTCCCTAATTAAGGGATGAATGTTAGAAAGACAATTGTGGGTTTACAATGGCCAACAACTGTATCAGTCACTCTTCACAACAGAAGTCCTTGGACATCTTTGAAGTCGGAGAAAAAGGCAGCCGACAGTCTACCTGCAAATGATCAACAAGAATATATCATTGCTGCAACTAGAATCTTACGAGTCGTACACCTTAAAATACAATAAAAGGATAGCTCAAGTTATGACAGAAAATAAGCTATTTAAAGTTTTTTAAAAGACTTTATCTGATATCGGCAAAATGGAACTTAAATGTAGAGTACAGCTAGTTCATTCATCTAAACCCAAACAGTTATACAATACTTGTGCAGATGGAAATTGTTGAAATAAAATGAGAAAATGTCCATGATAACCAGAATGTCCAAACAGTTATACAATAATTTTGCATTCCTTAGGAATGTCCACAAACTATAGGCAGCCTGTAGCCACAGAACCCAAGGTGGAACCACAAAGGAAGCCATCGCTTTTCACTATTTGCTGCTGTGGCCACCTATGCCTACAATAACAGAATGCAGCCCACCAAACAACGTTACTCTTCTGCCCCCTTGCACTTGCACTTGCCTGCTCTCAATATATTGCTAAGACAAGCAGAAAGGTTATCTCTATCGGATCAAAATGCTCTAACAATAAAATTCCTCTTATATCAGAAGCGTGAAACCACTTAAATTCAATTATATATAATAATATGTAGAATAATTTTTATAAAGTTGAAATTTAGCCAGTCCTCTGACCTTTCACAAGAACCTATGAATCTTTGCAATACACAGCTTTTAGGTTTTCTTTCAGGAAATATAGATTTAAATCATTTGGTCTATATATATTTTTGTGTTAAAAAAAAAAATTATATTTTTTTTTATAATACTGTCTTTAATCAACAAAAACTGGTAATAATTTAAACCTTGAAAAACATAATCAAGAAGAACCATTTAAAAAAAAAAAAAAAACCAAATTACTTTTATATTAAAAAAACTTTAATTGTGAAGTTTTTTAACATTCATGACGAGATCCTTCCTTCAAAATTCTAGGATTCCTGTAGCATAGCACCCCGCTGTCGATATCTTTGAACGATGCTTTGCTTTCCAACCACCGGATTCTTAGGACACGCGAGTTCGAGGAATGTACGCGTTGTCAGGTATAATATTTAAATTTACCTATGGATGGTACGTGCATGTGGAAACCCTCGGACACGCGACGGCTTTGTTTTTGTCTTTTTCTAAATTGACGCCCTGGCTAAGGGGTTGGTCAATGTAATGAAGCACTAATTTTCTTTTTTAACCACCGGACTTTTAGGAATGTTTTAACTTACTTACTTTCATCCAATAAAAATTAACTTACAATGTTTTAGCAATTACAAGTAAATCCCTTTCTTCTTTATTGATATGGAATGATATGAAGCTTAATACCAAGATTTGAGCTTTTACTATTTAAACTAGAGAGACATCATTATGCATGATAATTGTCATGCCATTAAGCTATAATATTTTAACTTGTCTTTACTTGTGAACTACTTCTATTATTATTACCATATAATAATACAATAATTTATAATAAAGATGTGCATTGAAGATACAAATTTTGTTTAAAAGCTTTAAATTTGTAGTGGTCATATCTTTAAAAAGTACATAATTAGTGTTAAAGCTTTGGTCCTCATTGGCGTTTAAGTGGATAGTTTGATCAATAAATAGGTGGTTTATATGCTTAAATAAAATTCTCTAAGGAGAGTGTCAAGCATTTGTGTAAGTCATTAAACTTTGCAACTTATATAATAAATTTGGCTAGTTTTCTACTGCGCTCCTGAAAAATTCCCGTATTTTTTAGATAAATTTATCTTATAATTTGTAAAATGATATTAGTTATTTTTGTTTTTTCACATATTATTCACATGTGTATATTTTGGTTTTTTTAATTTGGTTAGTGTGAGAAACCCCTACGCTCAACATAGGGCCAAGCAAGCTTCCTCAACCATGACCCCTCCTAAAACTAAGAGCTATGCTTATTAATAGGGAATTTAACATATAACCACCATACATCCACCCTTTATACACTCACCCACATTACGGTTTGAACCTTGGATCTTCCGAAGAAAAGCCAAAACCCGAACTATTGTGATGTCCCTCATAAGACAATCTATATTTTGGTTTTACTCATTACGGTTTGAACCTTAGATCTTCCGAAGAAAAGCCAAAACCCGAACTATTGTGATGTCCCTCATAAGACAATCTATATTTTGGTTTTACTGACTTAAATATTATATATAAATAATAATTGTAGTGATAATGTAATATATTATATATGGCATAATTGATGATGAGTTAGTAATCTTATAACTAAAGTTATTGAAACTTCATTACATAGGAATTTCAACTTAGATATTATTAGTCTCCAAATTGTTCCAAATCAAATTCACAACCGCGAATTTTTAAATATTGTCCATCAACTCTACTATTTGAACCATAAATTCAACTATTACATTGTTACCTACTTATTCTGAAAACTGTTAAAAAAACCAACTATCTATATTGTTACACCAACCCAAAAGTTTAGTTTAAATTAACAATTAATATTATAATAAAGACAAAGATAATGGAATTGCATGGACTAAGAGGGTTGAAATTATAGAACAAAAATAATTTTAGGTTCAAGATGTTACTTTAGAGTAATGTTTCGCAACCATTGTCTTAAATATTGTCAGAGTGTTATTCTCATCAATGTAAGATGACTTGACTTTTTGGTGTGAACTAATTTCTTGGTTTAAATATTATTTTTTATTATCTTAAACATTATGTTTAAATTTTGAGATGGTATTTTATTTAAATTTTTATTATGGAATTAATTGTGTTTGGAGAAAACTTAAAGAAGATAATAACATTTGTTGAATGTTCTTTTTATTTTTTATTTATTATTTTTTTTTTTTAATTATTTATTGTGGAATTAATTGTGTTTGGAGAAAACCTAAGAAAATAATAACTTTTGTTGAATGTCTTCTTTCATTGTTTTTTTTTTTTTTTTTTTTTTTAAACCATTTAAAAAATAAAATTGAATTTTGCATGTGTTTAATGTCTTTTAATAATTTGAAGAACAACCATAATTTTTTTTATAGTAGATTGAGGTGATTCAAAATTTACCAAAATTTATTCTAGAGGATTGTCATAGAGGTAAGTCATTGTGATTTCATCCAGGAGATTGAAGTTCAAACCCTAGGAGATAAAAGTTCAAACCCCTCGTAAAAACCTATGCTTTACCTTAACATTTTCCTTCTATGCATAAAAAAGGAAAACAAAATACCAAAAAGTTTAAAAACATATCTATAGTTTTTCATTTGTTTTTTCTAAAAATGCAATCAACCTTATATAATGTTTTAGGTAGACTTTTTATTTGAAATTATTGGGTATATCTTTTTATTGATTTGTTTTGTGTCAATTCTAAATTATTGCTAAATTAAATAATGATTATGGTTTGCTTAATAAGAATGTTATTTACATACAAACTTTTGACACTACCAATAATCTTATCTTATAGTTTGAATAAAATTTTATATAAAGAATTAATATTGAAAATATTTGAAAGATAAACTTATACATGAAAATATTAGATACAAGATAACAAAAGATAAAACACCCTCCACAATAATATATGTTGTTTATTTTGATAATGTTCTCATATTTTGGGTTGCACATATACATCTCCCAAGGGCTTCTACTATGATGATAAAGAGGTAAGGAAAAAGTGGGTCCTCTTGCTTTAAGTCTTTGTTACTCTCAAAGAAACTTAGGGAATTGTTTATGATAACCAAGAACCTTGTCCTCCATAGCAATTTTTCACCCATCTTCTCCATCTCCTACTAAAATCGAACTTAGCAAGAAATTTTATCCAAGAAGCTCCACGCTACCTTGTTAAAAACTTTATTTAAATATAGCTTTAACAATATTCCTTCCCTCCTACTTTGCACTAAAGAGTGCAGTGTTTCATGGAGACAGATGACACCATCTAATATTTACCTTTCCTTCACAAAACCCTCTGTTGGTTTGATATATCTCTAGAAGGATCTTTTCAAACTTAAATTTATCACTTTAGTTCACTTTAGTGATGATCTTATATATTGTATTACATAGGATTATCGACCTATAGTCTTTAAATTCCTTCTATCCGATGAGCACTAAAAAGGTGTTGTTAAATTCTCTATGAACTTTTCATGAATGGTGAGACTCTTGAATTGCTTCTATTAAATTATCCTTTACAATATTCTAAAAGACTTGGAAGAAACTTACCTAAAAACCATTTGGACCTAAAGCTTTGTCCTTCCCCAAAGAAAATATTGCTTCCTTCACCTCCTCTTCACTAACATCTCTCACCAACTCTTACTTTTCATTCATTTCTTTGGATATTCTTATTGGTATATATTAAAGAATTTCTTCCTTAGCTTCCTGGTAACTGAAGAAGTCAATTGTCTCTTACCTGATCCTTTCTTCACCTTCAATTATTTCACCATCCTCACATAAGATTTTAGACATCCTTCCAACACTTTTATTTATCATCAAAAATATTAAAAAATTTAATGTCTCTATCTCCTTCCATACACCATTTATTCCTTAATTTTTTTTTTTTTTTCCTATTTTTGCCTAATATGTTATCTGGAGCCATGGAACACTAACAGTAATATGGTCTTAATTTTTGCCTCAATAAGTTCTCTCCAGCCATGGAACACTAACAGTAACATGGTCTTAACAATGTTACCTTAATTGATATGCTGGTAAAAAGTCTACTAAATTAAATGTGGGAGAAAATAAATCTTATAATATTTATGCAAAAATATACATACTTCACAAAGAGCAAATGTATGTCTTCTATATTCCATTCACATTCTTTCGTTAAATAACGAGCTGACTCTTTCTTGCACACTTCACAAAGAGCAAATGAATGTCTTCCATATTCCATTCACATTCTTTGGTTAAAATACGACCTTACTCTTTCTTCCACACTCATCGAATGCTAAATATATTAAAAATAATAATTCATTCCGGACGACAATAAATTTCTCTCTAGCTGGATGTCTCTGCAACACCGAAAAACCGTTGGTATTACTTTCATGTAAGGCCTTGCGATGTGGTACAACTAGATGGTTGTGTGAGAGGAACTAAATGTCTTTTCATAGGGCATGGAGTATTTCCTTACGTATTTTGCGAGGATCAAAATCAACCTTTCGAATGGATGAATGACATTAATGGAACTACGGCGCAATATGGCTCACGGATATGACGATCCCCATGCCAGCGGCTGCACTTAATAACGGCGATCACGTGCGTACAATAGGCCCAAAGATCTTTAAAGAGTGTGTAGATTCCTGCAGCGACTTCAAATTTTGGAGGTCGCTATTAGGTTAGGAGTAAAAGCAGAAAAATAAAGCTGCGAGAATCGTCACATTGTCAAGCTAAAATCAATCGTAGAGCGTTACAGACTTTAAGTTCGTTGCCGACAAGTGGTTCGTTGCTCGAGGAAAATAATGGAGTGGATAAACCATGTCCAAGTCAACAAGGTGGATGAAGGCAAAGGAAACCATAAGTAATGTCCATTGACGCGTAGTCAGCCCAGTTGGTGCATTTCACTTGTAAAATAAATGCATGATCACTACACAGTGCCAACTCAGCTGCTGTTCTGGCCTCTTATTTCGAGGCACTTATTCGTTCCATGACAAGCTGGCTCCATTGTACCCTTTGTTTTTATTTCAGTTACAGAGTTGCAGTCTTACAGGAATACTTACTTTTAAGTGTAGATTCTCAGTTATGGGAGTGCGGTAAAGATGGTGCTAAGGGAGAGAAACGCAGAGCGTGATGTCCGACCTCTGCGGGGAATTGCTACTTTTTACTGTTGGCTCTGGAGGGCTCTGGCGTGATTCGATCCCTCGTCCTGCTCTGTGCTTTCCCTTTTGTTTCTTTCCTGTTTCACTGCGTTTACGCGGCATGGGCCATTAAGTTGATAATCTACATATCCATGTCGGGCGTCGAGAAGGCCGAGATTGAAGGTGTCGCCAGGGCCGTGCTTCCCAAGTTTTTCGTGGAGGATCTGAATCCCGAGGCCTGGAGAGTGTTTTCATCCTTTGAAAGAAAATTTCTAGTGACGGCCCTGCCCCGGGTGATGGTGGAGCCGTTTGCCGTCGAATACATCGGAGCGGACGCCGTCATCGGGACACTCGGGACGTGGAATTCAAGCTGCATGCCAAGCAAGGGAAGCTGCCTAATCATGTGGTAGTGGAGCAGCGTTATCTGGACACCAAAATCCTGCGTGCCAACGATGACCATCCTTCTCATGACGTGTCGGAGGGTCAGAAATTTGTGAAGGAGGTGTACGAGGCGCTGAGATCCAGCCCTCAGTGGAACCAAACCTTGTTCCTCATTACCTACGACGAGCACGGGGGCTTCTATGACCACGTTCCCACACCCCTGAGCAACGTGCCCTCTCCCGATAATATTGTGGGGTGGGTATTTCCTTTATCTTTCATTCCGCCCGCGGAGCCATTAGGAAGGAGGGCGGTTACTAGCCTAGGATTCCGCCCAATTTGCACATGAAGGTTCCACCCAATCATCCTTCTTGTAGGCGGGGTTCTCTATGTATCCGCCCTTGTTAGCTGTTAAAAAAGTCTGTCCAATGAGTGGGCGGGTCTTTTGGATGGTCTCGCCCGAGGCAAAGGGTGGATCGTTCGTCCACTCCATTATCCGCCTTGCTCCTTTGAGTAACTCATCATCCACTCAGTTGCTTTTATCCGTCCATTGTTGTTGTCGTTGTCTCTTATCTTTCGCTCGTCCATTAACATTCCCAAAATTCAGCGAACTCTTTGAGAAGGGGATCATTTTTTGAAAGAACGAGTGGATGAAGGATGCAAAAATTTCACGTACACTATCCAAAACAACTTCTTGCTTCACCAAACTGTGGTCTCGAACCTTCTATCTTGAGCCCAGGGTTTGGTGGCTTGATCCTTCAAGTATTTATTGTACATTCAAAAAACTCTTATCTCTAAAATGTGCCTTTTTGTTGTGAGAGGCAATCTCCAAATCTC
This sequence comes from Wollemia nobilis, assembly GCA_028583015.1. NCBI lineage: Eukaryota > Viridiplantae > Streptophyta > Pinopsida > Araucariales > Araucariaceae > Wollemia > Wollemia nobilis. The sequence goes on from JAQPPZ010002423.1 coordinate 420,573, forward strand.
TTGGATTTGGTAGGCTTCTTCTGTCTGAATCCTCCTTCAATCTTCTTGTTGAACTCTGACTTCAAATAGGGTCTTCTTCTCAAGATTCTGATAGTCTTGAGGTTTTTACTGGATTCTTCTTCGGGATTTGACACTCTTTGCCAAATTCTTCTCCTCTTGGGCTTGTTGTCGGATGACGACAATTGTCCCAAGTTTTTCACTATCAGGAACTTCTCCTTGGTAGTGGATTTCTCCAACGAGTTCTTCTAGGGACTCTTTTGATGATGCTTCTACGAGCTCTACAAAAAGGCTATCCAAGCCTTCTTCTTTTTCCTCCTTGAGACCTATCCAAGATCTTCAGTGTTGCAGCTTCTATGATCTTCCAAATGAGACATTTCCTTCAACCTTCTACTTGTGGAAGTGTTGGTAATGAGATCTTCTTCTTGGATCTCTAAAATTTGTTGCTTCTCTGATTAGGAATAGGACTTTGCTAGTCCCTCTTTATCTCTTCCATGATTGGAAGTTTTCCAATGAGATCTTCTATGGATCTCTTCAGCTTCTTCAAAAATAAGTCTTTAATCAGTAAAGGAGATCACCAATCTCCTATTTCAAGGACTCTTCTTTGGAGTCTTCTTTAGGAACTCTTCTCTGGAGTCTTCTTATGGATTAGGAACTCTTCTCTAGAGTTTTCTTTTGGATCAAGAACTCTTCTCTGGAGTTTTCTTATGGATCAAGAACTCTTCTTTGGAGTCTTCTTTTGGATCAAAAAAATCTTCTTTGGAGTCTTATTCATAATTAAGGTTGTTGTGGCCCTTTCTTTTGGATCAAGTCTTTTGTGGCCTTTTTCTTCTAGATCAAGGCTTTTGTGGCCTTTTCTTCTAGTACAAGGCTTCTATGGCCTTTTCTTCAGGTGCAAGGCTTCTATGGCCTTTTCCTCTGCAATGTGAAGTTTTTCAATCTAGCAATGGAGATCTCCAATCTCCAAACTTCACCATGACTCTTCTCCTCGAGTTTTTGTAGTGTCTATTTTCCTACAACAAGGAAACTTTAAAAAAATCCAGATCCTTAAATAGTCTTCACTAGTTGATTCGTCAAACTAGTGGAATGAATGCTAAGTCCTGGTCTTCACAAGTTTTTCTGCAACTTGGTGGAAATACTAGCCAAATGTAATCTTAGAATTTATGTAATTGATATTTGTTTCGGTCCTCACTTGTGACTCTCCCTAATCCTATTGACCTATTATGGCTCTTTCTATCAATCGATTCCTAGTGGCAGTGGCGCACAACGACAGATCCGGTTTGCAAAGTTGTAGGCCAACGGTAGCAATAGTGACTCTTCCTATTCCTATCTAGATGCATTGTGACTCTGATACCACTGTTAGCTTTTAAGGATATATGCAGTGGGAGAGATCTATCATAGGTCCTATAATAGAATTCTGTAATATGACTAAAATATACTATAAATAGAAAGTGGTAAAAATACAATGCAGTATGGAGGTGATGGTCACTCCATTGATAAAAGCTAAAGAACTACATTGTACTCCATCAAGGAGTTTTACCATTATCTACTACTCTCTACTATATTGAACTTGATGAACTTGATTTATCTAATCACTTACTATGAGACCCTTTATATAGGAAGATAGATTCATTGGCCAACACTCTACCTAGTTATACAAGGGGACACCTTACACATTACAACTTGCACATTGACACTTGTGCATTTATTACATTGCTTGGAGTAACTAGCTAACTTCCCCCTAAAGTAATCTCCTACTCTAACTATGTACCAAAGGTGGTACATGTACATGACCCAAATGATGTAATATACTCTAACAGGTAGCGGTAACTTTTTTGTTTACCTAATCTTGACTAGTTAATCTCTAAATACATTTAAGGACTTTTGTCAAATTTGTTTATAGGTAAATAAAAAAATTCCTCAATAGTCCTACAAGCTATGGTGCCTTCACTCTTCATAATTTATCTTTAATTTGAAGTCCAAAGCTTAGATTGTTTATTGTTTGAGGGACTCCCACCTGACAAGTTTGGAGTCTCTCTTATCTTTAGACTTGGAAATATTTGAAGTAATAATGTTAAAAGTTTTAAAATTCAATTATTGTCACCTTGGGTTGTGAAATCAAACTTACATCTTGGAATTTACTTCTTTTAAATTTGAGCTTAACTGTCATTAATAATAAGTCTTAGTTTCTTGATCTAAAATCGTACCCAAGTTTGAAACTTGGGCAACTTTTGAACAAAGTAGCCCCTTAGAACATGGAGCCTTAGACTTCAATTTGTAATATTTGATCTTTGGACTTTAGAGTTGGATGACCACGCACTTTATTAGGAGTATCATCCACATGTTCATATGACTTAATTATGATCTTCCAACTATTAGACATAAGTGAACATCACCTTGAGATTCAATGAAATCATGTCAAGTAGATAGATATTTTGACAGAACGTGTCTTGTCAATACCTTTAGTAACTTTTAATGCATTCCCTTAATAACTCTTAAATTATTTTGATGTTACAAAATATTAGGTAAAAATTTACAAAGTTGTTGCATGGACTCATATTTTGTCATCCTTTGAATCCTCGAAGACCAAACTTTGGTCCTAAATATTGGTTGTTAGAAATTTAAACTTAGTGCTTCAAAGCTTCAAACCCTTGAATTCAAAATTTGATTTTTGAGCATTTGTAACTCAAGCTTTAAATTTTCAACCTTGGATTTCATGCATTAAATTTTGAGTTTCAGTGCTTTGAGTCCATAGGTTTTGAACCTCAAATTTTGAAGCTTTGGACTTTTATCTTGGTTATATAAAAATGAGTAATTATGAAGTTGTATTTTATTGGGTTTAGATGCTTAGGTATGAAAGGTGGGTAGAATATGCACCTAACATTTATCTAGCCCTCTTTCTTACATGTGACTTGAATCTAAATATACATCATAGGAGCTCATCCATAATAGTTAGTATGAGGTTACATGAAGTCTGAACTTGACAAGCTTATAGGTAAGGGATTTAAGTTAAACCCTTGTTTGAGGTCAACTTTGGTTGACTAGGAAGAAATTAGATGATATTATATTAACTTAAATACTATAAAATTATGCTAAACCACCAAATAAACTTGTTATATGCATATAATTGAACAACCCTTTAACCAAATGCATGGCTTTGGTTAAATGACTTCCTTTTGGGTAAGTTCAACTTCACTCTAGTTGTATTAATTACTTTAACATTGTTGGTACCCAATCCCAAAATATGGGTAAGAGATTGAACATCTTTTATAAGAGATTGAATTTATATTTTTGAAGGCAAATGTTGGCTTAGTAGAGAATATCTTAGCCTTTCAAAAATTTAATCTTGATTCGAATTATAAATTTATGGATGTTATTACTATGTGATGTGCTTGATTTATTGAATGCATAATAAAGGATTAATACTATTGGTAAACCTTTTCAAATTGCTTAGCTTGCTAGCTTAGAACGAAAGTTTAAAATAGTGTATGGCTAGGTTAATGTATTACATAATTGTATTTCATGAACAATGGCATATTTTGGAAGCCACTAATTAAATTTATTAGCATATTTCATCTATTAAAAGGCCTAAGATTTTATATTTCCATAATAATATGATAAGAAATAATGACTTAAAAGCCCTCTCAGAGCTCATTAGAAATTGTATTGCTTTAGAGGATTTTGATGCTCATACACGGAAGTAGGTTCCTTGGGTGAAATTTATTTAGTAGAACCTTTAGGGGCAAAAAACAAGTTGAAAAGGTTGGACATAAGGGATAACATATTTGGGGAAAAGGAGTGGTATTGCTTTGAGCAAAGCTACATCGATCAACTTGGACCTTCTAATTGTTTGAGAATATTACATTATTTGGTACATGTTAATGTATCGCCTTGGTACATTATTAGATTAGTTGTGTGTCTTAGATTAGAGTGTGAGTTGATATTTCATGTAATGTAATAATGTGCAGGAAATGCCTAAGTGTCATGTAATTATGTGTGCAAGTGTTGTGAGTGTAAATGTACACAAGTATCCATTATGTAAGAGGGCACATGTGTCCTTAGAATAGGAAAGTGAAGAGTTACAAAGAATAATTAAGTTCAAGAGTGCAACATATGAGGAGTCACATACAATTATATGTGTGACAAAGCATTATAATTTGTATCAAAAATGCATAGCTTATTGCTTGCATTAGTAGACCTTTATTCTATGAGTATTCTAAGTTATTCTTGTGTTATTTTGTTTGATATTATATTCTGAGTTATTATATTCATTTCATTATATTGCAACTTTACTTTATATTCGATCCTATGATTATATTCCTATGAGTTTTGTATTAAGTCTAAGGCTTCAAAACACATCTGTGGTATCAGAGCTACAACGAGATTACTTGCACAAGGCTAGAGTCTCTTCACAAGGTTGAAGTATAACCTGTGAAGACTAGGAATCAATAAGGATCTTTCCATAAGGTTGAAGGATAACCTGTGAAGACTAGGATCCCTATTTGGGAGAATCAACTTGAAGATAGTTGATTATTCAGGGCATAGCCAATCTTGATATTAGTAGAAAGTTTTAGGGACAAAAATATCTTGACATCAATACTAGATTCTTAAGTATGCTAGAAAAATATTTCTAAGATATCGTTGCAGTGAAAAGTTGATCTTTAGAAGTTGAGCAGCTTCCTACAACAAATAGAGAAGACTTTCATCTTTGTTTTCTTGAAGGTAAAGAGAATTCTTCACACATGGATTGACTCAAGTTGCATTAAAAAGGAAACCCGTGAGAAGAGGTCCCATTGAAGATAGAAGGAGACCCATGATAAGAGGTCCCATAGAAGATAGAAATAGGAGACCTAAGAAAAAATGTCCCATATCTGATAGAGATAGGAGACCCGAAGAAAGGCAGTCCCATAGAAGTCAAATAAAAGAGGAGACCTGAGGTAAGAGGTCCCAGAGTTGAAAGAGATAGGAGACCCAAGGAAAGAGGTCCCTTATAAGCCATTAAAGTCAAAAGAATAGACCCAAGCAAAGAGGTCCTCTTAAATATTGAAGAAGTTTGTTTTGAAGAACACATAAAAAGAAGATTTTCTAGAAAGAGTACCTACACTAAGATTGGGATAATCATCGTCATTCGATGACAAGCCCATAAGATATAGAGGAGACTCATTGAAGGAGGTTCCAATGAAGATTGAGGTAGAACTTGAAAGCTTCAGGACAACAAGGTTTGAAGATAGACCAAGCAGTATTTGGAAGGCAAGTATCTTGCCAAAACTTGCATACATCAAAGACCAACAAGTTTATAAAGAGTAGGAAATAGAGAAATAACATATCTCTATAGATTCAACTAAAATAAAGCTACACTAGAAGTAAAGAAACATAAGGCATCATCAAGAAAGAAAGGTGAAGCATTAAAGGTATGTTTAAAGTGCAGTAGAAGAAAGCAATATTAAATCTTGTTTTTCAAGTGATTAAGGTAAAACTTCTGTACCAAAGTATAAAAATTCAAAAATCTTCACCTGCAATCATAAGAAAAGAAAGAAGATCAGAACAACAAGCTTGAAGGCACAAGCTTGAAGTCATATAAAACTTGAACGTCAAAGGATAACAAGGTTGGAGGAACGCAGTCATGAAAAGGAAGTAGAGTAGAGTTCAAAGTTGTAAGGCCCCTAGTTGCACCTACAACAATAACGAGACAAGCAAAAATATCAATGCTCAAAATAAAACTAAGCATAGGGGGGAGCAATCAAAAGTGCAAGGAGAAAATAATAGAGAGTTAGTATTAAAAAAGGAGATCATTGATATAGCTTGTTAAAAGCAAGCAAGAGATTGAAATAAAGTAGAGAAAGAACACAAGACAACATTCATAGAAGCACTATTGAACAAACAAGAAGGCAACTAGATTACAAGTTTTCATAATTGATTACAAGTCCACATTGGACAACAGAGTTGAAGACAACATTAAGGTATTTAATTCAAAACATTACTTAAGCATTCATAACAATAGACAACAGGGGTGAAATAAATAGGTTAAATAGTTTAAGAGTTTCTAAATTCTAGTCTTCTAAGGTACATTGGAATCTTGATGCAAAAGTCTTAAGAGTTTCTATCAGTTTGATATTAGATTGAGGTGATTCAAAATTTTATTACTTCTCTTTCTCTTACAATCAAACAATGAGATATATGAATTGTATTCGATGATCCTATTTATAGAGCATTGTCTCCATAATATAGCCATAGCGATATGACTCTTCAAGTACTAGACTATTTCTCTCCATATGCCAAGTATCATGACTCTTGGCTTATCTACTTGCCACTTGCATACTTGATGAACACTTGAAACTATAACATATGCACACCTATACATGACTCTTACACTTCTATTTGCACTCTCTAATCTAAGACACTTGTGCACATATTTACATTACATATTTGTACTCTTACATATAATACACTTGTGCACATAGACTCAACTTACACTTGCACTCTAAATCACATGATACTTGTGTATTTTTTATTTATTACAACTTTACATGACACTTGTGTATTTTCTGCACATTCACACTTACATAAAAGGGAAAATATAGGTCACACTCTAAACTATGACTCAACCCTAATCTATTATTTACAAATTTACCATGGGGGTACATTAGCATGTACCAAATAATATAATATACTCGAACAAGTCCATGGGTCTGCTATCCAAATATATCACTACACATCACATTACAAATGATAGCCAATGAGGGGACTTAATGCTAATAAATTTATCACTAGGATTTTGCAGTTGCATAGGCTACAGAACAATTAGATTCAAAGAATATGGCCCAACACATTGCCACATGATCCCATACTTGCCAATGGTAGGGCTTACTCCTGGGAGCCTACTTCTTTAACTTGTGAAAAAATGCAAGTCATTGGATTAACCTTTGACCATATGATTAACAATATGTTTATGCCCCTTCTCTTTCTACTAACTCTTTTATATCTGGGTGAACATTATCCAAGGGAATCCATCTCTGGTCCTCTTTATAAAGAGCTTCCTAGTTAGCCAACTAATTTTCCACCCCATTACCTTCTCTAAAATCATGAGTCGTCTCCATATGCTTTAGTGAGTTAAGGATCCTTAGATTTTTTGTTATTATACTTGACACCCACCATCTCTCTATAGACCTCTTGTTAAGGTAATTGATAATGTTGAGAGAATATCCCTCCACTATTAGTTTGCTTACACCCAACTGCCTTGCTAGTTTTGCTTTAGCCATATTTACTCTGGCTTTTGCTTGATGACTCATCATAGAACCTAGAAAGTCTCTAATAGCACCAATCATGCCTTTGCTATCCCTTATCACTACCCCACTACCTTTTCAGGGTTCCCCTTAGAAACTCCATTAAAATTAAGCTTTAGCCATCCCTCCCTAGGCAAATATCATTTTACTCTTCTTGGATTTTCTTGGGGGATTTCTCCATCTCAATTGGGCTAAGGTCCTAGTGTTTACTAATCTTTACCTCCTTTGGTGATTCCATAATTTCCTTCATACTTAGAACTTAACATTTTCCACTATAGTTGCATAGATTGTTTGCTTGATTCTTAAGGAGGTTCTCTCCTCAAATATTCTTCTGTTATGCTCTAACCAAACCCCCCAAGCATAGTGAAAAGGAATCAGATCCCATATCTTATTCAATCTTGCACTCCTAAAGGGCTTTTCCCACTGTTCTATTGAGTCCACCATTCTATTTAGTAGTACCTAGATGATCTCCATATCCTTAAATAAACCTTGAAGAATCAAAAGGGAATAACTACATCCTAACATCAAGTGTTCCATTGACTCTTCTTCTTCCTCACATAGATGACATCTATTAGGAAATTGAAACCCTCTTTTATGTACGTTATTTGTTGTTAAGGTCTTATTTTGCATAACCATCCAAAGGAACATTACCATCTTCGATGTTGCTTTTATTTCCCAAGGCCTCCTCCATTGAGACTCATCCTCTAGCTCAGGTTATAGAATATCATAAGCTAGTTTTACAATAAAGGATTCATCAAGAGTAGCTCCCCATACTATAGACTCTTCTCCCATGTTTATACCTACTTTAGCAGCTAGGGTCTTATTCACATCTCTAATCCCCTTAATCTCAATCCTCCTTTAAATTATTGTATGCAAACTTTTTCCCATGTCACGAGAGGGATTCTACTATTTTCCTCTGCTCATGACCACAATTTATTTTTTGCATACTTTCTACATTTTTTGTAATTTTTGTTGGTATCTTAAACACATATAGGAGATAGATCAAAATTGCTTGAAGGGTATTCTTTAGCAGGTGAAGCTTTCCTGCTTGACTTAGTAAATTTCCTTTCTAGCTTGATAGCTTACATTGAAATTTATTTATCAATATATTCCATACTTGATCCTTACACACACTTGGAAACATAGGCCTCCCTAGATAAGTGGATGGAAGACCTAATTTATTATAACCTATTACCTCTTCTATCTTTTTTTTCCACTTCTCTAGAGTGTTGATGAAGATCACCTTAGTCTTTTCCAAGTTAATTATTTGTTGGAAAGCCCTATTTTATAGATTTAGAATCCGTTTAAACTACTTGGCTTCAACCACCAAAGGTTTCCCAAGAAGGATTATGTCATCCACAAACCGTTGGTGATTGATACCTCTCATAGATACAAAAGTTTTCCACCCATTTAATGTTCTCCTCATTTGGGTTGCACATATACATCTCCCAAGGGCTTCAACCATGATGATAAAGAGGTGAGGAGAAAGTGGGTCCCCTTGCCTTAAGCCCCTACTACTCTTAAAAAAAACTATCGAAGAATTGTTTATGATGACCAAGAACCTTGGTCCTCTATAGCAATTTCTCACCCGTCTTCCCCATCTCCTACTAAAACCGAACTTAACAAGAATTTGGTCCAAGAAGCTCCAAGATACCCTATTGTAATCTTTATTCAAATCTAGCTTTAGGAACATTCCTTCCCTCCTACTTTGCACTATCGAGTGCAGTGTTTCATGGAGAGAGATGACACCATCTGATATTTATCTTTCCTTCACAAAACCTCCTGTTGGTTTGTTATAATCTCTAGGAGGACTTTTTCAACCTTAACATTATCACTTTAGTGATGATACTATATATTGTATTACATATGATTTTTGACCTATAGTCCTTAAATCCCTTCTACCCTTATTTCTTTGGGATGAACACTAAAGAGGTGTTAAATTCTCTAAAAAAATTTCCTTGAATGATGAGACTCTTAAATTGCTTCTATTAAATTCTCCTTTACAACATTTTAAAATACTTGGAAGAAACCTACCTAAAAAACATCGGGACCTAGAGCTTTGTCCTTCTCCAAGAAAAATATCGCTACCTTCACCTCCTCTTCACTAACATCTCTTACCAACTCTTCGTTCATTCCTTTGGATATTCTTATTGGTATATATTAAAGAATTTCTTCCGTAGCTTCTTTTCTTTTGATCTTTTGATAACAACAAACTAAACTGATCCTTTTTTCACTTCTGACTATTTCACCATCCTTAGATAAGGTTTTAGAAATCCTTCCAACACTTAAAAACGTGAAAGAATTTAATGTTTCTATCTCCCTTCATAAACCATTTATTTCCTTAATTATTGCCTCGATAGTTTCAACCGAGCCATGGAAAACTAAGCGTGACATGGTCTTTACCAATGTTACCCTGATTGATATGCTGGTTAGAAGTCTACTAAATTAAATGTGGGAGAAAATGAATCTTATAATATTATGCCAAATATCCATTCTTCACAAAGAACAAATGTATGTCTTCACACTCTTTCCTTAAATAAGGAGCTTACTCTTTCTTCCACACTCATCGAATGCTAAATATATAAAATAAAATAAGACATTCTGGAGAATAATAATAATAAATTTCTCTCTAGCGGGATGTCTCTGCAACACGGAAAAACTGTTGGTGTGGTACAGGTGGTTGTGTGAGAGGAACTAAATGTCTTTTCCGAGGGCATGGAGTATTTCCTTTCATATTTGGCAAGGATAAAAATCAACCCTTTTCCTTGCATATTTGACAAGGATAAAAATCAACCTTTCGAATGGATGAGTGAAACTAAAGGAACTATGGCAATCAATATGGCTCACGGATATGTATGCCAGCAGCTGCACTGAATAACGGCGATCACGTGCGTACAATAGGCCTAAAGATCCAAAAACAAATAAATATCTTTAAAGAGTGTGTAGATTTCAGAAGCTACTTTATTTTGGAGGCCCTCAACTATTGCTATTAGGTTAGGAGTAAAAGCAGACAAAAATAAAGCTGCGGGAATCGTTAAGTTGTCAAGCTAAAATCAATCGTAGAGCGTTACAGACCTTAAATTCGTTGCCACCTTCTTTTTGCCGACAAGTGGTTCGTTGCTCGAGGAAATTAATGGAGATGGATAAACCAATTCCAAGTCAACAAGATCGATGAAGCCAAAAGGAAAGCGTAACTAATGTCCATTGACGCGTAGTCAGGTTAGTTGGTGCATTTCCCTTGTAAAATAAATGCATGGACACTACACAGTGCCAACTCAGCTATTGTTCTGGCCTCTGAATCACGGATGGGCCTTGTCCCTTCAATGAATTAAATATCCGCTTCTTAATCAGTCGCCACACACAATGTTCCCTCTCCACCAAATACGACATGTTCACGAGCTTTTGACCTGAGCGGCCATTGAATCACACGTCCACACATCGCTAATTCTGGTTGGGGAGGAGACAATTCTTGGTAAGCCGCCCAGATTTTGCCAAAAAGGCAAAAATCTAGTAACGGTACAGGAATTTGGCCCTCGAAATCATTGGTATAAACAGCGGCGATTACTTCAGCTGGCCCCATTGTACCCTTTCGTTTATTTCATTTACAGAGTTGCAGTCTTACAGGAATACTTAGTTTTAAGTGGAGATTCTCAGTTAGTAGAATAGGACTGGGAGTGTAAAGACGGTGCTTAGTGTTGAGAAATGCAGTTCTGAAGGGAGAGAACCAGACCGTCATGTCCGACCTCTGCGGGTCATTGCTGCGAGGATGAAATCCATTTTGCTACTTTTTACTGGTGCCTCTGGAGGGCTCCGGCGTGATTCGATCCCTCGTTCTGCTCTGTGCTTTCCCTTTTGTTTGTCTCCTGTTTCACTGCATTTCCGCGGCATGGGCCATTAAGTTGATGACCTACATATCCTTGTCGGGCGTCGAGAAGGCCGACATTGAAGGTGTCGACAGGGTCGTGCTTCCCAAGTTTTTCGTGGAGGATCTGAATCCCGAGGCCTGGAGAGTGTTTTCGTCCTTTGAAAGAAAATTTCTAGTGACGGTCGTGACCCAGGTGATGGTGGAGCCGTTTGCCGTCAAATACATCGGAGCGGACGCCGTCATCGGGACACTCGTTTCAAGCCATAAGGGAACAAATATTCGGCTCCAACGACACATCTGCAAATCCGGCTCCGATGAACGGATTTGTGCAACAAGCCACGGCCATGGGGGGCAACATGCCGGAGACGGTGATGAATGGCTTCAGACCAGAGGTGGTGCCCGTCTACAACACTCTGGTAAGCGAGTTCGCTGTTTTCGACAGATGGTTTGCGTCGGTTCCGGCATCCACTCAGCCCAACAGGCTCTACGTCCATTCGGCCACGTCGCACGGAGCAACAAGCAACATACCCAAGCTCTTGGCAGACGGGTACCCGCAGAAAACCATCTTCGAGTCCATTGATGAGTCGGGGCTTTCTTTTGGGATCTATTACCAGAACATTCCGGCCACTCTCTTCTACAGAAATCTTAGGAAGCTCAAATACGTGACCAAGTTTCATTCATATGACTTGGAATTCAAGCTGCATGCCAAGCAAGGGAAGCTGCCCAATTATGTGGTAGTGGAGCAGCGTTATCTGGACACCAAAATCCTGCCTGCCAACGATGACCATCCTTCTCATGACGTGTCGGAGGGTCAGAAATTTGTGAAGGAGGTGTACGAGGCGCTGAGATCCAGCCCTCAGTGGAACCAAACCTTGTTCCTTATTACCTACGACGAGCACGAGGGATTCTATGACGACGTTCCCACACCCTTGCGCAACGTGCCCTCTCCTGACAATATTGTGGGGTGGGTATATCCTTTATCTTTCTTTCCGCCCACGGAGCCATAGGAAGGAGGGCGGTTACTAGCCTAGGATTCCGTCCATTTTGCACATGAAGGTTCCGCTCGAGCGTGGGCGGGAACTTTCCATCCTTCTTATAGGCGGGGTTCTCCATATAGCCGCCCTTGTTGATCGTTAGAAAAGTTCGCCCAACGAGTGGGCAGGTCTTTTTGATGGTTCCGCCAAAGGTAAAGGGCGGATCGTCCGCTCACTCCATTGTCTGTATTGATCCTTTGAGTAGCTCATCATCCGCCCATTGCTTTTATCCGTCTATTGTTGTTGTCGTTGTCTTTTATCTTTCGTCCGTCCATTAACATTTCCAAAATTTAGTGAACTTTTTGAGAAGGTGATCAATTTTATGAAAGAAAGAGTGGGTGAAGGGTGCAAAATTTCACCCACACTATTCAAAAGAGCTTCTTGCTTCACCAAATTATGGTCGCGAACCTTCTATTTTGAGCTTAGGTTTTGGTGGCTTGTTCCTTCAAGTGATCTTCTATTTTATGTTGTAGATTCGGAAAGCACTTATCTTTAAAATGTGCATTCTTGCTGTGAGAGGCAATCTCCAAATCTCTTGGATTTGGTAGGCTTCTTCTGTCTGAATCCTCCTTCAATCTTCTTGTTGAACTTTGACTTCAAATAGGATCTTCTTCTCAAGATTCTGAATGTCTTGAGGTCTTCATTGGATTCTTCTTCGGGATTTGGCACTCTTTGCCAAATTATTCTCCTCTTGGGCTTGTTATCGGATGGCAATAATTGTCCCAAGTTCTTCACTATCAGGAGCTTCTCCTTGGTAGTGGATTTCTCCAATGATCTCTTCTAGGAACTCTTTTGATGATGCTTCTACGAGCTCTACAACAAGGCTATCCAAGCCTTCTTATTTTTCCTCCTCGAGACCTCTCCAAGATCTTCAGTATTGTAGCTTCTATGGTCTTCCAAATGAGACCTTTCCTTCAACCTTCTACTTGTGGAAGTGTTGGTAATGAGATTGTCTTCTTGGATATCTAAAATTTGTTACTTCTCTGATTAGGAATAGGACTTTGCTAGTCCCTCTTTATCTCTTCCATGATTGGAAGTTTTCCACTGAGATCTTCTATGGATCTCTTCAGCTTCTTCAGAAATAATTCTTTAATCAGTAAAGGAGATAACCAATCTCTTATTTTAAGGACTCTTCTTTGGAATCTTCTTTAGGAACTCTTCTATGGAGTCTTCTTCTGGATTAGGAACTCTTCTCTGGAGTTTTCTTTTGGATCAGGAACTCTTCTTTGAAGTCTTCTTCTGGATCAAAAACTCTTATTTGGAGTCTTCTTCAGAATTAAGGCTTCTATGGCCCTTTCTTATGGATCAAGACTTTTGTGGCCTTTTTATTCTAGATCAAGGCTTTTGTGGCCTTTTATTTTGGTACAAGGCTTTTATGGCCTTTTCTTCAGGTACAAGGCTTCTATGGCCTTTTCTTTTGCAATGTGAAGTTTTTCAATCTAGCAATGGAGATCTCCAATCTCCAAACTTCACCATGACTCTTCTTCTCAAGTTTCTATAGTGTATGTTTTTTTACAAGAAGGAAACTTTAAAAAATCCATATCCTTAAATAGTCTTCACTAGTTGATTTGTCAAACTAGTGGAATGAATGCTGAGTCCTAGTCTTCATGAGTTTTTCTGCAAATTTGTGGAAAGACACTAGCCAAATGTAATCTCAGAATTTCTATAATTGAGGTTTGTTTCATTCCTTACTTGTGACTCTCCCTGATCCTATTGATCTACTATGGCTCTTTCTATCAATCGATTCCTAGTGGTAGGGTGCACAACGACATATCCGGTTTGCAAGGATGTAGGCCAATAGTAGCAATGGTGACTCTCCCTATTCCTATCTAGATGCACCATGGCTCTGATACCACTGTTAGATTTTAAGGATATATGCAGTGGGAGAGATCTATCATAGGTCCTATAATGGAATTCTATAACATAACTTAAATATACTATAAATAGAAAGTGGAAAAAATACAATGCAATATGGAGGTGATGGTCACTCCATTGATATAAGATAAAGAACTACATTGTACTCCATCAAGGAGCTCTACCACTATCTACTACTCTACTATAATGAACTTGATGAACTTGATCTATCTAATCACTCACTATTAGGCCTTTTATATAGGAAGATAGATTCCTTGGCCAACACTCTATCTAGTTGTACAAGGGGACACCTTGCACATTGACACTTCTGCATATATTACATTACTTGGAGTAACTAGCTAACTTCCCCCTAAAGTAATCTCCTACTCTAACTATGTACCAAAGGTGGTTATTTACATGACCCAAATGATGTAATATACTCTAACAAGTAGCGGTAACATTTTTGTTTACGTAATTCGGACTAGTTAATCTCTAAATACGTTAAGGACTTTTGTCAAATTTGTTTATAGGTAAATAAAAAAATTCCTCAATAGTCCTACAAGCTATAGTGCCTTCACTTTTCATAAGTTATCTTTTATTTGAAGTCCAAAGCTTAGATTGTATATTGTTTGAGGGACTCCCACCTGACAAGTTTGGAACCTCTCTTATCTTTAGACTTGGAAATATTTGAAGTAATAATGTTAAAAGTTTTAAAATTCAATTATTATCACCTTGGGTTGTGAAATCAAACTTACATCTTGGAATTTACTTCTTTTAAATTTCAGCTTAGTTGTTACTAATAATAAGTCTTAGTTTCTTGACCTAAAATCATACCCAAGTTTGACACTTGGGCAACTTTTGAACAAACTAGCCCCTTAGAACATGGAGCCTTAGACTTCAATTTGTAATCTTTGGTCTTTGGACTTTAGATTTGGATGACCACACATTTTATTAGGAGTATCATCCATATGTTCATATGACTTAATTGTGATCTTCCAACTACTAGACTTAAGTGAACATCACCTTGAGATTTAATGAAATCATGTCAAGTAGATAGAAATTTTGATAGAACGTGTCTCGTCAATACCTTTAGTAACTTTTAATGCATTCCCTTGATAACTTTTAAATTATTTTGATGTTACAAAATATTAGGTAAAACTTTACAAAGTTGTTGCATGGACTCATACCTTGTGAGCCTTTGAATCCTCGAAGACCAAACTTTGGTCCTAAATATTGGTTGTTAGAACTTTAAACTTAGTGCTTCAAAGCTTCAAACCCTTGAATTGAAAATTTAATTTTTGAGCATTTGTAACTCAAGCTTCAAATTTTCAACCTTGGATTTCATGCATTAAATTTTGAGTTTCAGTGCTTTGAGTCCATAGGTTTCGAACCTCAAATTTTAAACCTTTGGACTTTTATCTTGGTTATATAAAAGAGTAGTTATGAAGTTGTAGTTTATTGGGTTTAGATGCTTAGGTATGAACGTTGGGTAGCATATGCACCTAACATCTATCTAGACCTCTTGCTTACATGTGACTTGAGCCTAAATATACATCATAGGAGCTCATCCATAATAGTTAGTATGAGGTTACATGAAGTCTGAACTTGACAAGCTTATAGGTAAGGACTTTAAGTTAAACCCTTATTTGAGGTCAACTTTGGTTGACTAGGAAGAAATTAGATGATATTATACTAACTTAAATACTATAAATTATGCTAAACCACCAAATAAACTTGTTAAACATATGCATATAATTGAACAACCCTTTAGTCAAATGCAACTAGTCCAAATATAAATTTCTTTAAGTATGCATGGCTTTGGTTAAATGGTGTTCTTTTGGGTAAGTTCAACTTCACTCTAGTTGTATTAACTACTTTAACATTGTTGGTACCCAAGCCCAAAATATGGGTAAGATACTGAACATCTTTTATAAGAGACTGAATTAATATTTTCGAAGGCAAATGTTGGCTTAGTAGAGAAGATCTTAGCCTTTCAAAAATTCAATCTTTGATTCGAATTTTAAATTTATGGATGTTATTACTATGTGATGTGCTTGATTTATCGAATGCATAATAAAGGATTTATACTATAAAAATTGCTTAGTTTTGCTAGCTTAGAACAAAAGTTTAAAATAGTGTATGGCTAGGTTAAGGTATTACATCATTGTATTTCATGAACAATGGTATCTTTCGAAGCCACTAAAGAAATTTATTAGCATATTCTATCTATTAAAAGGCCCAATATTTTATATTTCCATAATAATATGATAAGAAATAATGACTTAAAAGCCCTCTCAAAGCTCATTAGAAATTATATTGTTTTAGAGGATTTTGATGCTCATACATGGAATTAGGTTCCTTGGGTGAGATTTCTTTAGTAGAACCTTTAGGGGTAAAAACCAAGTTGAGAAGATTGGACATAAGGGATAACATATTTGGGGAAAAGGAGTGGTATTTCTTTGAGCAAAGCCACATCGATCCACTTGGACCTTCTAATTGTTGGAGAACATTACATTATTTGGTACATGTCAATGTATCACCTTCGTACATTATTAGATTAGGTGAATGTCTTAAATTAAAGTGTGAGTTGATATTTTATATAATGTAATAATGTGCAAGAAATGCATAAGTGTCATGTAATTATGTGTGCAAGTGTTGTGAGTGTAAATGTGCACAAGTATCCATTATGTAAGAGTGCATGTGTCCTTAGAATAGAAAAGTGAAGAGTTACAAAGAATAATGAAGTTCAAGAGTGCAACATATGAGGAGTCACATACAATTATATATTTGTAACAAAGCATTGTAATTTGTATCGAAATGCATAGCTTATTGCTTGCATTAGTAGACCTTTATTCTATGAGTATTCTAAGTTATTATTGTGTTATTTTATTTGATATTATATTCTGAGTTATTATATTCATTTCATTATATTGCAACTTTACTTTATATTCGATCCAATGATTATATTCCTATGAGTTTTGTATTAATTCTAAGGCTTCAAAAGCCATCAGTGGTATCAAAGCTACAACAAGATTACTTGCACAAGGCTAGAGTCTTTTCACAAGGTTGAAGTATAACCTGTGAAGACTAGGACTCAAAAAGCATCTTTCCACAAGGTTGAAGGATAACCTGTGAAGACTAGAATCCCTATTTGGGAGAATCAAATTGAAGACTATTGATTATTCAGGGCATAGCCAATCTTGATATTAGTAGAAATTTTCAAGGACAAAAATCCCTTGACATCAATATTGGATTATTAAGTAAGCTAGAAAAATATTTCTAAGATATTGTTGCAGTGAAAATTTGATCTTTAGAAGTTGAGAAGCTTCCTACAACAAATAAAGAATACTTTCATCTTTTTTTTCTTGAAGGCCAAGAGCGTTCTTCACACATGGATTGATTCAAGTTGTAGTAAAAAGAAGACCCGTGAGAAGAGGTCCCATTGAAGACAGAACGAGACCCACGAGAAGAGGTCCCATAGAAGATAGAAATATGAGACCTAAGAAAAAGAGGTCCCATAGCAGATAGAGATAGGAGACCCAAATAAAGACAGTCCCATAAAGAGTATACCTGAGGTAAAAGGTCCTAGAGTTGGAAAATATAGGAGACCCAAGCAAAGAGGTCCTCTTAAATATTGAAGAAGTTTATTCTGAAGAAGACATAAGACATAACAAGAATATTTTCTAGAAAGAGTGCCTACACTAAGATTGGGATAATCATCATAATTCGATGACAAGCCCATAAGATATAGAGGAGACTCATTGAAGGAGGTTCCAATGAAGATTGAGGAAAAACTTGAAAGCTTCAGGACAACAATATTTGAAGATAGACCAAGTAGCAATTGGAAGGTAAGTATCTTGCCAAAGATTGCATACATCAAAGGCCAGCAAGTTTATAAAGACTAGGAAATAGAGAAATAAGATCTCTATAGATTCAACTAAAATAAAGCTACGCTAGAATTAGAGAAACATAAGGCATCATCAAGAAAGCAAGGTGAAGCATTAAAGGTATGTCTAAAGTGTAGTAGAAGAAAACAATATTAAATCTTGTTTTTCAAGTGATTAAGGTAAATCTTTTGTACCAAAGTGTAAAAATTCAAACATCTTCACCTGCAATCATAAGAAAAGAAAGAATATCAGAACAAAAATCTTGAAGGCACAAGCTTGAAGTCCAGCTAAAACTTGAACGTCGAAGGACAACAAGGTTGGAGGAACGCAGTCATGAAAAGGAAGTAGAGTAGAGTTGAAAGTTGTAAGGCCCCTAGTTACACCTACAACAATAAGGAGACAAGAAAAAATATTAATGCTCAGAATAAAACTGAGCATATGGGGGAGCAATCAAAAGTGCAAGGAGAAAAGAATAGAGAGTTAGTATTAAAAAAGGAGATCATTGATATAGCTTGTTAAAAGCAAGGAAGAGATTGAAAGCAAGCAAAGAAAGAATGCAAGGCAACATTTATAGAAGCACTATTGAACAAACAAGAAGGCAATGAGATTACAAATTTTCATAATTGATTACAAGTCCACATTAGACAATAGGGTTGAAGACAACATTAAGGTATTTAATTCAACATATTACTTAAGCATTCAGAACAATAGACCACAAGGGTGAAATAAAGAGGTTAAAGAGTTTAAGAGTTAATAAATGCCAATGTTATAAGTTACGTTGGAATATTGATGCAAAAGTCTTAAGATTTTCTACTAGTTTGATATTAGATTGAGGTGATTCAAAATTTTATTACTTCTCTTTCTCTTACAATCAAACAATGAGATATATGAATTGTATTTGATGCTCCTGTTTTTAGAGCATTGTCTCCATAATATAGCCATAGTGATATGACTCTTCAAGTACTAGACTATTTCTCTCCATATGCCAAATCTCATGACTCTTGGCTTATCTACTTGCCACTTGCATACTTGATGAACACTTGAAACTATAACATATGCACACCTATACATGACTCTTACACTTCTATTTGCACTCTCTAATCTAAGACACGTGTACACATTTTTACATTACATATTTGTACTCTTACATATAAGCCTGCACATAGACTCATATTACACTTGCACTCTAACTCACATGATACTTGTGTATTTTTTGCATATTACAACTTTACATGACACTTGTGCATTTCCTGCACATTCACACTTACATAAAAGGGGAAATATAACTCACACTCTAAACTATGACTCAACCCTAATCTATTATTTACAAATGTACCATGGGGGTACATTAGCATGTACCAAATAATGTAATATACTCCAACAAGTCCATGGGCCTACTATCCATAGAGAGGCATCTTAAGAAGACTATCACTACATCTATCACATTACAAATGATAGCCAATGAGGGGACTTAATACTGATAAATTTATCACTAGGATTTTGCAGTTGCATAGACTGCAGAACAATTAGATTCAAAGAATATGTTCCAACACATGACCACATGATCCCATACTTGCTTATGGCAGGGCTTACTCCTAGGAGCCTACTTCTTTAGCTTGTGAAAAAATGCAAGCCATTGGATTAACCTTTGACCATATGATAAATAATATGTTTATGCCCCTTTTCTTTCTACTAACTATTTTACATATGGGTGAACATTATCCAAGGGAATCCATCTCTGGTCCTCTTTATGAAGAGCTCCCTAGTTAGCGAGCTAATTTTCCACCCCATTACCTTCTTTAAAATCATGAGTCATATCCACATGCTTTAGTGAGTTAATGGTCCTTAGATTTTTTGTTATTATACTTAACACCCACCATCTCTCTATAGCCCTCTTGTTAAGGTAATTGATAATGTTGAGAGAATCTCCCTCCACTATTAGCTTGCTTACATCGAATTGCCTTGGTAGTTTTGCTTTAGCCATATTTACTCTGGCTTTTGCTTGATGAATCATCATAGAACCTAAAAAAGCACTAATAGCACTAATCAGGCCTTTGCTATCCCTTATCACTAACCCCCTTCCTTTTCAAGGTTCCCCTTAGAAACACCATTAAAATTGAGCTTTAGCCATCCCTCCCTAGGCAAATATCATTTTACTCTTCTTGGATTTTCTTGGGGGATTTCTCCATCTCAACTGGGCTAAGGTCCTAGTGTTTACGAATATTTACCTCCTTTAATGATTCCATAATTTCCTTCATACTTAGGACTTAACATTTTCTACTATAGTTGCCTAAATTGTCTGCATGATTCTTAAGGAGGCTCTCTGTTTCTCAAGTATTCTTATGTTATGCTCCAACCAAACCCCCCAAACATAGTGAAAAGGAATCAAGTCCCATATCTTATTCAACCTTGCACTCCTAAAGGGATTTTCCCATTGTTCTATTGAGTCCACCATTCTATTTAATAGTACCTACATGATCTCAATATCCTTAAATAAACCTTGAATAATCAAAAGGGAATAACTACATCCTAACATTAAGTGTTCTATTGACTTTTCATGTTCTTCACATAGATGACATCTATTAGGAAATTGAAACCCTCTTTTATGTAAGTTATTTGTTGTTAGGATCTTATTTTGCACAACCATCCAAAGGAACATTACTATCTTTGATGTTGCCTTTATTTCCCAAAGCCTCCTCCATTGAAACCCATCCTCTGACTCAGGTGATAGAATATTATAAGCTAGTTTTACACTAAAGGATTCATCAAGAGTAGCTCCCCATACTATAGACTCTTCTCCCATGTTTATACCTACTTTAGCAGCTAAGATCTTATTCACATCTCTAATCCTCCTTAATCTCAATCCTCCTTTAAATTATGGCATGCACACTTTTTCCCATGTCACGAGAGGGATTCTACTATTTTCCTCTGCTCATGACCACAAAATTTCTTTTGCATACTTTCTACATTGTTTGTAAATTTTGTTGGTATCTTAAACACATATAGGAGATAGATCAAAATTGCTTGAAGGGTAATCTTTAGCATTTGAAGCTTTCCTGATTGACTTAGTAAATTTCATTTCTAGCTTCCTAGCTTACATTGAAAGTTATTTATCAACATATTCCATACTTGATCCTTACACACACCTGTAAACATAGGCATTCCTAGATAAGTGGATGGAAGACCTAATTTATTATAAGCTATTACGTCTTCTATCCTTCTTTTCCACTTATCTAGAGTGTTGATGAAGATCACCTTAGTCTTTTCCAAGTTAATTATTTGTTGGGAAGCCCTATTGTATAGATTTAGAATCCGTTTAAACTCTTTGGCTTCAACCACCAAAGGTTTCCCAAGAAGGATTGTGTCATCCACAAACTGTTGGTAAATGATACCTCTCATAGATACAAAGGTTTTCACCCATTTAATGTTCTCGTCATTTGTGTTGCACATATACATCTCCCAAGGGCTTCTACCATGATGATAAAGAGGTAAGAAGAAAGTGGGTCCCCTTGCCTTAAGCCCCTGCTACTCTCAAAGAAACCTATCGAAGAATTGTTTATAATAACCGAGAACCTTGGTCCTCTATAGCAATTTCTCACCCGTCTTCCCCATCTCCTACTAAAACTGAACTTAACAAGAATTTTGTCCAAGAAGCTCCAAGATACCCTATTGTAAGCTTTATTCAAATATAGCTTTAGGAACATTCCTTCCCTCCTACTTTGCACTACCGAGTTCTGTGTTTCATTGAGAGAGATGACACCATCTAATATTTACCTTTCCTTCACAAAACCTCTTGTTAGTCTGTTATAATCTCTAGGAGGATTTTTGCAACCTTAACATTATCACTTTAGTGATGATCTTATATATTGTATTATGATTTTTGGCCTATAGTCCTTAAAATCCCTTCTGCTCTTATTTCTTTGGGATGAGCACTAAAAAGGTGTTGTTAAATTCTCTAAGAACTTTTCCTAAATGGTGAGACTCTTGAATTGCTTCTATTAAATTCTCCTTTACAATATTCTAACCATCCAGACCTAGAGCTTTGTCCTTCCCTAAGGAAAATGTCGTTTCCTTCACCTCCTCTTCACTAATATCTCTCACCAACTCTTCATTCATCCCTCTCGATATTCTTATTGGTATATATTGAAGAATTTTTTTCGTAGCTTCCAGGTCTTCTCCCTTTCTTTTGATAGTAACAATCTGAAGAAGTCAATTGCCTCTTGCCCGATCCTTTCTTTACCTTCCACTATTTCACCATCCTCACATAAGATTTTAGAAATCCTTCCAACACTTTTATATTTTATCATCAAACAGGTGTGAAAGAATTTAATGTTTCTATCTCCCTCCATAAACCATTTATTTTTAATTCTTGCCTCAATAATTTCTCTAGAGCCATGGAACACTAAGAGTGACATGGTCTTAACAGTTTTACCTTGATTGATATGCTGGTAAAAAGTCTACTAAAATAAATTTGGGAGAAAATAAATCTTATAATGTTACGCCAAATATGCATACTTCACAAAGAACAAATGTATGTCTTCTATATTCCATTCGCATTCTTTCGTTAAATAACGAGCTTACTCTTTCTTCCACACTCATCGAATGCTAAATATATAAAATATAATAATACATTCCAGAGAATAATATAATTCTCTCTAGCGGGATGTCTCTGCAACACGGATAAACTGTGGGTGTGGTAGAGGTGGTTGTGTGAGAGGAACTAAATGTCTTTTCTTAGGGCATGGAGTATTTCCTTGCATAGTTGGCAAGGATCAAAATCAACCTTTTGCCAGCAGCTGCACTGAATAACGGCGATCACGTGCGTACAATGGGCCTAAAGATCCAAAAACAAATAAATACCTTTAAAGAGTGTGTAGATTCCTGCAGCTACTTTGATTTTGGAGGCCCTCAACTATCGGTATTAGGTTAGGAGTAAAAGCAGAAAAATAAAGCTGCGAGAATCGTTATGGTGTCAAGCTAAAATGAATCGTAGAGCGTTACAGAATTTAAATTCGTTGCCAACTTCTTTTTGCCGACAAGTGGTTCGTTGCTCGAGGAAATTAATGGAGATAGATAAACCAATTCCAAGTCAAGAAGTTAGTTGAAGCCAAAAGGAAAGCATAAGTAATGTCCATTGACGCGTAGTCAGGATAGTTGGTGCATTTCACTTGTAAAATAAATGCATGGACACTACACAGTGCCAACTCAGCTGCTGTTCTGGCCTCTGAATCACGGACGGGCCTTGTCCCTTCCATGAATTAAATATCCGCTTCTTAATCAGTCGCCACACACAATGTTCCCTCTCCACCAAATACGACATGTTCACGAGCTTTTGCCCTGAGCGGCCATTGAATCACACATCCACACATTGGTAATTCTGGTTGGGGGGGAGACACTTCTTGGTAAGCCGCCCAGATTTGCCTTTTTGGCAAAATCTAGTAACGGTACAGGAATTTGGCCCTCGAAATCATTGGTATAAACAGCGGCGATTACTTCAGCTGGCTCCATTGTACCCTCTGTTTTATTTCATTTACAGAGTTGTAGTCTTACAGGATTACTTAGTTTTAAGTGGAGATTCTCAGTTGGGAGTGCGGTAAAGATGGTGGTCAGTGTTGAGAAATGCAGTTCTGAAGGGAGAGAAACGCAGAGCGTGATGTCCGACCTCTGCGGGTCATTGCTGCGAGGACAAAATCCATTTTGCTACTTTTTACTGTTGGCTCTGGAGGGCTCCGGCGTGATTCGATCCCTCGTCCTGCTCTGTGCTTTCCCTCTTGTTTCTCTCCTGTTTCACTGCGTTTCCCCGGCATGGGCCATTAAGTTGATGATCTACATATCCATGTCGGGCGTCGAGAAGGCCGAGATTGAAGGTGTCGCCAGGGCCGTGCTTCCCAAGTTTTTCGTGGAAGATCTGAATCCCGAGGCCTGGAGAGTGCTCTCGTCCTTTGAAAGAAAATTTCTAGTGACGGCCCTGCCCCGGGTGATGGTGGAGCCGTTTGCCGTCGAATACATCGGAGCGGACGCCGTCATCGGTACAGAAATAGAAGTCGACGGGCGCGGCAGAGCCACCGGGTTCGTTAGCCCCGGCACTTCCGTTCTAACCGGTTTGAAAAAGAAGGAAGCCGTTCGACGATCTCTCGGCGACAGGGCGATCGATGTGGGGATCGCAAGTTTCCATTCCGCGGCGCATTTTCTTTTCCTTTGCAAGGTATGAAGGGGAACAATAATATCTGCTGCTTATATTCTTCTTTGTTGAAATTTACAGACGCTCATTGATATTCTTTGATTACCCGTTTTCCCCCTCATTGTTGTGCAGGAATCGTATGCCGTATTTAAGAGCTGGAAGATTGAAGCGCCGCCGAAATACAAACTTCCCAAGCCCGTGGTCTTCCACGACGGGAGGCTGGTGCGGCGGCCGGACCCGGCGGTTGCGCTGCTGACATTTCTGTGGATGCCGCTGGGCTTCCTTTTGGCGCTGATCCGGATCGCGGCGGGGGCCTTGTTACCCACAAGCGTACAATACTACGCATTCTGGCTGACCGGCGTGAGGATTCGCGTGAGGGGGGCCTTCAACAGACGGAAAGATTCCGACGGGCGCGGCACGATGTTCGTGTGTTCGCACCGCACGCTGTTGGACCCCATTTTCCTCTCAGCGGCGTTGGGGAGCCCCCTGACGGCGGTTACGTACTCCATTTCGCGCCTCTCGGAGTTTCTGTCGCCGATCCCGACGGTGAGACTGTGCCGGAACCGGGAGCAGGACGCCGAGAACATGAGAAAGGTTCTGGAGAGGGGGGACGTGGTGGTTTGCCCGGAGGGCACCACGTGCAGGGAGCCTTTTCTTCTGCGGTACAGCGCCATGTTCGCGGAGCTGACGGAGCGGATCGTTCCGGTGGCCGTCGACTGCCGGAGCTGGATGTTTCACGGCACGAGCAGCCGGGGGTGGAAGGCCATGGACCCCTTCTTCTTCTTCATGAACCCATCGCCGGTTTACGAGATCACGTTTCTGCAGGAGCTTCCGTCGGAACTCACTTGCCGGGGAGGAAGGGCGGCCCACGAGGTTGCGAACTCTGTGCAGAAGATCACCGCGGCTGTTTTGGGGTTTGACTGTACGAACTTCACCAGGAGGGACAAATACAGGCTTTTGGCTGGAAATGACGGGTCTGTCCGTTCATAATAACGGATCTTGATCTGCCTTCTACGGTGAATCTGTTTAATAAGGGATGACCTCCATCGCAGTGTTGGAAAATAAGTAGCCATATCTCAAAATGTTATCGCTGGAGTGATATCACGACACCCGAGTTGTGATGTCATTGAGTTTTTTTTTAAAGGAGATTTAAGTTCCACTGACAGGAAGAACAGTCCTGTCGTATGACTTTTTTTCTTTGTAAGAACGAATACAGAGGCATAAAACCAACCTTTTATGCTTTAAAAATTAAATAAAATGTTTCATTTTTTAACATTTTGGTTTTTAAAAATTATTTAAAAGTTTATTTATTAAAAATTATATATATATTTTTAATATATAAAGAAATGAATTTTTTTTTTAACAATGGTTCACATTGTCAAGTCATTGTTTAATAGTAGTGTAAAATCATGGTTTTACCATTATAACCCCTATCTCGCTTAGTAAACATTTACCATTATAACCCTTATCTCACCTAGTAAGTAAACATGATCCATAGTAACTATCTCGCTTAGTAAACATTTACCATTATAACCCTTATCTCACCTAGTAAGTAAACATGATCCATAGTAATAATGGTTCTACCATTATAACTCCTATCTCGCCTCGGTAAACATGACTCACAGTGAAAGAGATCCTTGGTGTCTCGGGATTGGTACCATCATCATCAAGCTAGTGCAAACTCGACGAACTTAGGTCAGATTACTACTTTGCTCAAATTGGGCATGCCCCAAAATTTGAACCAAGATCTCATTTTAATAAATGCCCAACATCTTACCAATCCACTAACTTTCAAAAACATTAAAAATTAGATTTAATGTTGTTAGAGTAAATCACTATATAAAATATATTTATATAGAAAAGCAATTATAGTGTTTCAAACTTTAACGGCAGAATTAAAGAAAAATTAGACAAACACACACAGAAGAAGAGAACGATTTTAACGTGGTTCACCCAATGTGGGTTACATCCATCGAGAATTTTCAGTCCTTCATTTTCTCAATCCAAGCAATAGAGGGTTACAACCTACAGCAAACATCTGCTGTAATTTCCTCTCTATATTTCTAAGGAATTAACACAGTAATTTTCTTTGTCATAGTAGATCTCTGTTTTTCCTCACAACTATATATAAGAAAAAAACAGAAAAAACAAACTATTTTTCTTAATACATTCCAAGATTAACATTGAGTTCCCATCATCTAATTTTGGGATAAAAACAAAAAAAATTTCCCTAGCTGTCCTGTTGTAAATCCGGAAACTTTCTCTGGTAGACTAACAGACTGTAAATCTGGAAACTTTCCCTGCCCATCCTGCAGTAAATCCAGAAACTTTCTCTATTTAGCCTCCTCATAATTAGGCTCCATTCCTAACAATCTCCCACTTGGAGACTAATTCCATTGCACCATACTGCAATCAAGGACTGAAAAAATTCTCATCATGGCCTCTTATTCCTTAAGGCCAACTGAAGTTGAGCAAAAGCTCAACTTTTCTCTTGACACCACTTTTGTAAGCATATCAGCAGGATTTTGTGATGTGTGAACCTTCCCTAATTTCAAAGATCCATCTTCCACTATTGATCTAATGAAATGATACCTGAGTTTGATGTGTTTAGTTTTTGAATGGAATGCTGAATTCTTTGCAAGGTGTATAGCACTCTGGCTATCACTCCACAACCTATTATCCTCTTGCTTCTTCCCGAGTTCTTCCATTAGTCATTGCAACCAAACCATCTCTTTGCTTGCTTTTGTAGCAGCAACATATTCAGCTTCAGTGGTTGAAAGGGCAACTATGTGTTGGAGTTTAGAAATCCAACTAACCGCTCCTCCTCCTATAGTAAATATGTAGCCAGTAGTGCTCCTTCCACCATCAAGATCACCTGCCATATCAGAATCTACAAAACCTTTCAAGCATATATTAGAGCCTCCAAAATTCAAAGAATAATTTGAAGTTCCTCTCAAGTACCTGAGTATCCATTTTACCGCTTGCCAATGTCCTTTTCCTGGATTACTCATAAATCTACTCACTACTCCCATTGCATGGGTAATGTCTGGTCTTGTACAAACCATTGCATACATCAAGCTTCCAACCATTGATGCATAGGGAACCTTAGCCATATGCTCTTGTTCCTTTTGTGTCTTGGGACACAAATCTTTGGTGAGTTTGAAATGCTTTGCCAATGGAGTAGCAACAGACTTTGCATTATTCATGTTGAATCTCTTAAGCACTTTTTCAATGTATTTTGCTTGTGATAATTTCAAAGTGTGACTCTCCTTGTCTCTTGTTATCCTCATACCAAGGATTTGTTTGGCTTCTCCCAAATCCTTCATGGCAAAGGATTTAGCCAACTTCTTCTTGAGCATGTTTATATCTTGCATATTTGTTCCTGCAACTAACATGTCATCCACATACAATAGCAAAATAACATAGTTACCATTTCCAGCTTGCTTAAAATATACACGAGTGATCACTTTGACATATTTCAAACCTTTGATTAGCCATGAACTTATCAAATTTTAAATACCACTTGTCTAGGAGCTTGTTTTAACCCATACAAGCTCTTTTTCGGTTTACATACCCAATCCTCTTTACCTTTCACCTGAAAGCCTTCTGGTTGGTGCATATAAATTTCCTCCTCCAAACCACCATGAAGAAATGCTGTCTTCACATCCAATTGCTCAAGAAACAAATTTTCTATAGCTACAAGACTCAAAATAGCTCTAATAGAGGTCATTTTTACAACTGGAGAAAAAATCTCATCAAAATCAATACCTTTTTTCTGAGCAAATCCCTTGACCACTAGTCTTGCTTTGTATCTCTTATGCCCTTCATTCTCCTCTTTAATCCTGTACACCCATTTATTGGTCAACGCTCTTTTACCTTTGGGTAGCTCAACCAAATCCCAAGTTTGGTTGTGGAATAAAGAGTCCATTTCTTCATTCATTGCAAGCTCCCACTTATTCCTGGTATCCATTTGTAATGCTTCCTGAAAACATTATGGCTCACCAGCATCAGTATACAAAACATAATCAGAGAAACGTTGAGGAATTTTACTTATCCTGGTAGAACGTCTAACAACACTTTCTGGAGATTGAGGTGCTTGTTGTTGCTGCTGTACATTTTGATCTTCTACCACCTTTGGAGTTACCTTTTCTATGTGTCCATCAAGGTCTATGTATTCAACATTTTCCTCTTTCTGTTTCTTTCCCTGCAACCGATCTTTATACAAGTTTTTTTCATTAAATATGACATCCCTACTTCTAATGACTTTTCGGTTATCATAATCCCATAATCTGTAACCCAAGCCATCAATACCGTAACCAATAAAATAGCACTTTTGGGCCTTAGCATCTAACTTATTTCTGTTCTCTTTGTCTATATGCATAAAAGCCTCACATCCAAATACCTTAAGGAAAGAATAATTTACTGGTTTACCTGTCCAAAGCTCTTCCGGAATTCCTCCATCCAAGGCACTAGACGGTCCTCTATTAATCAGATATACTGCAATATCAACAACATGAGCCCATAAAAATAATGGTAAGCCTTGCATGTATTCTCATGCTCCTAGCACGCTCCATGATGGTTCTATTCATTCTTTCGACAACCCCATTTTCTTGAGGTGTTCTTGGAACTACCTTGATTCTTCTAATTCCATTTTTAGAACAAAACACATCAAATTCTCTACTGCAATATTCTCCACCATTATCCGACTTTAGACACTTTAACCTTTTTCCAGTTTCATTTTCAACTAATGCTTTCCAATTCTTAAAGGTATTAAAAACATCACTTTTATTCTTAATGCAATATATCCATGTTTTCCTTGTTGCATCATCAATAAAAAGTACATAGTAAGAGGAACCTCCAAGAGAAGTTACCCGAGTTGGGCCCCAAACATCCGAGTGCACAAGCTCCAATTTCTCTTTCTTCCTTTCCTTGCCATCCTTGAGAAATCTAACTCTCTTTGCTTTACCATAAACACAATCCTCACGGAATTCCAAATCAATCTCTTTTAACTTAGGCAATAACTTTCTTGAATGTAAAATTTCCATACCTTTTCCACTCATATGGCCAAGTCTTTGGTGCCACAAAGATGCACTCTCACTGTAGAAACTAAATTCATGGAGCAGTGAGAAAAATCAATAAGTAAATAAAGAGTACCCACCAATTTACCTCTAGCTGCTATCAATGAACCTTTAGTAACTTTCCAAGCATTTTCTTCGAATGCAACCGTGTATCCTTCACCATCAAGCTTACTTGCCGATATAAGATTTCTCTTTAAATCTGGTATGTGTCTCACCTTTTTAAGAGCCCATTGACATCCATTTGGGGATTTAATCAAAATCTTTCCAATACCCACAATTTTACATGGTTGGTCATTTCCCAATAGAACCTGTCCATAATCTCCAGAAACATAATCTATGAAGTATTCCTTATGTGAGGTAGCATGGAATGAAGCACCACTATCAATTACCCAATAATCACTATTTCTATCAAGAGATAAGATTAAAGCATCTTGTAGAATTTGTCCGATAATATTGGCTTCTGAAGTGTTACCATTATTATCATTACCTTCATTTCCATCACCCTTTCTTTGCCAACAGTCCTTCTTGAGATGACCCTTTTTGCCACAGTGCCAACACTGTAGCTTTCATTTTCCACGTGATTTGGATCTGCCTTTGGATTTTCCACGATGTGAACTCTTGCCTCTTTCTCTTCCTCTTCCTCTATTCTCAATAGTTAAGGTGGTGCTAGATGATTCTCCTATGGTTTTTCTTCTCATGTCCTCACTAAGTATCACACCAACCACATCATCAAATTCTAATTTATTTGAACTCGAAGCAGAGTTACTTACCGCCATTACCAAATTGTTCCAACTTTTCGAAAGAGAGCATAAGATTAATAAGGCCCTAAGCTCATCATCAAAATCCAATCCTACTGAATGCAATTGATTAGTGACAAGTATTAAATTCATTTAAATGATCATGCATAGATCCTCCTTCACTCATTTTTATGTTAAATAACCTTTTCATTAAGAATACCTTATTTGATGCTGATGGTTTCTCATACATCTTGGCCAACTTATCCATGACTCCCTTGGTAGTCTTTTCATCAGAGATGTTGAAGGCTACGGTGGCTCCCAAGCACAACCTCACGAGTACCCAATGCCTTTCTATCAAGGAGACTCCACTCCTCATCGGACATAGATGCGAGTCTCTCTGTTTCCCCCTCAAGAGGTAAGTAAAGATCCTTTTGGTACAAGTAATCCTCCATCTGCATCTTCCGTAATTGAAAGTTTTGGCCATTGAATTTTTGAACTCTAAACCTCCCTTCTTCCGCCATTGCTCCCACTTGATCCAGAAATTCTCCTTCTGTCAAGTGCACCTAACAAAACAACCGCTCTGATACCACTTGTTAGAGTAAATCACTATATAAAATATATTTATATAGAAAAGCAATTATAGTGTTTCAAACTTTAACGGCAGAATTAAAGAAAAATTAGACAAACACACAAGAGACAACGATTTTAACGTGGTTCACCCAATGTGGGTTACATCCACCGAGAATTTTCAGTCCTTCATTTTCTCAATCCAAACAATAGAGGGTTACAACCTACAGCAAACATCTGTTGTAATTTCCTCTCTATATTTCCAAGGAATTAACACAATAATTTTCTTTGTCATAGTAGATCTCTGTTTTTCCTCACAACTATATATAAGAAAAAAATAGAAAAAACAAACTGTTTTTTTTAATATATTCCAAGATTAACATTGAGTTCCCAGCATCTAATTTTGGGATAAAAACAAAAAAAACTTTCCCTGGCTGTCCTGTTGTAAATCCAGAAACTTTCTCTGGTAGACTAACAGACTGTAAATCTGGAAACTTTCCCTGCCTATCCTGCAGTAAATCCAGAAACTTTCTCTGTTTAGCCTCCTCATAATTAAGCTCCATTCCTAACAAATGTGTTATTAATTTTTTAAAAATTATTATATTTGATTATGGCTTCTTAAAATACACCAATAGATTTAAGTTGACACAGTATACATATCCCTCGATTACAAATAATAGAATTATAAAAGGTAGTATGACCTATGTTTTATAATGGGATGCATATACTTACTTTTTAAGTATAATGTATCAAAAAACTCGCAAACATACATATATTATTTTAAATATAAAAAGTAACTTATAATTAAAATAACCAGTTGGTCAAATACTATAACACTTGCATTATTGTGTGATGCGATTCGAGTTCAACCTATGTATATATAAGAAGTATTTATTCAATAAAAAAAAATTTAAAACCGTAGAAATGGATATAATTTAAGAATATTTTTTAAAAATATTATCTTTTATTAAATTTGGATAAAAAATAATATAAAGAAAATTATGAATATTATTGGATGGTGTTAATGCACATTTTAAAAGTTCATATTTTTTTATTAGATTACTTTTTACAAAAGAACAATTAATATGATAATTTTATATTATTTATAGTTATTTTGGTTTAGTAGGAAATGGATAGGTTCGTAGATATATTTTAAATTAGATTAATTTTTACTGATAATTTTATATTATTTATAGTTATTTTGGTTTAGTAGGTAATGGATAGTTTTGTATATATTGGAATAGCAAGCTTGTATTGTGGTTTGTTAGGAGTTTATAAAAATATATGGTCTTTAAAATGTTGTTGTGGAGTTTTTTTTTTATTATTATTATATAGGAGAGTTGATCACAACCGTACTATTTTTTTAGTAACTGATAAGTGTAGGATTCAAACCACAGGGGTTGTTTTCATCAAACCTATTTCGCTTTGTTATTGTTAACCAGCGTGAAGGGGACTATCGATCACTCGGGATTCATATCGTCATTGTCAGTTTGACACACACTTAAAGGAGTTGTTTTCACCAAACATATTCCGCTTCGTTATTGTTAACCCGACATGAAGGGGACCATCAATCGCTCAGGATTTGTACCATCATTGGTCGCTCAGGATTCGTACCATCACTTAAATATGATGCACACTTAAAGGATTCAGATCAGACTACTACCTTTGTAGAGGAGAAAGTTCAGCATGATCATCATTCCAACAAAGTTTAAGGATTTTATGGATAACTTGACAAAGATAATTCGGTAGGGGACTAAACAATAGTTGATGCAAGAATGCTTGATATACATCAAGCATTTACTAGAGGATGGAATAGCCTTTGAGTGGGTCTACACAAAACAAGAAGGAAAAAATTGCAAATTATTTGTTAAAAACAATATTATGTTGGAAGGAAGAAAAACAAATAATAAGAGGAATTGATGATCGAAATGGATGGCAGTAGAAAGGATCATTTGTCCATATCCCCAATGAGAATGTCTAATAGAGGAAAAACCACTAAGTCCTAACATGATTCACGTATTGTTCATTGTTCATTGTGGAAAGAGTGCGGATGGAGGAAAAACGAATAATAAGAGGAATTGATGATCGAAATGGATGGAAGTAGAAAGGATCATTTGTCCATATCCTCAATGAGAATGTCTAATAGAGGAAAAACCACTAAGTCCTAACATGATTCACGTGTTGTTCATTGTGGAAAGAGTGCGGATGGAGGGCCTAGATTTTATTTCTTAGGGGAAGAGATTGTTAGATGTATATATCAATTATGGAGGTATGAACTTCAATGAATGGATTATTGATAAGATTATTGAGATTACCTTCAATTATATATTTTTAAATGTTCCTTCGTTTTTTAGTATTATCTATTGGTATCATTTGTATGTTATGTGTTATAAGAGGGTCTCAAAGTAGTATGTAATATCTTTCTATAGGAATTAGAATATGAAGTAGAGAGTAAATGCGTAAATGTTGTTACAATCAATAATCAATTTATAACATGTGGGAGCTATAAAAACTCATATGAATTTTGTTGATAGTATGATGGTAGTATGGTCAATAATCAATCTATAACATGTGGGAGCTATAAAAACTCATATGAATTTTGTTGATAGTATGATGGTAGTATGGTTAATAATCAATCTATAACATGTGGAAGCTATAAAAACTCATATGAATTTTGTTGATAATATGATGGTAGTATGGTATAAGTTTATTTTATACAAGCAAACTTGTAAGTATTATGTTTGAAAATATTAACATAAAAAAAAAATTATTCTAAAAAATATTTAATCCTTTTAAAAAATGATAATCAATAACTAAATTTTTTTATTTCTTAAATATAAGCTTCTATTTAAATCATTGTGGAATTAAAAATTGAATTGAATTGATTTTCAGTATATACTTATACTTTTTATAAAAGTAAAAAAAAATTATGTATTCATTATTGTAATAAATTTTATTTTTTTGCTATTGGTAAACAATAGGGTTTTGAAAGGATCCCTTCCATTTTACAACTCCTGGAAATCCAAGAATAACAAATGAATCAATCCAAACATAAAAAAATAATTTATCTTCTTACAGATCAAATTCTGCATTTTTTGAACAATACAACCCTTTATAACCAAAAGTGCAATGACCACAATAGTAATAGTAACCCATCCTACTATTTTTTCTGTCTTCCATCTAAAATATTAGTAGCGTTGAAATTAGTACTATCTTTGGGAGTTTGCACCATCTAGTTATCAAGTTTTTCCATTTCCTTAGCCTCTTGACAACAAAATGTAACTATATCTTGCAAAAAAATATTAAATTTAGTTTGCAAATCCTATTTCAACACTCCTTTGTTAGCCATTAAGTCAGTTGCACCATTTCCCTCTCTAAAAATATCAACAATTTGAACAAATTCTAACCATATCAAATCTGAAAAACATCCCTAAAAATCTGCTCAGCTCTCCATCCTAGGGTTTTGTAAGAATTTAAACCATTAATGATAACCTGTGAGTCTCCTAAAATTAATCTTTTAACTTTCAAATTTTGAATTATTTTAAAACCTACTATCATTGCTTTGGCTTCAACTTGATGATTGGACAAGATATTATAGAATTCTTCATAACAACAAAATATTAGTCCTTAACTATCCCTAATTACTCCTCCACTAGCTTTAATTGAATTTCCCTTGGAAGCCCCATAAAAATTTAACTTTGTAAATCCTTTAGGGGAGGTTGCCATTTAATTTGAGCTCTCATGAAAGCACTTCCTACAGGATTAATTCTTTGAACTTGAGATAAGCCCCAACCATAAGCTATCTCACACTCTAAGGGAGATTCTACTAAAACTTCATAGCCTTCTGATCATGGATTCTCCACTACTATTATTTTAATCATATTCACCAAAGAAGTGACATCTCTATGAATATCCTAAAAACGTTTGTTATTTCTTTCCAACCAAACCTACCATAAAATTGAGGCAATAACATATGTTAAAGCTTAACCAACCTATTTCTTTGAAAGTTCATATTCTAGCTCTCCCATAAGTCACAAAGTGTACCAAACTAAATCCATGTATATGGAATACTTGTAGCAAACCATTCCACACCTCTAAAGAAAAAGAGCAATGAAGAAATATGTGATCCATAGATTCATCTCCCATACCGCAAAGACTACACCTATTTATCATTTGAAAATCTCTTCTTTGTATATTATCCATTTTTAATATCTTATTTTGTAAAGCCAACCACAAAAAAAAAGGTAATCTTGGGAATCAAATTCTTGATCCAAACTCTATTAACGTCAAGAACTTGACTATACCTTTCCTCAAGACCAAAAAAAAGATTTATTTGAAAATACCCCGTTAGCATTTGCCCCCCAAAGAAATTTATCTTTAGCCTCAAACTAAGGAACATACATTTTACTCAAGATAGAATTCAACTTATGAATCTACTACTATCATTGCATTTTCTTATCTTCTAGAGAGAATTTTTCAAGCTCTAGCTTGAGGCATATTTTCTAAATACCCGTCAATTGATCTTCCATAGTTGAGCATCAAAAAATCAGCTATCTGATTAAAATCCTCCATTTGGTTTAAAGGTTGATTACATGCCCAACAATCTTCTCAAAATTAAGCCTTATTTCCTTTACCAAATTGCCATCTCACTCCCCTAGTTAGTAGGGAGTGAGAGTTCTTGATACCATTCCATAAATTTGATACAAAAGAGTGATTCTCACATTTCAAAAAATGGGCTTTCCTTCTATATATTTATCCTTTAGGATCCTAATCCAGAGCTTATGTTCCTCTACCATACGATGCCAAACAATCTTAGTAGGAAAAGCTTTATTTATTTGCCTCAATTGTCGAATACCCAACCCTCCTTTTGGCTTGCATACTTGATCCCAAGCAACCAAACTGATCCTATGCTTTTCTTCCACTTATGACCACAAAAAATTACCTTGAATTCTTTCCAATCTATCTACAATATTTCTTGGAATATTAAATAAGAACAACATATAAATTAGAAGACTCTACAATGTAGACTTCAACACCTTTCCAACCTGTTAACTTTTTATCAAATATCTCAATCACATTGTTCCAAAGTTCAACTTTCATTCTCTCTCAAAACAAAAGCATCCCTAGATAAAAGGAAGGTAACTCTTCAATTCGACAATAAAAAATCCTTGAAATTCTTTCTTGTCTTCCCTTGGAGTGTTAACAAAATAAATTTTGCTTTTTGCAAAATTCGTCTTTTGTCTCGATGCTCCTTCATAAGTTCTCAAAATATTCATAATCTGATGGGCTTCAACAACCAAGGCTTCTCATAGAATAATAGTTTCATCTACAAATTGCTTGTGAGTTATAGCCAAAATATTCAAAGCTGGTTTTATCCCCTTCAAAAAAAATTACTTCTTTTGCCCTTACAAGCTTCTTCCTAAAGCTTCGACCATAGTAATAAATAAATAAGGATAATTTGGATCTCCCTGTCTTAACCCATGCTTCCTAGAAAAAAACCAACAGGTTGTACATTGACTATAACTAAAAATCAAGGAGTAGATATGCATAAATATATACCGATCTTCTACAAATTTCTCCAAAACCAAATCTTACTAGACCCTAATCCAAAAAATACCATGAGACTCTATCAAAGGCCTTATTCATATAAAGCTTCAGTAGCATCCCTACAAAGCCTCTTTTGTCCATTGAGTGCAAAGCCTCATGAATAGTAATAATCCCATTCAAAATTTGTCGTTGTTGGACAAATTCACTATGTTCTAGAGAAATTATATCAAGTAAAATCAACTTTATTCTATTTGAAAGAAATTTTTTCAAAATCTTATAAATTGAATTGCATAAACTAATAGGCTGAAAATATCTAAGCATATTTGTTCCTTGGTTCTTTGGAATTAAAACTAAAAAACTTGTGTTCTAATACTTTAGAAATTTCATTTCTCTCGGAATTCTCTTTACTCTACACAAACATCCTACTGCACTATTTTCCAAAAAACCTAAAAAAAAACATTGGAAAACCCATTAGGACCCGAAGCCTTATCTTTTGCTATACCTGAAATAGCCCCAAAAATATTTTCATCTATAAAAGGAGCAATCAACATACTATTCATTTCATCATTCAAAATGGATGGAATATTTTGAAGAATCAAATCTACATCATCTTCCACTGTTGCTTCTTCCATCACTAGAAGATTTTCATAAAAGTCAACAACCATGCTTTTAATATCTTCTTTCTCCAACAATAATCTTCTATATTTTGTTCTTAAAGATCTAATTCTATTTGTTGCCCTATGTTTTAAAGTAGTCAAATGAAATAACTTTGTATTATGATCTTCTTTAAGCCATTGAACCATTTATTTCCACTTCTAGTGGATCTCTTCCTGCACTATAATGTTGTAAAAATCATTGAGCAACTTTTTTCTTTCTTATTCAAAAAATCAGAATGGCCATAATTATGAATTTGTTCAATAAGCTACAAAATCTATTATAGCTCCTATTTTTTAACCCTTCTATTACCAAAAAATTCTTTGTTCCAAATCTTAATGCTTTTTTTTTTACATTTTAAAGCTTTTGTGACACTGTATACATCTTAGAACCATAAATGACTATTTTCCACCATTTTTCAATCATTTCATAGAAGGTATCATGAGTACACTACATCAACTCAAAATGAAATGGATTATTCTTAGGCTGATCTCCCATTAAAATTTCTAAAAGAAACAACAATTGATTATAAGCCACCCTATGAAGAGCCTTGAGAGAAAAATGATTAAGAAATCCATCCAAGTTTGGGATACCAAAAACCTATCCAATCAACACTAAGGTTTGAACCCAATCTTCTAGTTAACCAAGTATATTTGACCGACTTCAAATCAACATCCAACAATTGGAAATTCAAAATGAACTCATTAAATTCAACCATACTTTCAGAAAAAAATCTTCAACACCCCCTTTCTTATCACTAGGATAAAGAGTTGAATTAAAATCACCATAAACCACCCAAAGGCCAATTCAAAACCCTATGAGACTTCCTCAAAATATCCTAAACTCTTCTTCTACCCACTAACGAGTTTGGAGCATAAATGTTATTCATAACCTAGGAAAAATTAGTATACTTACATATGAATAAAATGGAAATAAACTTGTCATTAATCTGTAAACATTGTCCCTCCAGCCGCTTCAGATTCCATAAAGTCCATAAACTCCCAAACACACCATCAGCAGGAACCATTTCCACCTGAGTTGTTTTCCAAATTGAATTCTTCACCTTCTAAAAATTGGAATCATCCACTTTAATCTCTTGTAATAAAATAATATCAACCCTTCTCTCCTTTCTTAACTCTCTAAGCACCCTATGTTTAGTTAGGGCATTCATATCTTGAATATTTTAAGATAGAACATTTATTTTGTATCAAGTTGAAGTTTTCCTCTTTCCAAAGATAAAATTCTTTGCTTCCCATTAGCTACATCGTTAGCAACAACTTTGGTTCTCAATTCTCGAATATTGGGCCTTCCTCAAGAAAATGAAATTCTCAAATCAACCTTCTTAGATTTCCTTCTACTTTCAAAAAAAAAAATTGAATAACCTTTTCCTCCTTTTCCAACTCTAAATCACTAGTAGAAGTCCATTCTCCTACATCTTCTTCATCCTCCAACCCATTTTGAATAATGTTTATATTTTTATTTTTTTCCTCTCATTGCCAATCAATGTCACATTATGTTGAGGAGTGGTTTCTCCTAAAACCCTTGTTTATATGCTCTTTTCCTTCATCCATGTTGAAGAGTGTGGCTCTTTCTCAATATTTTCTTCTACATGCTAAGAATAATTATTTTCCTTTTCAATCAAAGCCTCGGTTAGTGGTTCATTAATAATTCCAAGTTGAGTTTCTGGAACAAACTCTTCCCCTCCAACAATGCCATCCCCACCAAGGGTAGCAAGAACCTCAAAGCTATTTGAAAATGGACCCTTACTTCTTTCACTGATTTATTTTTCCCCCAGAACTTCTCCTTGCTTAGTTTCCTTTTTTCTCCAAACCCTCAAAGGTTGTCCAGTTTTATTATTCATAACTCTCTCCTTAGGATTTTTTGGGCATGTTTTCCATATATTCCCTACCCTTTTGCAAAGGTTGCACAAGGTAATGGGAATTTCATACTAAATATCTTATTCCCATTCCCACTTTTTGAAACTAGCCTAATAGATTTAGGCAGTGGTTCAACCAGATATGCCTATATACAAAAATAAACCACTATCATTTTGGTCCAGGATTTAGTAGCTAAATCAAAAGCAATTATTTTTCCAATCACTTTAGCTATCTTGAGAATAATACTATCATCCCAAAATTCCATTGGAAGCCCTAATAGATTCACCCATAAGGATGTCGATTGAAGAGTGGTTATGGTAGATTAAAGCCCTGGATCCATTTTTGTAAAAATAACCCTCTCCTACCAAAAAACCATCAGTCCCTCAACAAAATATTTGTCATATCCTTTGGATTTGCAAAGTTAAACAATAAAAAATTATTTGGTAAAGCCAACATTGCTTCCTACCTCAGAAATTTCCATTTATCCTGAACCCACTTATTATATCTAAATCCTATCTATTACCCAAAAAATTCCCAACCAAAGATTTTTTCCTTTTTGAATAACTTTTTCAATCAAAATTTTTGGGACCTTAAGGGTAAAACATTTTTCATCCTGATTCAGAGACAAAATAAATCCTTCTTACAAATTTTGACCTCTCTTCAAAACTTGCATCCAAGAAGCACCTTCCTTTGACCTTTTTGCTGCTAATGAATTAAGATCTACTACTCTTGGATCCAAAGGGTTAGAATCTCTCCTATCTGCATCCTTAGGGGATTATACTACAATAAAACCCTTTCTTATTATCTTTCCCACTCCTCCAATCCCTGCTCCTATTCACACCATATGTGAGCGATAAATAAATTTAATTTAACAATTAAAAATAATTTAATATTTTACTAAAAATAATGCAAATAATATAATAAATAAAAATTTCTTAGATTAGCATATTATATTAAACCAATAACATTATATATCGAAAGCATATAATGGAATAGTAAATGGTTCCAAATGTATAAGCATGATCCAAGTTCAAACCTTTAGACTCTCATGATACGATAACCCAAAATAATTTAAGTGTAGGTTTTATAGGTAGCTAAAACCATTTATTTATTAGCATAAGTAATGAGTTTGAGCTTAGATTAAACAAATTGGAAAATTTTATAATTTATTGTAAACTAAAATTAATATTGAATCAACAAGATATAATTATTTTTTTTATTTTTCACAACTAATATTATATATTAAATTTTACAACAATTTCATAAAAAATACAATGATTATCTGAATTTAAAGTTTAACCAAATAACTAAATTTGACATTAATAAAGAGTTTATGATATAAGTTTAGCTCTTTAGTACCATTTGTAAGTGAATACTCAAAGGACCCCTTCCTCCATTTCAAGGGAATGTAATAAGGTGGATGATATTCTAGCCTAACGGGAAGCAAGTCTAGAGGTCATTGATTTGTGAGGCTTGAGATTTGCATTCTAGTAAACTATGTTAGTTACAATGTAGATAAATAAAATAATAAAACTAATGAATAGGACTAGTAAAAAAAATTAATTCTTGGTTAGGATAGAGGAGCAATAAAATATTTTGAAAAGCTTCAATTTAAGTCTTTCTTGGTATACTACTATAAATATTAAAATAATTAATAAAAGTACTTTGATTACTATTGATCTACATAAGTAAATGCATCAATAGTCACATTTCAACAATTGGAAGGAAGGAGATTAACCCTTTTAGCCTTCATATTTAAGTTAGCTTACCACTAGTTGAGCTAAATTAAAACTAATATAATGCGAGTAAAGTAAATTGATGGAAAAATATATGCGAGGGATAAAGCAAAAGCAATAAATAAATAGAGTCGATTATTGTAGTGAGATTAGTGTTTATCACTCAATAGCATTTGGAAGTGATTGGATAATATCAATGAGATTGAATCTAAATTTAACTTTCAATAATGAATAAAGTACTAAAAGAAAGTGAAAGGGCAAAGCCATACACACTATTCATCCACAAATCAAGAGGCAAAAGGACAAAATTGATCTAAAAATGTCGTACATAATCTTTGTATCGATAGTAGTTTGATGTCAAAATATACAATTTAGTATCACAAAGTGTGGCTCTATTGATCACAAATGATAAAAATATCCTTACAATGGAGCCCTTAGCTCTTATTTCTAGTAAAATTTTAACCTAAAATTAACTTGAAGTGAAATATTTCTCTTCCTAGTAAATTCTCTAAGTTAACAATATATTTAGCAAAATTGTTGCTTTACCAAATATAAGTGCCTCATAACTAACTTGGCATGAACTTAGCAACTTCTATTTTTCTTTTAGCACCAATTGAGGATAAAAATACCACTTTTTAAGTCATTACCTTGGATTCTATGTAACCTTTTTCGACTGAATGTCTTAAGAATTGATTCAGTCTATGAGATATTGATTCATTCATTTATTAAAATAATGATTTTCTATTTGATTATGTAAGTGAATCAACCCTTTCGAATGATCACATTGCTCACCTCTTAATCAAAATTTTAAAATCCTGCTAGGTTTTCCCATACTACATTAATCCCAAGGTTACAAAATTTATATTTTATGGTTGCTTCTTTGTTGAAGTATAATGGTAGAAGCCTAGTTACTATATTTTTGGTGAAATCTGGGGATGTCAAGCTCTATTGGCAAGAGACATTTCTTAGCTTTATCCTTGTGTGTAGAGTTTTCAAAATCAAAATTAGCATATAACAAAATTATAAAATTATAGGGTTTTATCCCTTTAACTCTATATTAGTAGGTTTAACAATGCCTTCCAATCTATGTTTGAAGGTTTATCTAGGGCATTTATCAACAAAATATTTGATGTCACTTCCTTGTATTGGTCCTTTGGAAGGCCCTCTCTATGATCTACCATATTTTTTTCTTTTCTCTAGTAGAGATCTTATTCAAAAATTTAGGTTCAACACCATATATTGACAAATCAACTTTGGCCTTTTCTTCTTAAATAGTCTTTGCTATGTAGTTGGGTGTAAGGAGTTATCCTTAATTATAAAATATTCAACTCAATCCTTCATCCAACTATTGTGTATCATTTTTAATGTCTTAAAAAAATGTCTTAGGAGTATTGAATGTATATTTACATCCTTGTAGCCTTCCTTGGTTGTCTAGTATGTTCTTTACTTATATGGTTATTGTTCTCTTGTCTCAAATACCAAATTGCTTCACCTACTCATTGGATATATTATAAGAAATCACTTTAGTATATCTTATTTTAGATGCTAACTCATACTTTACCTATTGGATTACCACCAATTGTTTTCAAATGAGGTCTTACACTCATTGAGATATGTGAAATAGACCTTGGCATGCATGATCTCAATGCATATTTGATCCTATAGAAAATTGAGTTAATCCATCATTAAGATTTTGTTTCCCATATTCTACATTCTTCATCTTTTTATTTGCTTTATTTATATTGAATATCTCATTGTCTTTACTTTACATGATAATTTTTAGAAGATCAAGCTAAAGTTGTAAATCTTATTTCTCCTTCTCAAATTATTATTTCAATTGATTATTCTCTTGTACCAACTACTTTTTTAGTTGGATTGATTGTTTCTCTATGTCCTAATTACTTTTGTTACCTACTCTCTATTATCACTATTATGTTTCTTCAACACTTCCAACTCTTGTTGTAATTGAGCTGCCTGATGTTGTTTATCCTTTACCTGCTACTTTAATGCTTGTGCATTATCTTAGGTCTACTTCATGTACCTTTTTGCTCTGCAAGTTGGTTGTAAACATATGATATCCATGGCTTGATTCAATTATTCTATCCTCTGTGCAATTTGAAGTGAGAGAGCTCTATAGAGATCCAAATTGAATAGTGTAATACTATAGTTAGATGATGTGGCAATTAGTCTAATTGAATTTAGCTATAGTGATTCTACAATCAATCATTTGTATCATTTATATATGATATGGTGTTGAAGGATAATATATATGGTAGATGACAAGGGCTATATATTGGTTATATCATTAATGATTTATCCCCTGGCTTCTAGTATCATATTAATTACTTCTATATTTTTCTTGCCTAGACTATCTATGATCTACTAAGAGAAAAGTCACCAATATCTAGGGTCACCTATCTCTATGACATAGTTTGAACTATTCTAGGGATTTATTTCATTAATAAAGGAGAAAGTGTCATTATAACTATGTTTATTTGGTGAACAATGTTTACTATAACACTAGTTAGGTGAAGGGACATTGATTAAGGTGTATATTGAGTGATATACAATATAAGGGCTTGAGACACAAATACATGAAGCAACAAGATGGAGTTCTTAATAGGATGAGATGACAAAGGTGTGGATGATGATGGGATAGTGGATATTTATGGCATGGTGATGGAGATAGAGACATCCTTATTATAAAAGTGGGAGAGCTCACTAGTGGTGCTAGAAATATGGTTGTGTTTATTGATTGGGGGATGGTAGCAATAAAAGAAGTAGATCGAGGAATTAATAAAAGGGATAAGAAAAAATAATATGGGATGAGATAACATATCATATAGAGATGTAATATGGAGTTGCTGTCTAAAAGAGCCCTTTGAAGTTATCGTCTAGAGTTGTCATCTAGAGATACCATCTAGAAAAGAGTTGTCATCTAGAGATGCCATCTAGAAAAGAATTGTCCTTAGGAGTTGCCTCTAGAGATGTTTAGAGTTGTCATCTAGAGTAGTCTCCTAGAGTTATCATCTGGAGCTATCATCTAGAGTTGTCATCTAAAGCTATCATCTAGAGCTATCATTTGGAGCTATCATCTAGAGCTATCATTTGGAGCTATCATCTAGAGGTACCATTTAGAGAATAGTTGTCATTGGGAGAAAATTTACCATCTAAATATATTATCACTTGAAGATATAGATCATCTGAAGATATTGGTGCCATCACATAACTTATCATCTAGAATAGTTGTCAAGAGTTATCATCCAAAAAGAGGATCACTTGAAGTGAATTTTAACCCTATTGTATGTTGACTAGTTTATCTACCAATAAGGTCATCTAAAGATGCACTAGGATCATGTTTTGTAAATTTGTCATCTAAAATTTAATTTCCAGAGAAGTATTATCGGTTGAAGACTTGTGCTATGAATTTAAAAAACACTTATTATCTATATTTTACTAGGATTAAAGTATTGTGCATGATCTACTACATGTAAATAAAACATCATATAAAAATAGAAAGGAGACACAAATACATTTAAATAAATAAATAATAAATAAAATCCCACACGCTTTATGGGAAGGCTCTTCGAAGCCTTTAAAAATATTTTTATTTTTATTGTTATTAAATGCAAGTGACAATATCGTGATTTGGCATTTTTATTACCCTGGAACATTGACAAAATATTCCAAGAATATTATCTAAAGATTCAAGTTTAAGGAAAAATAAATCAAGCCCCAACATCAAATTTTTGCTTGGCGAGACTCCAATGTTTTTTTTTGTAGTTAGAGGCTTTGATCATTACATAAGTATAGTCTTTTATATACTCATTTGAAAGCTCTTTTCAAGCTTGATCTAGTGGAATAAGTTTTTCAATTTTATGAAGGTTTTCCATGGCTATTAATTTCCCAAAGATGTTACTTGATTCACAATTGCTAGAAAGTGATAATTGTTATGCATGGAAGACAAATTTGAAGATTCGCCTTGAATTTGAAGACATGTAGGAAGTGGTATCTAGCACTGTGCAAAGACATGCCACTAACCCAAGAAAAAAAAAATGTTTGATAAATTTGATCATAAAGCTAGATTAATCATAATATTTGACATAATTGATGAGATCCAACCATACATTCATGATGTTGTAACCGTTAAGGACACTTGGGATAAACTTAGTACAATGTTCAACTCAAAGAATTAGAATCAAATTCCAATTGTATTGCTTGAAGATGAACGATGAGAAGCTGAAATGCTTTCTATGAGGGATTGTTGAGTTGCAAACCTCGCTACAAGTGTTAGGTTAAATTTTTAGTGATTATTTGCTTGTTCCAATAGTGCTACATGCACTGCCATCAATGTTCAATATCTTGTCACAACTCTAAATATGATAAATTAGAGTCCCATTTTTTA
This sequence comes from Wollemia nobilis, assembly GCA_028583015.1. NCBI lineage: Eukaryota > Viridiplantae > Streptophyta > Pinopsida > Araucariales > Araucariaceae > Wollemia > Wollemia nobilis. The sequence continues at coordinate 465,275 of JAQPPZ010002423.1, forward strand.
TACTCTTGTTATTTTGCTTCAACAAGAGAAAGTAATTTGGGAGACAAATATTGAATATAAACATGCTTTGCCCATGCATAAAAAAATCATGAAGTTGATGCAATCGAAGGAAGATGGCAGACCTCCAATGAGCACCAGAACAAAAAAAACAAAGGACAAAATTAACAATAAGGACAAAAAACATCACATGTTTGATCTATGGAAAACCAAAACACATCCTTCAGGAGTGTCGGTACAACACATTCTCACAAAGATCATTAAAAAATCAACTAAAGAATTCATCATAACGTAAGCAAAAGAATTCTCATTGGCAAAGGAGAAATGCACCTCAACATCAACATGGCAATGTAGTTGAGGATGTTGATTTTGATGTAAAAAGATAATATTATGTCTATTTAGTTCAATCTCTTAATGTTGTTTCATGAGATATTAGACATATGATATGCTAGAAGGAATGGTTTGTGAGCTTTGATCATTCATCTTACCGTGGGTAAGTAACACTTGGCAGTAATTTTACAGACATTGTTATTGGAATCGATCGTGTTCAATTGTATCTTGGAGAGTTTACCTATCACTTTACTCAAGTTCTTTATGTGCTTGGGCTCACAAAATACTTGCTTTCTATGAATCAATTGCTTGATCAAAATTTGCATGTTAAATTTTTGAAAATAAATGTAAAGAAGCTTTATCTCAATTGAGAGAAACCAAAAGGTTCAATGATCATTGGTCATGCTATTGGTATAGACAATATATTTTAGTTTATGGATGTAATGTGAGACAACCAAGTATTGGAAACAAAAATAGATGAAGTTGCCTTATTATGGCATAGGAAATTTGGACACCTAAGCTTTGGCCATTTGAAATCACTCCTACATCATGACATGGTGTACGAACTTCCATCTTTGATGAAGCCTTATGGTATTTGTATGCATTTTTTGGCCAAAAAGTAGCATCGAGCTCCATTTACCTCAAGTAGACATGAAGTGGCTAGTCCACTCAACCTAGTGCATACTGATCTACACAAATCTATGGATATGAGATTCAATGGTTATAGATAATTTCGATCGTTTGTTGATGATTATATACAATATATGTGGGTGTATTTCTTGAAGATAGGATGAATCTTTCCACTATTTACAAGAGTTCAAAGCTCATGTTAAGAATTTTGTTGGTCATCCCATTTGTACTCTTCGCTCAAATATTGGGGGAGTACACCAATGAAAAATTATCTTCCTTCTTGAAGCAACATGACATCAAATGACAACTGACAAATATCTACATGCCTTAACAAAATGGAGTCATAGAGATGCAAAACCACACTATTCAGGAGATGGTATGATGTATGTTGAATGATGCCAATTTGGAGCTAGTATATTGGGCAGAAGTTATTTGTACTATGGTCCACTTGTTGAACCACACATCCACACTTCCATTGAATCGTATCATGCTTGAAGATGCATGGATGAGAAACAAACCTTATATGTCACATATCCATGTGTTTGCATGCACTACATTCATGTATGTTCTAAAAAACTAGAGGATAAATCCAAGCAATGTATCTTCATTGGATATAACAATAAGTCAAAAGGGATATCATCTCATGGATCTCGGTACCAAGAAGTTATATAGAATTTATATATTAGTAGATATGTGTTTGATGAGAAGAATGAGTGTATATATTCTTCTAAGCCATATGTTATTAACAAAGCACCTATTTTTTTCTTGTTTAATGATGATGATAAAGCCTTTGAGAGAGGATGTTGATTTTGATTAAGATAGAAAATTTCCTAATGGCATTGATGGAGGTGATGGAGCTAATAGAGTTGATACCAAGGACCATCCACTTTGATTACCACTCATAGGCCCAAGTGGTATCTTAGTACATTTTATGATGTGAACTTACATCATGTTCTAGACACATATAGTTCTCGACCAAGAAATTTAAGCAGAGTTCAAAATGAGCTCAACTTAGCCCTCATGAGAAATAGTGCAAACATATGAACCTTGAATGATTCACAAATCTCTTCCATAAAAGGAGTGAAAGGATGCCATGAATTTCAAGTATCAAGCATTGATAAAGAACATGTCATGGCAACTTGTTGATTTTCTACCTAGCAAGAAACCCATTGGTTGCAAGTAGATGCTCAAGTCAATAATCAATAAATTTGATTAGGGCATCAACAAATAAAAAGCAAGGCTTGTTGCAAAGGTTAATATAGAGAAGGAAAGGATTCATGATGAAACTTTTGCACCAACAACAAAGATCAAGACCATTCATATGGTTTCTACAATGGCTATGCAATTTGAATAGTTGGATCAAATGGATATGAAGAGTGAATTTCTTAATGTTGACCTCATTGGAGAAGTTTGTATGAAAAATCTAGAGAGATTCTTCATACCTGGTAAAGAGAACAAGATATGTAGGTTCATAAAATATCTCTATGGACTGAAGCAAGTACCCAGAGCCTAGTATGTGAAGATTGATGAGCATATCCTATGACATGGATTTCATTGCAATTAATATGATTCAAACAATACTTCAATAGAAGGAATAAAGTTCATGATAATCATCATGTATGTTGATGACTTGGTCATCATTGGGAATTTGGTGAAGTTGATTGAAGAGACCAAGAAAGCATTGAAGAGTTCACTCAGCATGATTGATCTTAGGCTAATGCATTATTATCTTGGCTTGGAGATGTGGCAAACTAAGAATTATGTGTTCATATTACAAATAAAATATGCCATGACATTGCTTGAGAATTTTTGGATCACAAATTGCAAACCCATGGACACTCTAATGGAAGTAGGGTTGCAACTATCATGTTATGGTCTATCTCCATAAATGAATGAAACTCTCTATCAATAGTTGATTGGGAGTCTCGTTTATTTTATATATACACCAAACCTAACATAATCTATGTTGTGAGCTATATTTCATCGATTCATGCAAAAATAAAAGGTTGTCACTAGAAAGTAGCAAAGTGAGTGCCCAGGTATATTTGTGGTAAGACTAAGTATGGTCTAGAGTATAAGAAACGTGATCATTTCTTCTTGAAAATTTTCACAGATGTAAACTATGTAGGACCCATTGATGATATGAAATCCACTTCTTATGTATTCCTTTTGGGATTCAACCAATATCTTTTTTTTTGAATTTACATGGTGGAATCGGTAGCCGCCACAAATTCGGGCAGGTTGTCTAGCTTTTATGGTCGCCACAGTATTCTGCGCTGTTCGCCCTAGAAGCCGCCACACAGATCTTCACGCAGTCCACCCCTATAACCACCATGCCACAATCATTTAAAACCTTTTACGCCGTTGAAAGCACCAGGAAAGGGACAAGCGTTCAGTCCGACGAGGCCCGAAATTTGAACCTTGGACCTCCGCCCCCCTTATGGGGTTTGGATGAACCAATTGGTCTACACCTTGGACCTAACCAATATCTTATGGAAGTAAAAATAGCATGTTGTTGCTCATTCTTTCACAGAGGTAAAATATCACACTGCAAGAGGAGTTGTTTATAAGGCAATATGGTTACATCGCATCTTGTCAGGAATGCGTATCCCACAGAAGAAACCAATGGTCATGAGTTATGAAAATAAAGGAGTTTGAAATCTTATTTGCAATCTAGTTTTTCACGAGTGCACAAAACACATTGAGGTTCAGTTTCATTTTTTATGTGAACATGTTCAAGAACACATCATATAGCTCTAGTTTTTTTCCATAGAGGAACAATGTTTGGATTTTTTAACAAAGCCTCTTGCTTGTGTAAAAGTTGAAAGATTTAATTGTATGTACTTTGATTGAGCATTGATGTAATTAGAGGGGAATGATGTGAATATTATGTCATGCTAACGTATTCACCTTATGGTGACAAAGGTTACATGAAGTTGGAAAGTAGTTGTAACTCCCAACCTTATACCTTATTGATTACACATGTATATATATTTCTATCACATCAATGCCAAGGTGGATTGTAGTGTTCAAATGCATTCTACGTTTCTAACATCTTATTCCATCACACTAGATGTGATAGCATCAAATTTACAATATAATTGAAGTACATGGGATGTTTTCTATTCTTAAATACTCTCATTATGATAAAATAATATGGCTCTATTAGTAGGAAAGTGTATAGAAAAATACATACAAAAGGTACATCTATACTAATTCATATCACCATCGTTCACAAAACAAGGTGTCTTGTAACCACAATGATGAGGATAGAAAATAGTGAACACTTAAAGGATGAAATTAAACACCTCAAAAGTGCTTTCAAATTTAGTAGCTAAAACAAAAGATAAATCTCAAGGGCATTAAGAAAGAATAAGATATTATTATATGAAGAAAGAATATAAATGACTTATTAAATGTCTATTTGCAATATTTGAAGTGATTTTGTAATAAGTTAGTGAGAATATTAAGAACACACAAAGTTTGTATAGTCTTCTTAAACCTAAGGAGAAAGTAAGGGTTTTTCTTAATTCAATAAAAGATAAGATGGGCCTTGAAAAAATAAATGTGAAATTTATCACATTTCATGCACAACTTATGATAAGATTTACATAAGTGAAATATGAAATTTAATAACATTAATAGAACCATTGTTGCAAGGATTTGAAGCTCAACAAAAGTTACCAAGCCAACTTTAGGTAAACACTCTTATGCTGGAAGGTGCCGCATTAAATGAAAAATGTATTGCCAATGAAAAGAAAACTGAAGGATTCCTTAGAGATAATGAGGCATTGAATAATTTGAATAAAGATGGAGTTATTGGGTTTAGTCATATTTTGAGCACATTTGTCTTTTATAGTAAATATTAATCATTATAATTTACTATTACATTATTGTTTCTTCTACCTTCATAAGATTTTCATGCCTTTCTTGAGTTTCTAAGGCTTAATTATGGTGAAGGATTAGTTTGTTATAGTTGGTTTGTTTAAATTTAAAGACAATGTGATTAATGATAAAGGTAGGTTATCATAACCATTTGAATTTCATAATGACAAAATTATTGCAATGGAGGTGTAAACTTGATCATCACATGATTTATATCTATAATGATCTCATGATTCTAATCATCTTTTACTAGTTTGAATCTTGATAATGAGATTGAGTGTTCTTCTTGAGAAATCAGTTTCACTATTATATTTATAATACATAAAATATCAAAAACACATCTTATTACTTGGGGATGTGTAAATGAATTCCCTTTAGTACAAAATCACAAAATTATTTAAATATACTTTCATATAAATTCGTAATAATAATTAAAGACATGGAACCCATAAAACACACAAGCACCAATGAATATATGTACTCCTAAAACAATTAAATATTACCAATAAACCTTGACTTAAGATAATATATTTCTTCACCAAAATAATCAAGATTTTGAGTGGGTGTCATAGTTTGGGAAGTCAAAACAACTTTTTCTTTTGTCGTTCCCTTTTGTTCTGCCTCTTGATGCCAATTATCTTGAATATGATACCTTCCTTTAACTTTGAAAAGGTGGGAAGTATGGATGGGTGATGGAATTCCTACAAATGTGATACTTCATTTTCTATCTCATTCCACAAAAGATTTTGATGTTGATTATCAGTTTGGTCCATTGCCTTTAAGCTACTAGGCAACTCAACATCGTTCAACAATAATGGATCCTTTTGTTGTTCTCAATTAACTTAATTTATCTTTCAAAATATTAGATTGTTGGAATACATATTTTACCCTAGTTGTACTCCCTATGATTGTAGGAAAATGCCCCATTTCTAGAATTATACCCTCTCTATCACTCAGTGTAGCCTATCTATCCATAATTTCTTGAACAATCTCAAGAGTTACTGGTGAATTCTTCTTTATTTAGTGTCTATTTTTAAGATTCTATCCTCAAAGAGGAATACTTTTTTACAAAAGGGGCCCATGAGATTTCTACAAACTTTGTGAACTTAGCTTTCTTTGGGATAAAGTTGTATGTTTCATATTTTGGCTTAGTTCCTTCCTCTATTCCATTCTCATCCTCCAGTATCAATGCCAACTCTCATAAAAATGCCTAATGTTCTACTTGCAAACTTACCTCTACTTCTATAGGAACCTCTTTCTCTAAAGATAAATCAAGTCTCATATTCCTAGAGAGAAAATAATTTATATTCCTTTGATGAGTCGTAAGAACCGCAAATGATGAATTCTTTGGTAGGAAGATGACATTTGGCAATCTCAGGTGCCTCAAGTGTAATCATGAATTTAATCTCACATGGAATCTAAGGAACTTGATAATTTTCTTCTAAAATTTCCTCATCAAAGATAATAAAATGCTTTCATGAATGAAATTTACATGTTAATTTTTCATATTGTAGTGTTTCCTTCTCCATATTCTGGCCCAATTCCTTTTTTCGTTGTTGTATGATCCAACTCATCATTTAAAAAAGACATCAATGCTTGATGATATAATTGTATATTTAAAGGTCCAATTATGTATTTGCCTTTGTTATCTCTACAAGTAGGACATTCTCAAAGAGGAACCCAAATTCCTTGTATTTTGACTTGAATCTTTGCTCCTATCCAGGGTTATGCATAGCGGAGAATATGCACAAATTGGGTGAATATTAGCATTTTTGAAAATGCAAATTGGCGAATTTGGGGGACCCTGGACGTCGGTTCTTTCGCTCAAAATTTTCAGGATAAAATTTTTTTAGGTGTCGTTTCGTCATACGTTGATAATAGTATTACGACTTTTTTAAAAAATTTGCCAGCATTCCCGCCCAAATCGATGACCCTTTTCACCTTAAAATTTTAAAATTTTAAAATATCCCATCAAATTCGCCAAGTATACCATTATATATAATTAACACACCAATAATACTTTTTCATTTAAAATATTCAAAGTATTAGAAAATCAAGAATTCCATCGAACTTTGACAGTGTGTAGAAACTAGTTGATCCGGAATAAAACTCTTTTCTCATTTTTGCACCAGACCGACTATCGAACTCTATTATACACTCAAAATGACAACTGAATCCTATCGAACTCTTTTCTACACCAGACTGACTATCAAACCCTTTTCTGCACTCAGAACGACAATCAAACCCTGTTATGCACATAGATCGACATTTGGATCCTATTCTGCATCTAGACAGACAATCGAAGCTAGTTCTACATAAAAACCAACATCCAAACCCTGTTTTATATTCAGACAGACTGTCAAAGCCAATTCTGCACATAGATCGATATTCAGATCCTGTTTTGCATTTGAGCGGACTATCAGATCAATTTCTGCACCCAATTCGTAATCGAACCTTGTTTTGCATCCTATCCATAGTCGAACCTTGTTTTGCACCCTATCCGAGACCAGACCAGTTTCTGCACCTGATATGTAGTCGAACCTTGTTTTGCACCCTATCCGAGACCAAACCAATTTCTGCACTTGATCCATAATCAAACCTTGTTTTGCACCCTATTCGTAGTTGGATCTTTTTTTGCACCCTATTCGTAGTTGGATCTTTTTTTGCACCCTATCCAAGACTAGACCAATCTTTGCACCCGATCCGTAGCTAAACCTTATTTTACACCCTATTCATAGTTGAATCTTGTTTTGCATCCTATCCGAGATCAGACCAGTTTTTACACCCAATTTGTAGTCAGACCTTGTTTTGCACCCTATACGAGACTGGACCAGTTCTTGCACCCAATCCGTAGTCGGACCTTGTTTTGCACCCTATCTATAACCGAACCTTGTTTTGCACCCTATCTATAACTGAACCTTGTTTTGCACCCTATCTATAACCAAACCTTTTTTTACACCCTATTCAATACTGGACCAGTTTCTACACCCGGTCCAAGACCGAACCATATTTTGTCGTCCGATATGTGACCTAATAATGAATGGTCCAAATTTACATAGAGAAAAACACATCTATTTTTGGCTTCAAGGGCGCTACCCCATAGACACCCCCGATGACACAAGTAGGGGGAGTTGCCCGCCCTACACCCCCCTTCATGGAGTGGGTCCAAGTGCGGCTGAAAGAAGACCTTCAAATTAGAGAGAGAATTAGGCTCCATAACCAACACCATGTTTTGTACCCGATCTGAGATCAGACCATTTTGTACACCCGGTTCGAGATCAGACTATTTTTTGCGTCGACCTGTGGTCGGATCTCGTTTTCCACCCGATCCAGCCAGAAATTTCAAATTTGCTAATGTTTTATAATTTTTTTTTGAAAATAGGGTAATTCGCCATGTTCTCTTACATGAAGTTGGCCAAGATTTGCTAGGGTTTCGAAACAGATTCACCATTTTTTTACAAGTATATTTCGGGTCAGACCCCTTATGCATAACCCTGCCAAGGTTATGCACAGTGGTGAATAATCGTAAATTAAAAAATATTAAGATTTTTAAAATTTAAAATTGGCTAGTATTGAAACCCTTGACGTTGGCCCATTTGCCCAAAATTTTTAGGGGCAAATTTTTTTGGGGGTTGATTCGCCCCAAAATTATAATACTTTGACTTTTTAAATTTTAAATCGCCAACCTTCCCGCCTAGATTTTGGATTGATTCACCTTAAAATTATATATAATTTTATTAACCTAGACAAATTCACCCCACTATATATACCTAAACATACATGTTAAACATTAGTTCTCCTCGATTGAAAATAGAGAATCCAAAATACAAATGAAAGCAGAGAAGCCAAAAAAAGAGTGATTGCCAACAGACGAAAGAGAAAGGACGACAAAGAAATACTACTGACCAAGTACTATAGACTGCAGAGAAAAGACTACAGGAAGCAGATAAAAGACTATAGACCATAGAGGAAATACTACAAGCAAAATACTATAGACTACAGAGAAAAGACTACAGGCAAACGACTATAGATTGCATAACAAAGACTATAGACTGCAAAGAAAAGACTACAAAAAGTAGATGGTAGAGTGTGGTCATAGACTCTCCTCAATTGGTTCATGTATCATGTCTCAATAGGTAGACCACAATTTCTTTCGATGCTCCACTTGTTTGCCATATTTTTTATTAATAATGACACATAATCAGGCCTTGTTTGATTACTTTTGTTTATTAAAGTCGTAGAGAAAAAACTATGATCGATAGACCCTCTCTGGTCGTCCCTTGTTTGGTGCCTATAGACTCTACTCTATTGTTCCTTATTTGGTGCCTACTGACTCTCCTTGTTCGTCTCTTCTTTGGTACCTATAAAATCTCCATGGTCATCCCCTTTTTGTTGCCTATAGACCCTCCTTGGTTGTCCCTTGTTTGGTTCCTGTAGACTCTCCTTTGTCGTCCCTTGTTTGGTGCCTACAGACTCTCCCTGGTCATCTCTTCTTTGGTGCTATAAACTCTCCATGTTCATCCTTTTTTTTGTGCCTATAGACCCTCCCTGGTCATCCCTTGTTTGGTGCCTATAGACTCTCCTTTGTCGTCCCTTGTTTGGTGCCTATAGACTCTCCTTTGTCATCCCTTGTTTGGTGCCTACAAACTCTCCCTAGTCATCTCTTCTTTGGTGCTATAAATTCTCCATGATCATCCCTTTTTTGGTGCCTATAGACCCTCCCTGGTCATCCCTTGTTTGGTACCTATAGACTCTCCTTTATCGTCCCTTATTTTACCTACAAAAAATCCTTGGTTGTCTCTTCTTTGGTTCCTATAAACTCTCCATGGTCATCCTTTTTTTGGTGCCTATAGAACCTCCATGGTTGTCCCTTTTTGGTGCCTATAGACCCTCCATGGTCATCCCTTTTTGGTGCCTATAGACCCTCCCTGGTCATCCCTTGTTTGGTGCCTATAGACTCTCCTCTGTCATCCCTTGTTTTGTGCCTACAAACTCTCCCTGGTCATCTCTTCTTTGGTGTTATAAAATCTCCATGGTCATCCTTTTTTTGGTGCCTATAGACCCTCTATGGTCATCCTTTTTTTGGTGCCTATAGAATCTCCTCTGTCGTCCCTTATTTAGTGCCTACAGACCAGGTCGTGTCTTCTTTGGTGTTATAACCTCTCAATGGTTATCCCTTTTTTGGTGCCTATAGATCCTCTCTGGTCATCCCTTGTTTGGTTCCTATAGACTCTCCCCTATCGTCCCTTATTTTGCCTACAGACCCTCCCTGGTCATTTCTTCTTTGGTGCCTATAAACTCTCCATGGTCGTCCCTTTTTTGGTGCCTATAGACTCTCCTTGGTCGTCCCTTGTTTGGTGCCTATAGACCCTTTATGGTCATTCCTTGTTTGGTGCCTATAGACTCTCCGTTGTCGTCCCTTGTTTGATGCCTACAGACTCTCCCAAGTCATCCCTTGTTTGGTGCCTATAGAATCTCCCAGGTCATCCCTTGTTTGAGACTCTTTGATATCTACACCTATTGTGCTACCACATGCATCATTATAAGCAACTTTACTCCTGGTAATTCACATATTTAAGGTTTGTCTCTTCTTGTAAGGATGGTAGTGCAATCCAACTCTTGGACTTGTCTCTATGTTTCACGTAGTTAAGTGTATTTGTCTGCTCTCTGCCTTCTGATCCTTCACTTCTATGGCTTTCTCACCTATGAGGCATATTGTGGGCTCCCAGTGTCAGCCTCCTAGGGTTGCTGAAGATTTATGGGTAACCAAAGGTCCAAAACTATACCCCAACATTATATAGCAGTTGATATGTTATATATAATTGCTCCACTGTTGAATATTGAGCATGCAAAGCATCTATATCGTCATCCAAGATGTTATGGAATAATGAAGTACATGTTAGTAAACACATATCTTCTTGGCCAAGTCTAATAGTAGTGCAATAATAAATGGATGAAGCTAGCTAGAATCGATAGCTTCCTTTCTTATTTGCCTACTGGTCATGTGGATGGAGGTCTCCATCGATTTTCATATTGAATGGTTGTATAATGTGATGGGACTTGGCCCCAACCTCCTAGATAAGTAGTTTAAGAAGAAACTCATGGGCACACAAGGGCCTTCTTTAGTAGCAAATTCCTTTGCAACATGCTTTGCAACTTAGTGAGATGGTTACATGACAAAAAGGTGACATCCCCATTAGAATTCTTGTTAACACCACCAAACCTGGACTCACTAGCATTATTTTTTGAGATTCTCTTTGTATTTGATTCTACGATGGTCATCTGGAATACACCCACCATTTTTTTAGATTGTTTAGCTCTCAAATTACTAGCAAAATTAGTGGCAGATAAGTTTCTTATTACTTACCATAAGCATTGGATATCAAGAGTCAAAAATTATGTCAGGTAGTGTTGTTGCCTTCTTTACATATTTTACTTAAACATGTTTTCAACCCCTTTGGGGAGATCAAGGCTTACTATCAGTGCAATCACATACCTTTTAGTGTGATCCAAAAGTTCAGGTAGTGGCAGTTTACTCATAAACTAACTAGCATGAGTCGTTGCAAGATAGCAATTGCAATGAACCATAATATCTCTCTGGAGTTGGAGGATGTTTTTTTTCCATTCTCTCATATTTCAAAGAGGGGGGACACCTAGGAAACATGCCCTGTCATTGCCCTAGTGCCAACAATGATTGTTTCAAGTTGTGGGTATTCCTTCAAATGATGGTGATGTACAACATCTGTAGAAAAAAAAAGAAATTGGAAAGAAGTTCCCCTCTCCTGCTTTCGTTTAATCCCAATTCAAAATAAACAAGGATATTTTATGTTGTAACCTGGTTCTCCATTGAGTGCAAACAAAATGTTATTTCTTTTAATTATCATTTGTTGAGAATTGAGATTACTAAATGTATTTAACCAAATTTTATCCCTTCTTTTCTGAGGAATTTTATGAAAACATCCATGTATTGTTTTGGTATTGCAAGCCCAGAAAGAATTTGGTTACCAATATATTTTCTTGAAACAATTGGCAAAGAGATCATATTCAAAAATGAATTTGATGAAATAGCTAGTTCTAGCAAGAATTGATATATAAGAGAAAGTTGACATTGTGAAAGATTTTATGCCTAAAATTAGAACATGCTTTAGTTTATATTATCCTTGTGTTGCAACATCTCATTCACTGATTGATATATTCCTCATAGACTCTTGATGCCATTATCCAGGGATGCAAGGATTTATAGTGCTTCATTTTGTTAATATTGTATTGGAGTTTTGAACCAATGAAACATAGTAAATATAACTGCAAGAATACATGAGAAAGGGCGTTGGCCACTTGGTCCTGCTTATCCTTTGTATATTTGATGGCCATGTCATACAATACTTTTTTTGTGTAATTGTTTAAATTGTCATAAAGCACTTGATTTTGTAAGTTAGTGCTTTCATTTTTTATGGTGTAGATAATTGGAAACATGTTTGGTTTGTAACATCTAAGTTGTGCTCTATCCAACTCTTTACTGTAATAAATTTGCATGCGAAGTCTTAACGAGATGTTGACACGTGGTATTTTTGATGGTATGACCGACATGTGGTATTGTTGACAGTGTGACCGACACATGGCATCGTGCACCATGCGACAGATAGTCTCCCCTGTCGTCCTATAGCTAGTGTCTATAGGCTCTCCCCAAGTTGTCTCTTGGTTGGTGCCTATAGACCCTCTCTTGGTCATCCCTTTTTTGGTGCCTATAGACTTTCAATAGTCATCCCTTGTTTGGTGCCTATAGACTCTCCCTGGTCATATTTTGTTTGGAGCCTATAGGCCCTCTCTTGTCATCTCTTGTTTGGAGCCTATAGAACCTCTTTTCTCATATCTTGTTTAGTGCCTATAGACCCTCCTTGGTCGTCCCTCTTTTGGTGCCTATAGACTCCCTTGTCGTCCCTCGTATGAGGTCTATAGACCCTCTCTTGGTCGTCCCTTTTTTGGTGCCTATAGACTCTCCAAGATCATCCCTCGTTTGAGGTCTACAGACACTCTTGGTCGTCCTTTTTTTGGTGTCTATAAACTCTCCCTGGTCATCCTTTTTTTGGTGTCTATAAACTCTCCCTGGTCGTCCCTCGTTTGGTGTCTATAGACACACTCTTGGTCGTCTCTTTTTTGGTGCCTATAGACTCTTCTAGATCGTCCCTCATTTGAGGTCTACAGACCCTCTCTTGGTCGTCCCTTTTTTGGAGTCTATAGACTCACCCTGGTCGTCCCTCGTTTGGTGTCTATAGACACTCTTGGTCATCCCTTTTTTGGTGCCTATAGACTCTTCCTGGTCATCCCTTTTTTGGTGTCTATAGACCCTCTCTTGGTCGACCCTTTTTTGGTGGCTATAGACTCTTCCAGATCGCCCCTCATTTGAGGTTTACAGACTCTCTCTTGGTCATCCCTTTTTTGGTGTCTATAGATTCTCCTTGATAATCCCTCGTTTGGTATCTATAAACACACTCTTGGTTGTCCCTTTTTTGGCACCTGTAGACTCTTCTTGATCATCCCTTATTTGGAGTCTATAGACCCTCTCTTGGTCGTCCTTTTTTTAGTGCTTATTGACTCTTCATGGTCATCCCTTTCTGCTAGGAGATAATTGTCCCTTGTTTGGTGCCTATAAACTCTCCCCGATCGTCTCTTTTTTGGTGCCTATAGACCCTCTCTTGTTGTCTCTTGTTTGGTGCCTGTAGACCCTCCCCAGCTCTCCTATTACTAGCAATCTATTAATATAGAGTTTAAATTACCTATTGTAATTAGAAATTACAAAATATCTTAATGGAAGTTAGTTAAAATTTATTCTAAAGATAAACATTCCCCACTTTGAGAATTGGAAACCCTTTAAAAGCACATGGTTGGTTGAAGATAGCTATACAAGTTTTGGAATAGTAAGATCACTGACCCAACAATTAGTATTTAATTCTACTTATTACAACATCCATCCAGCCATTGGTATTTAGTTCTCCTGATTACAACATCCATTCAACCCAATTTTGTAAGTAGTGTAAGGTGGCAACTAGTTTTTCCATGGAGTTGTCTGCAAGGAAATTTTCCATAAGGTTTGAGCAGAGTGTGAAGATTAGGTTCCGATAAGTGAGAAAAAAATCGTTGAACTGTTCAAATTTCCTCAACAATCTCCTCGTTTTAAGATGCAAAACATCTTTAAAAAATCAAGGAAATTATCATTGGTAGCAAAGAAAGGGTGACATTAATTGGACGGGCTGAATTATATAATATGAGCATAAATGATGTAGAATTTCATCCACCTAAATTGCATATGGATAAGTATTTTCCCTTTTCAGATAAAGGTAGGGTTAATATGTATCAAATCCAAATTTAAACATTAATTTATTATTTATTTTTTATTATTTTTTTAAATAAACATATAAAGACAATTAAAATCATTTTATTATTTCGATTGATTCTTTATGTTGTATCTCATGTCCTATAAATAGAACATGATAACTACATAAATAATAGCCACCATAATAAGTGTAACAGTCTATACAAAACACCAATAATCATGTATGTATAGCAAATCACAATATATAATTCAGTTAAGAAAAATAACAAACTAAATATAAATTACAAAGAATATTATAAATCCACTAAGTAATCAATAAATAAGTTGTTGAAAGTAAATGGATTGGCCCCAAAGTGTGAGTCTGTGCCTATGAGAATGAAAAGGTAACAAGAAGGCTAACACAACCATTGAAATCTACAGCTCTCAAATTTTCTTTTGAATCCTATGATGAGCATTGTTTATAGTCTCTCGGTGGTTGTCTCCCCTGGTAGTCTCTCGTCAAAATTTTCGGTGAAATCGCCAACTTTTTTTTTTTCCCCGAAAAAAAAAAAGGCAATTCGCCATGTCTTATACGTGACTTTGAACCATATTCGCCTTGGTTTCGAAACTGATTCGCCCCATTATTATATATACATTTTCGGGCCTACTCCTTATGCATAATTGATTTGCCTTTTTTATCTCTACAAGTAGGACATCCTCAAAGGGGAACCCAAAATCCTTGTATTTTAACTCGAATCTTTGCTCTCATCACAAACTCTTCTCCTCCAAGGAAAAAGTAGACACTTCACATTTTTCTATAACCTCTAACTTTTCATTTGAGAAAGGATAAAATGATTCACAATCTTCTTTATCCTTTGTTTCTTTGCCTTTAGAATCTTTGTTTGTAGTCTCAAGGCTTCCCTCAAAGCATAGGAGGCATGTCCCTTGATGGATGCGTGGGGGTCTCTCCATAAGAATCGTTGATCAATTGTTATCTAAGTCTACCCTTATCATTTCAAGTTCCTTCTTTGTCTAAAGGAGATATATTTCATGGGGAATATGATTAAGGAAACTCTAGAGTATTGTTCAATACTGCACTTCGGGTAAGCAAGCAATAACCACTCAATTCAGGTGCTCTGGGCATTACACAGGCTTGTGTCACATTGACTTGGGGTGCAATCACCTGATTTACCATTTGGTTGACTTATCATGGCTTGACTAACCATTATTGGATCAATGATGATAGGTTGGTTTGCTATTGGGTGGCCTCACACTTGTTCATTAATCAGCTAGACATGGTGGATTGCCATAACATGATTTGTTCGATCATGATCCACTTTGCAAGAAAGGCAACCAAATTTTGAATTCACCATTCATGGCACTATGCACGTGATTAATCATCATGTTTCCTTGTTGGAATGCTGTAAGGAACTTGTTGTAGGCCAAATCTTCCTCAGGAGTGGGGATTAGCAGGTCTAGTTGTTTAGTCACTAACCATTGAGGCTCCTAAATGTTACCTTATTGAATTCTCAAATTCTCGTCTTCAAACTCATTGTCTTGTTCCTTTACCCATTTAAGGATCATAAGCATGCCCTTGAGTTGTTATAGTTCCCTTTGAAACTCTTGTAGGTTCTATTGGTCCTCAGGAACTTGATAATGTCATGGGGCCACCTGATGCAAATAAGCTAGATAGTTTTGTTGCACATACATCATTGGATTTTGTTGTTGAATCGGGGTTGTTGGGATGTTTGTCCATGTGTTTTCCAACAAAACATTCGGTACACAAGTCTTGTTGGAGCATATGCTAGTTGTTGCATGAATTATTGCACTGGTTGTTGGCTCAGACACTTGCTGCAAACCATAATTTTGCACTGACTAATGAACCTACATGTTTGGTTGTGGGCTTTGTAGAAATTGTTGTTGACCTTGACGAATCTACATGTATTCGGGTAGTTGAGGATTTCAAGCATATGAAATATTGGGAAAATTTTGCCCAAGTTCAAGTCAAACTAGCGATTCACTCCATCGGCAATTCACTCCAAAATAAGAAAAAATCTCCAAGTGGAATTCAGGAAGCACATCAAGGTTGAGGAGCGATTCACTCGGAAAGACAATATTCTTCCTAACTCCTACATGAAGAGTGATTCACTTCGAGCAAACGTTCAATATAGAGGGTGATTTGCTCGAGTCTACTAGTGATTCACTCCATTTTGCTAGCAAATTGCTCTTCAGACCAAAGTTTGAACTGTTACGCTTCTGAAAGCATTTTGCTTCGACTTGCTAGCAATTCACTCCAACTGGGGAGTGATTTGTTTCTTTGTCCAGATTTTCAAAATTTTGACCCAAAACTTTGTCCACGTAGGTACCAAGCTGATGCTTTCCAGAATGGCAACTCTGTTATGAACTTCAACAAAATCAAGTGAATGGTTTATTCTCCTAACAGAGCAATCGCCAACCAATGAGTGAATAGCTCACAGGCAAAATCAAGTGAGCAATTTTAGTATTAATATGATAGTGAAAGTCTTACTATGGATTTAACAATTTTGATAACCCAAAAGAAAAAAAAAATTATAGATCCAATCCACCCTGATGGACTCTATAAAAATGAATGTGAATGCTGCTTACACTGGAAACAAGTTGCACCTGATTAGGATCATTACATATTCTTCAGCCCAGTATTTGCTTGAACCATCTTGCAAAGTTAAGCTGTGGAATTCAATCTGCATGTATGTTTGGTTTATGAGAATTCAAAGCAACCCAATCTGAAACTCATTTAGATGCAACTCAGACAGGTGTTTGATTGAATTAGTTTTGCACATAGTTGAGAAAATCGGAATCAGATCCAGATCGGCATGGAAAAAGAATCGGAAAAATTTGGGAATCGGCAAAAAAGGGGGGGAAAATTAGCAAAAAATAGGCAATTTTTCATTGAAAAAACTGAATAAAATGCAAATTTTCATTGAAAAATAACTTTTTTATGCATATCACAATTTTTTGGCAAAAAGTCGGCCAGGCTATGAATCGGGAAAAATCGGCTCGAATCGGGATTTTTGCAGATTTTCTCAACTATGGTTTTGCAAATCCCTCTTTCAAACAATTAAAAAAAATTCTAGAATTTATCTCACAAATAGTTAATATCAAGAGCATCAAGAGAATCTCACAAACTATGGTTTTGCTTTTGACATGTTGCATATGTAATAGCTTGAATCTCAAATATAATTATTTGAACAAGAGAACAAAATTCTCCAGAAACCATTTGAATTATAATCATGAAAATTTAGCTTTTCTGCGATACAGTTATGAAAGGTCCAACTCCGAAATTCACAACGAAAGCATAAACCAGCAGCACTTTCAACAAATTTAGCCATCTTAATGAAGAGAAGAAGCGGTGCTTGTCTTGAAAGTGGACATTACTTTCACCAAGGAACTACAAAAATAAATATACGTGTGAAGACCTAATTCTTTGCTGTCTCCTTGGGCTAAGTCATGTGAGGACTAAGAACAAAGGCTGTTTTGTTTAACTGTGTATACAATTCATTGTAAGCTCTTGATCTCAGTATCCTTTTATTCAGGTTCCTTCATTAATCCGACTTGCTCCTCAAGGCGGACAAAATCATTGCATTTATTCTCCAAATCATTACGCATAGGAATTTCCTAATTCATGCTTTTGTCAAATTTTCCTTTCTTTCTACTTGGGAAACTGAAAGTTTTGTCTTCCATGTCCAAATCAGAAATATTATCACTTATTTTGCTGGATTTCTTTTTTGTTACAATAAGATTATTGCTACAATCATGCAACTGAGAATCTGGAACTTCCTCTACAATATTCATCTTACGTACACGGATGTTCACATTAGCCCCTCTTTTGGATCCTCCTTTATGGAACCATACACTTTTCTGAGGCCGCCCAAATGTGTCCTGTAAATCCCAGTAAAAAGACATTTTAAGAAATATCATAATTCTTTAAAGTCAAATGGTGTAAATATGAATTGAAAATTAATATACTTGTCCAATTTGTCCAACATAAAAAGAAAAGGATGCAATTGCAACTATTTCAAATAATCATCGAGGAGTTGAATAAACAAAAGATGCCACAATCTGTTTGCAGACAAACACAATTCAATAACAATGCTGATAATTAGGGAAAAGTAAGATACATGAACAGAAACACAGTTCGTATGTGGTGAACATTGTTTCTTTTTGTTTCTTTCTTTTCATATTATAATATTCTTGCACTGGAGATGTTCCTATGTATCTTCACAAAGCTATTCTATGCAACACTAAACGAGTTCTTAGAAATAATAGATTTCACATATCTTGCTTTCAACACACCTGCATGGTATGCTGTGGGAAGACTAATGTTACACACAATAGTAACATATTGACATGTAGGTGATGGAATGAAAAAGATATTGAACCTTTGATTATGTTATACATATCAAAACTATTCTACATGTAGGACTGGAATTAATTTTCTTCGTTTGTGTTTGATTCCATGCTATGGCTTCCATAAGAATGTCTTATATTGTGATAGTAATAATTTGGGCTGCAATTTTACATCTGAAATTCTTGTAATGAGAAATTAGAATGATATTTCATCAATTCGGGATACACAGTCCTCTCATAGAAAAAGCAGTCCACTTGTTGCAGTGAACCAACACTGCAGGTCAAGACAGTTACGTAATTGCATTGCAGGACCTTATTTTATTAGCTCACTAATACAGGTCCTTCACTCTATGCTGAAATATGATACAATTAAGAAATCATCTCCAACAAATAAGGATTTCTAGCTTTGCATTGACAATAAGCATGGCTTTGTTTTGCTTCAATTTTTCATAGAACATGACTGCAAATGATTTTATTGCATTAACTACAACTTTACTCAGTGGCTCTTACAAAATTCACAAGCTCTGCATTACTTCACGTAATGTGTCTCTGAATGCCCTTCCAATCTGAATGTTCTCTATTTCTAGCTTCCATGGCTACCTTCATAAATTTCCTAACTCTTGAGATATATCTGTGTCTAAATACAAGTTACATATTGCTGGCTTAATCTTGGCTCTAATTTTCAGGGACACCAAAAGCAAGAAAAAATACAATAGAATATCTCAGAAAGATAAAGTGCACTAGATTGAAATGCCATGTCTACGTTTTTGTATCGAAGGGTTTGCCTTAGCCACCTTACCTAAGTTAACTCCCTAAGATGAAAAGTTACTGATTTCACCACTAACGTGATGAGTGTTGCATTACAGTAGACAATAACCCATCTTCACATCCAAACAACATTACCGAACTACCACATTTAATCCTGGCTTTTCTGAAGATTTAATCCTGAACTGAACTGTTGCATATAACTTGAATGCATCTCCACAAATTTCCTCTTGACATGAAAAATTTGATTTAGGGACAAACATGTCACGCTTTGATTACTACCAAAAGGGCAAGTATGCAGATTCTTGTTCGAGTTAAGATTTTTCAAGATTCATTTTAGACCATGTTTCGCTACTCCTATGTTCAGATGCAGTAGATGATGATGCAGTCATGTGTTGCTTCTTGCTAAATTATGAAATGGCCCTGCAACCAAGGCCTAGAAGAGAACCTAAAGTAGGTCTTTTATGTTCTATGCATCCATCTTAATTCAAATCTAAAAATCTTCAGCCTAAAATCTTTGTTTTGTTCAAATTGCAACCAAAGTCCAAAGACCTTCCAAAAGCCTCAAATCCTGATTTGCAACTTCCAATGTCAAACTTCCAGCAAAGAAATGAAACACACCAAAAACTTAGTTCAAGCTAAAGGTCTAGTTCAGTTGTGTTTAAAGATATCAAACTCCTAACTACCTATACAGTGATGGCATTGTGGACCACAGAGGTTGTCCAATTCGACGAAAACTTGGCATGACAAGCATCTTCGAAAAATGAAGCTGAAAGCGGGGGGCCTCTTGATGAAGTTCAATAGGAAGAAAGAAATCAAGCCAAGGAAGTTGAAGACTTTGTGGCTTTGTCCATTCCAGGTTGAGGAAATATTGGAAAACGGCGCACTAAGATTAAAGAGATTGGACCGAACGCAGTGTCCTAAGATAGTCAATGGTTCAAAATTGAAACCATACAAGGTTTAGGTGCACATCAACCTTGTGATTTATAAACCATCAAGCAAAGAGTTGAATTCAGCCAGGCTGACCAATGCACCAAGCCAATCCTCAGGTCCCTTAAAGGATCATGACACATTAAGTGAGAAAATGTAGCTGAGGAGGCGAAGATGATGAGCAATGCAAAAGGGACTTTGAAGATAGTGAATTGAGAAGCAATTCACTTGTTGTATGAGCAAGAAGCCAAACAAAGTTGGGAAGATGGCACGCAGCATAGTTGGCAGCCAATGGTGGAACGAGAAGAGTTGGAATTTGAACATATTGAGTGGGGGAGATTACACGTGCACGTCATGTTCCTTGACGACGAGGGAAGTCAACGTCCATTTGGCAACAAAGATATGAACTTGGCAATGAGACATGTTGAGCAAGAGATGTCGCCAGAAGATATCAATTTCAGGGACAAGGACAGCCAAAATGATGGAATGAGTCTTTTGGCAGCCATTGGATGTGCACAATAAACCATTCACAAAGAAACACAACTACGTGAACAAAGCGAAGAATTGAATGCTCAAATTGGTAAGTTGCGAGGCAACGTGTGCAAGAGTTGTGGCAACTGCAACAAGACATGTTATCAAATGGCTTTACCTAGCAAAGACATTCTCACAAACAGACTATTTGACAAAGGGAGAAGTCTAGAAGGCATTGCTAGACAAGCAAGGAAAATGAGAAGGTGTTGGGAAGTGTTGACCACTATTGGGCAAAGGCTGAATTTTTGGAACAAGACTATTGGACATGGTAATCTAGCAAACGTGAGCAACAATATGGCAAACAACTTGGCAAGCAACTTGGTGGCGAGCAACTTGGTGGTGAGCAACTTGGCAAGCAGCAGCTCGACAACAAGTAGCTTGGCAAGTTTGGCAAATGAGGGTTTTGTAGAAGATGGATGGAGAAACATGCATGAAGTGTCAATCGCTTCTGCTAATGACAGCAACAATACACTACGAAGGGAGCTTCCAATTAACTATTTACCAAACAATGAAATGCATAGGTCAATAATCAATAACAAAGAGTAGCAACATAACCTCGACAAGTTTGAGCAGTGAAAAAGGATACTGGAGCAGTGCCAACTCTGGCTCGGGCTTAAAAAGGCAAAGAGCAAACATTCGGGATAGTTATGAATCTTATGATAACATCAAAGGTAGTTACATAACTACTACCATAATGGAGTACCAAGGACAGCAACATGGGGCTTTGTCGATGACCAAGTAGTAGTTCATCCACCAAATAAGCCACCAGATAATGGAGATGGGCTGCCAAATGATGAAGTGGAACCGCTAGATAGTGGAAACCAATTGTCAGTTAATCCAGTGCAGCACGCATGGCATGAACAAGTTGAGTTGGCTCAAGAGCATCTCTGACAATGTTGATGAAAAAGAAGTATTAGAAGTACCCAAGAATCAACAAACAAGCAAATGGAGGAAAGCACGAGCAATTGGACTCAATTGGAGCCCACGCTAACTGAGAAGAACAAGCAAAAATCAGCTAAGTGTTTTTATGGCAACATTGGGACGGGTAAGAGTTGCCATTGTTTGCTAAAGTTAACAAAATTTAGGCGGTCCATCAGGCCACACAAGTCGTTTGAGATGTGCATGAGAATCCTTGAATCGTCTAGGTGGGTCGTCAATTCCCCCAATTGGTTTGAGGCAAAAAAAAAGAATCCCATGTCGTCTAGGTGGGTCATCAAGCCCCCCAAGCCGTCTAGGAAGACCCAACCAAGGGGGGAGATCGTTATGGCCCCTCCTCGATTGTTTAGGGGAGGCCACCCACCTAGGGCGAAGGGCTATTTAGGCCACCCCTAGCCGTCTAGAGAGGTAAAACAACCCTTGGGCCATCAAACCTAATAGGGGAGTCATTTGGACCCCTCCTTGCCCATTTGGGGAGGTCATTTGAACCCCTGACGTCCCCCAAGTCATCAAGGCCCTGGACTAGGCCATCAATCCAAAAGGTCAGGCCATTGGGACGACTAGGAAGGTCATCATGTCTAGATGAGATGGTCATCAAGATAGCTAGGGAGTCATTTGGACCAAAAAAATATTCAAAACTATGGACCAACTAGACAGGTCTGCCAATCCCTACAAACAAGGGGTCGAATGCATGCAGACTGGAGACGACACGTAGAACGAGCAATTGCATGGGCAGTTGGAGGTGTTTCAGTGGTGGTTGGGGAATGATACAAAACTTGGTGCATGTAGGCCAAGTGTCACTCTACCTCTTCCAACTTATGAAAAGGTGATAAGTGCTCTCATTCTCATATTCCAACTTGCAAGAGATCCAAGGAGTATCCAAGAGTGAAGAACCATGCAAAGCCATCCAATAAAGAGCAACTGCTAACCAAATTGTGCCAGCTAGGGAATGGTCTAGGGCACATTCCAGGGTGTCAAAAGAGAACTGATATTTTTACCAACGGGAAATCTGCGGCAACAAGGAAAATCAGCAGCTAAGAAGCAAATGTCATTGCCAAATTGGAGATAGCGCACGTCAAAGAAGCAGCAAAAACAAGGATTTTGGTGAAAGTCCTTATATGATGGACGTAAAAATCAAAGGTCCAGTGATGTTGAAGCAATTTCAGCCAAACAGTGCAACCGCAAAGAAAGGTTGGCAAAATTATAACCCTAGCTGCCAAAACCAAAAAAGATTTTGCTAGAATAAGAGCAAAAAATGTGTCGGAGGAAAGAAACACGTATAGGCAGTAGAAACCAACAAAGTGACGTTGGAAATTGAGGGTTTGGTGGTGGAAATTGCACTTTTGGCAAGAGAAACGCTACAAGCAGCAGCTTAACAATGGGAATAGGCTATCAGAGTGAAAAAACAGGTTGTCCAAGCCACGGGCATAGCCGCCCAAGTGAAATTCGTCGTCTGGCCAATGCACCAGGCTGTCTAGTTGGCATGCCTGGATGTCTGGCCAGTCCACGAAAGTATTGGGTCATCTGGCCCACATTGAGGTTCGCAAGACCCTATGATCGGGCCCTTTGGCCCAAGGTTGTCAAGGCCAAGAAATCAGCCATCAGAATTTGGAGGCAAACCATCAAAGCCTACAAGATGATAAGCAAGCAGACCATCTAATCCTGGAGGGAGTAGAAGACACTCAACAAACAAAGACCAAACTATGGCACAAGGAACGAGGTCATTGCCACATGGAGTCATAGGCAGTTAAGAGAACAATTGGATACTAGTCAACAATTATCCCCAACTGCTGGTGAAGAGGAGATAGGTTGAACAAAATAAGTCTCCATATAATAGCATGATGGTGATAGAGGAATGCAACGAAGGCCACGCATAGTAGAGAGTACTAGAGATAGAGAACTACACTAACAACTTTGTAGATTTTCCCAGAGTTCAGTGCCTAGGCAAGGACCAAGAATGCATGGAGGAGGTTCAAGCACGCATAATGAATGCATGCCAACAAGGAATGGAAGTAGAGCAAAGGAGTTCTCGACAACAAGGAGAGAGCTCAACCCCCAAGGGTTATGTGGATTGGTACAGGCTTGACTAGCCAAGTACTTGCCAAGAAGAGACCTAGGTTCAAACCTCAAGGGCACACTGCCAGCTTTAGCAAAGGTAGTAGTTCATGCTGAATCCTCTGAGTGCGTGCCAAACCGACAACGACGGTACAAACCCTGAGCGACTAGTGGTCTCCATCTCATTTCGGGTCACCAAAAACGAGATGAATAGGCTGTTGGGAGCAGTCCCTGTGGTTTGAACCCTGCACTTGCCAGTTACTAAAAATAGTGGCTGTAACCAACTCCCTTATGTAACCAAAAAAACAAGGAGAGAGCTCACCATCGTGGTCTAGAACTCGAACACCTAACCCAGAGCCAAGGATGCAACCAAAGAAAGACAAAGGGAAGGAGAAAGTAACATCTCCATCAAATAAAATGAAGGGGAAAGAGAGAATGCAAATCCCCTTGTAGAGATCACATGGACAACGCCCACTTGGATTTTTTTGCGAAAACGGTGGCATGCAAATCCTTAGGTCCCGTTGAAGCCAGCATTCTGAGACGTAGGTATGCATTATATCATGTAAGTTTTGAATTTTAATGAATTCTTCTTCAAACCATATTTGTTGTAGATGTTGGAGAAGTATGACCTAGAAAAGAGAAGTAAAATAAAGGTCAGAATAGGGAAGTTCACATGATGAATGAAGCAATAGAATTTAGAAGGGTGTTTGGGCTACCTAGCTCGAATAGCAGACCTGTCCAAAAGGAAGGAATAGAAGCCGTCAGACTACAAGAATTTATACGCCAACTTGAAACCTGAAGAAGTTAGCAAGTTGATGAAACATGGTAGTCGTGACTGAAGATGCAATAGTTGAAGACAGATCAATTGAAGTATGCAATTAACATGTTGATGTCCAGACTGTCTGGAGAACAAGCCTTCGATATGCCGACTTGGTTCATGCAATACATGAAAGGGACTATGGATGGCATCAGATTTGATTGAGCTACACATTTGGTTGACCGTATCCACAACTTTATGTTGCGGTTCATGAAGAATTTTTCAATGGCATTCCATGCCATTGCACTGTTCTTGGATGCGGCAACGTTCAAGAAGGTCTAGATATCAAGGTTGGTCCCTCCTCGACGTGTCACAAGAGTGCCTTCAATTTTGAAGTGGACCACAGTTGCCCCAGCAACGAAGGTACGAACCCTGAAACAAGGAGGAATGAAAAAGGCAACAAGGAAGAGAAAGGCACCAGCGGTGCAATCAGTGGAGTCCTTTTCAAAGGAAGAAGACGATGGCGATGATACGGTCGCACTCACAAAGGAAACCGAGACTAAATGAAGTGAGAAGACGATGACTATACCTGTCTTGAAGTAGTTAGACCGAGAAGAATGGAGGCGACGACAATAGCCACAATCGCAATCACAACAACGGTTGCAGCACCAACCTCAACAACAAAAACAAATGGCCTCAACTACTAAGTGTCAGTAAAGGAAGTAGTGGGAAACCACCAATGAGATAGGTTGTGCAAGGAAAAGGCAGCAACAACAAAAACAAGAAGCCCAATCAGAATTGTTGTTGGACAACAAATTTATTTGCAGGGGGCAAACATATAATAAGGTACCACCAATGCCAATTACGTATACCATGATGCAAAGAATTGCCAGAGGAGGACCTAAAGCGACACTTGTGTATTCTGGAAGCAAAACCAATAAAGTGTACCTTAGGAGGCGAGCAACAAGAGACATAACTTGAGGTTGCAGGCGGAAGACCACAACAAAAGCAATTAGCAATTACGCAGGAGCCTAGAAGAGTGTAGCACAGAGTTGCATGGGAGACATGGACAAAAGTGCAACTAGAGACAATTATTATCGACAAAGTTGATTTGAAGACTTAGGAGACAAGTGTCACTTAAGGCATTGAACACAACTACCACAAGAGAAATGATGACATCTAATTTTGATCAAGAGACACCGGGGTTGTTCAAAGGTGGCATAGTAACAAATTTAAGGGACGTTGTGGTTGACACACCATTCCAACAGAAGGGCTTTGCTACCACTAACCCCATTGTGGCAGTACTAGGACTAAGTAGCACAATGTGCTTTACCACCGTTGGACAAAGCACCTACGAAGATAACCTCAACCACTACCTAGACCACTATATAAGGAGAGGGGGAAGGGTGTTGCATCAGAACCTACTATTTTGGAGATAGGCCAATCTAGCCAAGCAATGGCAGACAAGGAGATGATTGTAGCAAAAAACCAGTAAGGGCCACAAGGAAAGTCGAAGAGGAAAGAGGGAAAAGGAAAAAGCAGTGAGGAGGATAAGGAGACAATAGAACAAGACGACGAGTCGAGAGAGTGGGGAAGCGACTTCAATGAACATATGATCATCAAAATGACTAATTTGAGGCAGCCCCCAATATATGGTGCAATGATAAATGAACAAATCAAGAACTTCTTTGGGAAGTTAGTTGCCATGATGTAAAGAGCTCGTAGCAATTTCCATACTAGTGCCCTTAGTGATGGGAGATTGTGCGCATTGAGGGTAAAAGCAAAGCTAGCCAAGTTGACTAGTTGGGCACAAGACAAAGAAAGAATGAAGAAGTCACGGAATTGGAGCAAATTCAACGATGGGAGCTTGGTGAAGGCAATAGCATTCAGAGCATGATGGGAGTGAAGAAGCTGCCAAAAGGCACAAGGGTTTTGTACGGGCACCCACCCGGAATTTATATTTCCGAGGATAAGTTTGACACTTACCCTACCCCTGCGAAGAAGATCAAACTGGCATCGGAGTTGGAGTCCACTTATGCCAAAATAAATTATTTGAGATATTTAATTCAGTGGCTGACCATTGGATTGGAAAATGTTCCACGAAATAAGGGAGATGAAAGTGGGAAAGCAGGCAGTCCAAATAAGGGAGATGAAGGAAGAGCTTCGACAGGTGAAGAAGAAAGCCAAAGAAGGACTAGCCAGGATGCAACAGGAGGATGAAGGGCTGAATAAAAGAACTAAAGAACACGAGAAGCAGATCAGGCAGCTAAAGCAAGAAAGTTTGGCAAAGAAACACAGGCTTAAAGACAAAAATCAGGTGATTTTAGCCAAAGATCAGGTGATTTTAGCCAAGGACAAGCAACTCATAGAATGAAAGGGCAAATGCAGAGTTACGAGCAAGGCTTGAGGAGTTGCAGAAGAAATTGCAACACTACGGTTTTCAGAGGGTACGACATCAAGCCTACACTCAAAGGCCAAAGAATAAGACAGAAGCTTTGAAGTCACAAGTTCGAGGAATGGGAGAAGAACCTATTGAGTACAGCCCACTCCACAGCTGCAGCAGCAGAGCCAGAGCCCCCAAGAGCAACAGTAGTTGTCAATGAGGACATCGACCAATCTGGAGGGGAGGGCAGATGTTGTGGTTAGTTCCGACATGGCGCCATCTCAAGCACTACCTCAAGAGATGATGATTCAGGGGATTATGAATCCTAGTGTACCACATCTCTGGGTTGCCTAGGATTATGAATCCTAGTGTACCACGAAATACGATACTGTGGTGGAAACCGCTGATCATCATTGTCATAGTTCAGATCCAAAGTTGTCTCGATCCAATTGTAAACCTGGACCGTCTGTAAAGCTTGAAACAATTCATTTGTTAGATTTAAAGAGGATTTCATCTTTGGAAGAATCTCATATCTGTTGTTTTATGTAATCCAAGCTTGTTGATATTTAGCACTGAGGCGTGCCCAAATAGACAGGTCTAACTTCCAGGGACCTAGAACTGGGTCTCTGCCAATGATACTTGCTCCATACAGTGGAGTTCTTATTCCGTCTTGGTTGGTCGTATGTCCCACAACCCATTATTTATCTGGAATTCTACTCATGTAGTTCCAGTGGCATCTTTGAATTATCGGGTTGACATATCCAGAATTGTAGTCTTTTGCTATTCTGTGCATCTGACCAGAAACTGAAAACCATGATTAGAAGAGGACATGAACCGGTTACTTGAAACCTTTTCTAAGATTCGTTTCCAATCTATTATGTAACTTTTCACACAATCTTCAATATCATGATAACATATAATAGCACAATCTGGAAATATTTTGCTCATGAGGATTTTCATCCAACCAGACCATCTTTCTCTGATGAAAGCATTATCATTAATTCTGACTAGCAACCATGCGTCAGAAGTTCTTCTGAGTGTTCTTGAGGCTATCAGGAATTCTTTGAACTGGGCATAACTTGAATACTCACTGTGGGGATGCTTAAAGTAGCATATACCACTGAGTTGTATAGACACTTTTTCTTCTTCTTCAACAAGACGAAGATCCCATTCTTCTGCCAGTTCAACTGGACTCATTCCAGAACCAACTCCATTGGCATTGGATAATGTGTATGAGGCTTTTTGTAATATTCAATCCCTACAGGACAGTGATATCCATTGTCATCAGGAAAATTAGTTTCTTTGAAATTGCTTCTGATCACATATTCATCCAAACAATAATTAGGCAAGACAAAAGATAAAATATTGTCTATGATAGCAGGTTCTGCAATCTTTTTTATCTCTGTCAGAATGTTGAGGTGGAAATTTCTTTCCCTAGCCGCAATGCAATGTTTGCGAGGATCATATGAATCTATCATCCTGATGTAATAAGTCTGAAAAGTTTCTGTGAGAGAAACTTCATCCATGTCTTCGACTAGATTGATATCATCTGGATGTCCTGTCTGTTCTAAGGCCAAAGCCTTTTCAACTTCATGGAGAGTTCTCCTGAACCTTGCCTGCTTACCATATCTGCAACAGTATTGTCAGATCCTTTAACATGCACTATATCAAAAGAATAAGAACAAAGTTCTATTTGCCAACGTGCTATTCTTCCTTTAGCCATAGAAGTGTCTACAGCTTTTTTCAGTATATCTTTGAGGATCTTACAATCTGTTTTAATGGTAAACTTATTTGGAAGAAGTAACCATTCCCATTTCTTGCAGGACTTGACAACTGCAAGCAGTTCTTTCTCATATGTAGAATACTTACTCTGGGTAGGATTCCATGTTCCAGAATAGTATCCACAGATTTCATTCTGTTGCATCAGGATTCCACAAAATCCTGTATCTGAGGCATCAGTCTCAATATAACAGTCAGATCCATGATCTGGCAATCTAAGTGTAGGAAGATTACTAATGATCTTTTTCAAATTTCTTACGGACTCTGTCATTTTTTCTGTCCATACGCCTCCATCTTTTTTCAGATACTCCTGCAGCTCTTTTCTGTGAACGTGAGCTTTGTCTACAAAGTTCTGAACATAGTTCAGACAATCTGTGAACTGCTGCACCTGTTTCTTTGATATTAAGACATCGGAAAAATATAACAATTTTTTAATAACATGATCTTGCATTGTTACCTTTCCCTTTTCTAAGATCATGCCAAGATACTCTACCTTGTCCTGCAAGGCTTTTATCTTTTTATCTGAGATTACCATTCCAATTTCTTTGCACTGGTCATAGAATGTTTCTAAAAGCTTTCCGTGACCTGCAAAACCTTTTGAATGGATTAGAATATCATCAATGTATCTTTCAATGCCCTTACCTCTAAATGCATCATCCATTACTCTCTGAAATACAGAGGGAGCATTTCTCAGATCAAAAGGCATGACGTTCCATTCAAAGAAACCTCTTGGGCAAAGTGAAAGCAGTCTTATGCTTGTCACATTCCCTAATTGGAATCTGTTAGAATCCAGACTTCAAGTCTATGACAGTAAACAGTCTACTGTGAGCAACTTCGGCCATTAGCTGTTCTTTGTGAGGTATAGGATACCTATCTGGGATTATTATGTCATTGAGTGCTTTGTAGTGTACCACCATTCGTGGCTTACCTCTTTTTATCTCACTGTGTTTTCTGACCACAAAAGCAGGGAAACTGTATCTGGAATTTGAATGTCTGATTAATCCTTTAGCAAGGAGCTCATCAACTTCTGCATTCATGAACTCAATATCTTC